>JAAIXJ010000013.1:716337-758188 GCA_013403705.1 Heliconius hermathena | reverse complement strand
TTTTCATACATTTTCGAACTACTGTTAATTTTTATGTAATTATTTACTGTTTGTAATTAATTTATACTTTTCTTTGGTTCTTCGCTTATTCGAGTAGCAGATTAGTTAGATTTTCATTAATTTCTTGGTGTGGTGTAAGTTGCGGCCCTGCGCGGCTTCGGCATAGTATTATTTAAGTATTTATTATTTAAGGAAAGAATTGTTGGTTATTTCATCTCGGTTGGATGGTTATCTACAGCGTTGTTATACACTTAATAAATTGTAGTTGTAGTTTTTTGGTTTTTTTTTATATTGCTCGCAAAACATATCATATTTAATGTTGAAAGGACTTTAGTTATTTCATATATAATAGTATCTATGTACGCGCGCAAGGAAAACGTGTAAAAAGATTTTTCCCGGGTAAATCAGTAAAATCGATCACTGAAAGTCCAATAAAAATCAGTTCAGTTATTCTGGACATAGCTCGGGGAAATAGAAAGACAGACAGAGACAAAATATATAAAATTATTTTTTATTGTATTTGAGAATTATGTAAATAATTACATGCACTTGCAAAAACATAGCACAACATATTTAATTTTAATTCTTTTAAATATTTATTTTACTTTGATAATATTAATAATGTAATGTTTTGTTTAGTTTTTTTTATTAAAATTTAACTTTGGTTACGTTTACTTATAATTTTTTTCATTTAAATTAGTTACATATTTTCAAAAAAAAATCATAAATGTATTTAATAAGCATTCGTATAGTTTAAGCAGGCGAAGCCGCGTCCGGGTCCGCTAGTTATTTATAAATGTATATATTATATATTAAATGAAATAAAAATCGTCGTAGGTTTTTTTGATGTGAACTGAATGATGATGAAAAAAACAAGATGTTGTGACATCATGGTGCCTATTCTTATGCATGTTAGAGAAAAGATGAAAAGATATGTATATGATAATTTAATATTTCGTCAACAAGAAAGCTTTTTGCCATTTCTAAGAGTAATTTTGTTGATTTCAGTTATTTATATAAATAAAATAAAATTTAGGCATAAATTATGAGTTTTCTTTTACCTTTCTTACCCCTTACTTTAGGCCGTAATGACGCAAACGGACATGGTTTGACTGCAAACGAGACGGTTCGATCAGCATTCTAGACAATGAATTATATTTATAGCCATATCACTCTCTATATGCGATGAAAGCGGAGAACAAAGTGTCTTGACACTAGGTCTAAATTGCGAGAAAGAAGTAATATAATATTACACATATATAGATACATAATATTAATACTATAAAAGTTTATTCGCTCACGCCCTACGAACTCCATGAAGTGTACACAAGTGAATGGCCCTAGTTTGTGATAATATTTGCCTTATATTGTGGCATGAGAAACGTTATTTATCTTTGTTAGTATGTTTATTATCGATGTTGTGTAACCATTAGATGAAGGTTGGTACGTGTTTGGTTGTTCTGTGTTGGTATGATTGCTTTAATATAAGATACTTGGAACTGGTAATGTGTTAATATATTACATAGGCACAAAGAATGATATTAGAGAACTATATAACTAATAAGTCAGGATCAGTAGTCGTCGGTGTGTTTGTTATTGTATGTTCTTAAATTGAAAAATCTTATTTTGCTGTCGTTAACATAAAAATTCTCTCTGAGACACTCTGTACTTCACTTTCTGCACAAATTCCTAGGATTCGCGCGTTGAGTGGCGGAACTCCACGCCGTGCTTACTCTTCTGCATCAGGAAAATTTAAATAATTCTCCTCGATGGCCCTGAATAAAATTTATCTCGATAGCCCCGAATAAATCAAAATGCAATACAGTAGCAAATTAGCTCCTCTAATGTTCAAAGAGGAAACTGACCACGCCCCAAACATTTTCTCCAATGAAAGTTGTCAAGTTTTGACATGTTGTCCGACGAGAAGTAGGAATTCGATATAATCGTAACCAGTTGTAGGACAAATATGTATGTTTGATTAGGTAATAATATACTGATATTTTGCTAACATATAAATATTATGAAAAGAACGGGCTTTTAAAGGCTTTTTTTGCTGCGTACATAGCAGGGTAGGCAGAGGGTACCTAGTGTTAAGACACTCCGTTCTCCACTTCCCGCCAAATTCTGGAGACATTGCATGTTGAATGGCGAAACTCAACGACGCCTTTTGATTCGACACCACAGCGAAAAAACTGAAATTTAAATTTAAATAAATATTTCACTTCCTCGAATGGGGTCGAACCCACAATTAGTCGCTTTTACAGTCACACTTTGTGCCCCTGCGCCACAACTGGCCTCTTAAAAGGCAAATAATAGAGTAATACTTTGATTTTCGTGATTATTGATGACATTATTGACATTAAGCGAAAGCGACACTTTTTAGGGATTTTGTCGGAAAAAATATTATTATGACTATAATTTTTATCACAATTGTGCCACAAATGGTACCTAAGCCTACTCAACATGTACCTACATAGATAAATGTAGACATCTTAAATATGTCTATGACCCGTTGAATCTAATGTTTTAAAGTTACACACGCTTGGCAAAACCCGAGGTCGTACTTTATCGAACTAGCGCGAAAAAAAATACCGACCACGTGCGAATCGGACTCGCCCACCGAGAGTTCCGTACTAATTTCAGTATTGTAGGTTAACGGGGCCAACAATATATGAAAGTTAAAAAAATTAAACTTTTTTAATAAATTTATTCTAACTATTATATATATTATACGATTTTTTTAATAAATTTATATTATAAATTTATTATAACTGTAAGACCACGCGAAGTAGTTAAAGGTTTTGATAACGTGACGAATTTCATATAAAATGTAACAAAAACGATGTATAAACTTTCATATCTTTTGATCGCATTAACTTAGAAGCTTGATTTTTTTCTGTGACCGTAGACCTAAATATTTGATATTAACTTCAGCTTGATACCTCTACGCGATTTTGAGAAAAATAGTCTTGTCTTCATAGACGGACAAACGAACAACAAAGTGATCCAATAATGGTTCCATTTTTACCTCTTGAGATACGGAACTCTAAAACCAAAAATAATTTAAATCTAATACTGCGCCAGGATAACCAACTAAAAATGATGTCTAATTATTAGTCATACATAGATAATAGATATCAACTTTTGTCGTTCAGTCAGTTAATCGGATGGTCGCTACAATAAAGTGTTTTATATTATAAATTTTGATCCACATTTTTTATTAGTCCTTAAAACCCGAATAATCACACTTCGACATTATTATATAATATAAAATTACATCTTATTAAAAAAATTGTCATAACATAAATATATAGACATCGATGCAGCGCGTAACGTATAACTTCCTTTCATGAAATACGCTGAATATATCAACTTTACGCTGTAACCCATATACAGCAGGGCAGGCAGAGGGAATCTAGTGTATCTAGACACTCCGTTCCTCACTTTCCGCTGAATTCTGTGGGCATTGCGTGTTGAGTGACGGAACTCAACCCCGCAAATATATATTAAAATATTATAGTATTAATATTAAAAATATTAATCTGAGCTTTTACCGGTAGTTTTTTTCTCTTGGTTGAATGGAAATATGAGCCAGTAAGAAGTTACAGTTTTCAACCACGCAAACACCTCAACTATATAATATTAGTATAGACTATAGGTAACTAAAATCATATCTTTACATTGTATTAAATAATATCGTTTCCCGGCGATGCACGTTTCAATCTTTTTAACTAGTTAACGGAATTTATTGTTTTATTTTCTATTCTTATATTTCAGTTTTCACCAATAGACAAAGTGATCTAGGAGAAAAAAAATATGTATAAAACATACACACTATATTAGAAAAAAGTAAAGTTAAGGATGATCCCGTAAATCACACATTTGCTCACTTACCAGCTAGAAAATCGTATGGTCCTTGCGGGAGAAGCCTAAAACACTCTATATATATAAAATACTAAGTATTTTTTTTTCAGCTTCACGCTGTATCTCGCACATAGCAGGGTAAGCAGAGGGAACCTAGTGTTAAGACACTCCGTTCCCCACTTTCTGCCGAATTCTGGAGGCATTGCGTGTTAAGTGGCAGAATTCAACGCCACGCTTTTCCTCGACACCAGAACGAAGAAATGGAAATATACATTTAAATAAATATTTCATCTCCTCGAGTGGGGATCGAACCCACAACCAGTCGGTTTTGCAGTCACACTTTGTGCCCCTGCGCCACGACTGGTCTCACTACTACTAAGTATTCATACTAAAATATAAAGTTATTATAAAATACTAAGGTGCGGCATTCTTTCATTTTTCCCTAATACAAGAAAACCTGACGTAATTGTCATATCTATCTTATTTAACCCAATTACTTATAAATTATTAGAATTGTAAATCTTTATCGGACCCGATAAGGTATCGATGTAAAATTTTAAGTCCATTTTGAATCAGGCCGGCTTATCGATTGCAACATATCATCTTTTGTATAATTGCCAGGATTAGTATTAGCCTCGTAATAAAGAGTAGCCAAAATTTGAACGTAGCGGGATTTGAGCCCGCGCGTCTTGGATACCGTCTAAGCGCTCTGATCGCTAAGCCATACGTTCATATCAATAACTATATGTGTTTTAAACTAACCTTTGTTTCTAGTTTTTTTCAGTTTCACGCTGTGTCCCACATGTAGCAGGGTTGGCAGAGGGAGCCTAGTGTCAGACACTCAACTCCTCGCTTACCGCTGAATTCTGGAGGCATTGAGTGTTGAGTGACGAAACTTAATGCAGCGCTTTTGCCTCGATACCAGACCTATGAACTGAAAATATTAAATATTTAATTTCCTCAAGTGGGAATCGAACCCATAATCTGTCGCGTTTACAGGCATATGTTTGTGCCACCGCGCCGCGTCTGATCACAAATTAGCTGTTCTTACTCACAAATTCATATATACAAAACGCTTACATATTTCACACAATTCAAGTAAATCAAATCTTACCTGAGTGTACCTTTGAAATGGTATGAATGAACCCTTTATCGTATAGTAATCATCGAGTAGCGTTTGTTCAGGCAATTTATCGTAAACTAATAGAGGCCACTCCTACGATTTCCGGCTTCTACAAATATTGTACTAACTTATCTCACGCTTGTTACGAAACCTTATTTTCCAATCTTTAAGGATATATTTTGGTATTTACATAAAAAATATTTATATTTAGATAGAATTTAAGTTTTCTTTTAAATTAACATTATTTTTTATTATTTATTTGGGCGTTGAGTCCCGCCACTCAATAAGCGGAATCTCGAATTCGGATAGAGAGTGGAGAATTGTAGAGATAATGTTAAGTCTAGTGCCTAGTGTCGTACCACGTACTCTGTCTGCGCTGCTAAATGCGGGACAAAGCGTGTAGCTAAATGTACCTAAAAAATTAAAAAAAAATAAATTAGCTTCACGCTGTATCCCGCACACAGCAGGGTAGGCAGAGGGAACCTAGTGTTAAGACACTCCGTTCCCCACTTTCTGCCGAATTCTGGAGGCATTGCGTGTTGAGTGGCAGAACTCAACGCCGCGCTTAACCTCGACACCAGAGCGAAGAAATGGAAATATAAATTTAAGTAAATATTTCATCTCCTCGAGTGGGGATCGAACCCACAACCAGTCGGTTTTGCAGTCACACCTCGTGCCGCTGCGCCACGACCGGCCTCAATGTACCTATGTCAAGATATTAACAACGTCGTAGCGAACTTGGGTTGTGTAGCGTCAGTGACTTTTTACAATGCCAGTGAATTTAAATCTCGTTTGAGGGTTTTGATAACGTGAAGCTTTTGATTCGGCAATATCAAGAAAGCTGAAGGACAGGGAAGCCTTTCTCTAGGTTTATCTTCCTACGATTTATAACGCGGAGGATGCAAAAATGTTAAATCTACACATTATTCTACACAGTTTTAGAGTTCCGTACTTCAAAACGCAAAAGCGGACCCTTTATCACTTTGTTGTCTGTCTGTCCCTTTGCCAAAACTATTTATTTATCTCGACATCGCGTAGATGTATGAGACTGATATTAATATGAAATATTTAAGTTTATGGTCCCTTAAAACACAAAAAAGGAAGCTTATATGTCAACACAATAAATAATCCGAATATTTATAAATTCACCAAGTAATCAAAACCTATAGAATACTTCCCGTGCACCTACAATTATGAAATTAGCATGAAGTGAAAACTTACACTACACATACAGGAAAAATCCGAAAATGAAAATTTAGAGATATAACATAGACAAAATAATTACAAACTTATATTTGTAGTTCATTCATACACAATGAGTGCATATGGCTATAAACCTCAGTTTGTCAACTTTTAAAAGTTGTACTTCCCGTTGACCTACAATCCTGAAATTCGTACGGAAGTCCCGGTGGACATGTCCGACTCGCAATTAATCAGTATTTTGTAATAAATTTAACACCGCCGTGCGCTTGTCCGTGTACTGAAGTTTGTCAGCTTTTATAAATTGTACTTCCTGTTGACCAACAATCCTGAAATTGGTACGAAATCACCTATAAGCGAGTCCGACTCGCACTTGGCCGGTTTCTTTTTTATTTCTTACACCTGGCCCCAAGATATATTACTTAAAAAAACTCAAAATGGTTATAAGATCCAACGGTTGAAATTAAAAAGGTGCTTCTAAGTAGTTATCTTTACATCTATAGACGTCGCGTCGGTAACTCAAGTACCTACCACTCAAAGACAAGTGAACCATGTCTCAATAAGTTAAAGGAATCCCTGCAATACTCTCCTTGTTCTTATGTAAATGTTAAAAGAGTTTATGTAAAAGTTTTTTTTTTGCTGTTATATGTTGTACAGTACAGATATGGGAATATAAACACACTATTCAATAATTTAAGACATTCCGTTTTTTTTTTTAATTCAATAATTTATTAGGGCGAATATTTGAGCTGTATTAACCACTAGCAAATCGTTCGCTGTAAAAAAAAATAAGGGTTCTATTATATTGATTAATGTCAATAGCGATGTTTTCATATATCATCCACGTACAGACTGATAAGTTACAATTTTATTATATATTATCTATCATTGTTAAATAGTTCTCGATAAAAAATAAAAATCAAACAGTAATAGGTAGGTATTATTAGCAATTTCAATATGAAAGTGACGATTTAAAACAAATATGAAAAATATTCCTTAACTGTCTGAAGTGGCTATACAAAATTCTTTCCGTACTTTTTTCATTACCATAACTCAGTAATTGGATCTAAACATAATTATAATTTTAATTTTTAATTATGATTTTTTAATTTTTTAAAAATTGAGAAATCGGTAAATCGTAAGCAAAAGTACGATTTTCTCGTACTATTTTCTTCTGAGGCCAGTCGTGGCGCAGCGGCACGAAGTGTGACTGTAAAACCGACTGGTTGTGGGTTCGATCCCCATTCGAGGAGATGAAATATTTACTTAAATTTATATTTCCATTTCTTCGCTCTGGTGTCGAGGCTAAGCGCGACGTTGAGTTCTGCCACTCAATCCGCAATGCCTCCAGAATTCGGTAGAAAGTGAGGAACGGAGTGTCTTAACACTAGGTTCCCTCTGCCTACCCTGCTGTGTGCGGGATACAGCGTGAAGCTGATTTAATTTTTGATTTTATTTTCTCACTATTATTATAATATTATTTGACATGAACTTTATAAAATTTTTGAAGATATACTAAAAGCTTTCTGAATAGCCCTTTGTGCTCTTGAAATACATCACTAACAAAAATGTTTCTACGCAACCGATAATTTTATAAATAATTGTTTATTACGCCAAATGTTATATATTTCTTTTATACCTTCAGGCCGTATTCTGCAAATAGCAGGGTAGGCAGAGGGGATATGGGAACCAAGTGTTAAGACAGTCTGTCACTCTGAGAGATGCTGTTTTCATTTATAGATATGTGATTTATAAATGACAACGTCATCTTAAGAACGATCTCAGACTTGAGAACAGTTTAGAAATACAAGCCTAGGATTGAAGCAGCGGCCACTAGTATATGCCAAAGAAGGATACCTACCATCTAGTTCCTATTAAAGTATAATACGAAAAAATTTATACGGATATGATAAATTAAATACCACATCTCCATTCATACGACTGGCCACTTAACTGTTTTTATTAACATTACAAAAGTTGTCAGAACATCAGATGATTGCCAATTGGCTTATTTTACTCATAGTGACGTAAGTACTCGTATTGTCGATTGTAAGTGGTTCAAAGTCGATAAAATATGTTTAATAAAAATTCGAGGTAAATTCTAGTTTGATGTTCTATCAGTGTTCACAATGTAGGTATTAATTTACAATTGTTATTATTTCGTCCTTGTTTATCTCATGCATCTCGGGTGTCACCGGGAGGCAGTGAAAATAGAGTGCAATCTTTTGCGTACGTCTTTTGCGTGTTTTTTTAGATATAATTCAACGTTTTTGTTCGACTTGTTCCAATATCAAAAATATAAGGAGTAGGAAAATCGAAAATCGAGCGCTCTATCATCGTCTTTAATCGAATATTTGTCAAAAGCTTCTTGATAGTTTTAATATGTTTTCTATTTAATCCTCAGAAAGAAAAATTCTAACTAAAGAACGTGTTCTTTTTTTTTAATTAAAACATTTTAATTACAGTATTTTTTTAAATATTCACAAGGAAAATAAAATAATTAAATTAATTTTATATTAGAGCACCTATCGACCTCATAAAATTTAACATGACTAGATCAAGACCACATAACAACAGCAAATACCAAAAATAAAATATAACCGAAATTTTTATAACTTGTATCATTTGGCAAGTGACGTCACTATCCCAGTCGATAAGGGCGGAACTGTACAAGGTCACTGGCAGATAGTGCGTGGGATCAAGGACGCTGTAAAGGAAGCATTTTGCTCTGCTGAGAATATTTGTAGCTGAAATATATTTTTTTCTTGCTCGATATTGAATGTGGTTGGGATATAATTTATTTGGCTCTTTTGTAGTTAGTTTTCTGTGGTTGTGTTTCGTATTAAATGTTCTGGTATTAGATAATATAATGTTAATATCTGTGTGTAATTTGAACAAAATATGTCTTGTCTTGATAAGTATAAATAGGATATTATTTTATAATCTCTTTATGTTATATTTATAAAAAAAACTATAAATATAAAATTTTATTACTACATTCTAAAAAAAACATAATACACTTTTATAAAGAAAACTCTATTTAAATAAAAGATAATTATATTTTCTATGAAAATCAAAAACAATGGAAGGAAGATACAATATTTCGCAAACATCAAAAGACATTTTAAAGTATTTTTACAATACAGTACAGTACTGTGTATGACAGGATAATTCTCTTTTTGTAAAAAATATACCATTTTATTTAACGCCATTGTTCTTTTAACTGGGATCCGTATTGTTTATTTATCGCTTTTATTTTACCTGCCCTTTGGAGATCCAGTGCCTTTAAGTTTAAAGATTTTGAGAAATTACGCATTGCTTGGTGGATGTTTTACAATGAAGTTTATTTTTAGCTTAACTGAAAAGGAATTGATTTAAATTTTACTTTTATTTTTTGAATACTTTTGTGGATCTTTAAATTTATATAATCTGTTAACAAAATCTCCAACCTAAAGTGTAATATGGAATGTAACATATTAACATGGATGCGAGTCAACTCCAAAAAATATTGATAATGCAAAATTCTTTATAAATATTTGTATTAATTTACCGTTTTAAAATACAACATCGAATTTATTAGTGGTGAGGTGTTAGTAACGTGTAATTTATCTAATTTTTTGAGATGGCCATTCAGAATGATGACTATAAAATGAATAGGGAAGTGTCTTGATTGTCCACGTGACGACTGTTCGATGCTAGCATTGGGGAAATAATAATATGTTTTAGAGTTGCTTAATTTTCCAGGTCCCTCAAGATAATAGATAACTTAGGGCTTACTGGGAAAAAGAAGAAGAGAGTGTTCAAATTCTACATTCTACCTACTTATCTGCTGGACTAGCATTAAGCTAAAAAAACTACAATTTACTAATAATAAAAAAAGAGCATATTAAAGCTTTTAAAATTTATAAAGCTGTCAAAGTAGCACTTATTTATATCTCATTTAGTGTCAGCCAGGTAATAAATATACAGATAAAAGATAAAAAGATAAGATTGTAAGTTAAATTACAGGTATAACATCAGTATTGTGAAAGTTATACTGCCTTTGTCAATGGCCAGGTAATAGGTACGATTCAATTATGGTTTTTCGTGCAGATGTATTTGGTATAGTTAAAATTAAGTACAGTTTAGGACATAAATTTTACAATTATATATATTATAAAAAAAACTTTATTATAAATTTACAATTTACTCAAAACATCTTTGTCATATACAAGTCATGAAATATTGAGATTTTTTTAAAATAACACAGCTATGGAGAATTAAAAAATCTGCCAGGAAATGTCATACGTAGGGAAGTTTATTATTTTGTAGCTTCAATAATTATGTAGCATCCTATAGGAAAATGATGACATTTTTTCTTTACTACAACTTCAATTTAGGGAGCATTTCAAAAGTTTTAATGCAGTAATATTTATATTTGTAATTTGAAACGATATTAATTACATTTGCTGTGTACTTATTGGTTAGTTTCGTTTGTAGGTAAAAAGGTAAGGTTTTTTTAAAGCGTGTTCCAGCGCAATGGTTAAAATAGTTTCATTTAACAACATAAGTTTCAAAAATCACGGAAACCAACAAAGTTTATACAGATAAATATTTTTTTTCATATATTATTTCATTTTTTACTTTTCTTCGTGATATTACAAAGACGTGTGCAGGTGTGTAGTATCAAAACTTTGATGGGACGACAATAGTTATGAATATGGGTAATTGTATAATGTATGAAGAAGAAACTGTATTATTTGACTATTAGACACATGCGTGAGAATCATTGCAAGGTGTTAAAATTAAATTATCTATTTATAAGAAAGTTTAGCAATTTTAAAGTACGTGAACAATTAAAGTTAATTTATATAATAAGGACTTTTATTAAAGTCAACCTTAATGTATAATATAATTAGGAATATTTTATTTATAATTTTTAAAGATTTTTTCATAAATTGAAAGTTGTCGTGGCGCAGTGGTACAGCATCTGACTGTAATCGCGACGATTGTGGTTTTGATTTCCACTCGGGGGAACGAGTTAATTTCATTTTCTCGCTATGGTAACAAGACTTGGTCTTATCTCTATATATTTTGTACAACGAAAACAAAACAAAAACGTACAACATATTACGTAATTTTATAAAAATACTTATGATACTTACATTAAGCTTCTATATTTTATATTATGAACTAACGACCCGCTCTCGGCTTCGCCCGGTAGAAGTATACATTTATTCATTAAATAATCTGTTTTTTTTTATTGTAATAACCTTATCATTTTAAAGATAATATCTATATACTAACAACTGAAGTTTCAGCCAATTCAATAAAATCATTATTTACTAGCAGTTTTGTCGAACCAAATACTTTATATTGGCATTAACTTTTTTATTTATGAACCGAAACCAACACTAAGTGTTAAGAGAAATTTATCTAAATACATTAGTGATAATTGCACTTAAATCGGTTAAGCTTAGCTTAGCTTCCGTATACAGACAGCGATCACTTACAATTTTATTATATGTATAGATTACACTAGAGCTATTCAGCTGGAAAGTCTAAAATCCAGTTTTAATTTCACAATACAGCCATTAATAGTATTTAGTACTTAAGCTTAGTTTAGTGCACAGTGCATGCGCCACCAATTTGTCACTTTAACACTAACCCACATTTTTCCCCTCTTTTAATATAAATAACTATAGAATATTAAAAATAAAGCAGTTGTCCATTCTTGTATAAAGAATGGTATAAGAACAAAAAATGGCTTAGTAACTTTCTAACACATAACGATGTTAATCCCTTTAGAATACCGACAAATTGCCGTTGCCACCCCAAGCTAAGGGCTTGATTTATACAGTTTATTTAAAAATAAAATACATCCATGTTTATATTATTTTCATACAAATTTAAATTTACGAGTGAAACGCGGATGTGAATTTAAAATGGTATTAGGGTTGATAGATGTAACCCGTTTTTCTTTTATTATTATGTTCTCTAATTTTTAACCAAATATTTTTTTTTGTATTTCCGTGTAAACGTCAACAAACACATAATATATATTAAATATATATTTTCAAAGCTATTATTGCTATTAACAAGAACAGTATGTTTTATTGTTTTTATATTATATGAGGTCGTCGTGGCGAAGAGGCACAAGCGTTCGACTGTAAAAGCGACAATTGTAAATTCGATTCCCACTCGCTCTGGTAGCGAGATTAAGGGCGGCGTTGAGTTCCGGCACTCATCACGCAATGTAAACAGATGCATTTTTATTATGTAAACTGATGCATTTTTAGCTTTACATTGTATCACACATATGGCCACCCTGCTATTCTATGAAGATATGTCCTAAAACTATATTGCTAGTGATAAGACACTCGGTTCTCCACGCAATGCCTTTTCACAACCATCCCACGAAACCAAAACCACTGCATCAGTCTAATACTGTTATCCCTGCACCACTACGGCCACATATACAGATATATATTTTTGATATTTAAGTCCCGACACCAATAGAACCAATAACCACAGAATTATGAACTTATTAAAACATATGTATTCACAAAAACTTTATAGAAGTATTTATCTCTTAGAATATTACCGTAACCATGACAAAGATTATTCAGTCTTAGAAGACTTATCGTGAATCCTTATTTATAAGGAACCAATTTATATATATAATATTTCAAATTAACTTAAGTACTTCTAAGAAAAACCTTTATTATAAAAAAAATGATTTCTTTCGTAATTATGGAATAAAAATATTAAAAAATGTTTATTTATTTTAAAGCTCAACTTTTTGTAAATATAATAAGTCAAAGGCCAATAAATTATATAACAATAGGTACTTCGCATAGAAATAACTAATATATTGTAAAAATGACAGCCTATCCAGTAAGGTCGTTAACACTAAAAATTGCTGAACATATGTAATATTAGAATTTGCGATTCATTAAAACAATTTTGTTTGTTGTTATCGTATTAGTACATTTAAGTCGTATAAAGTAGTATATTTAACCTGACTTCACTTAAGCGTTGTATCATATTTTTTGGACAAATATGTATTTACTTAAAAAAATTATAAATCAGCTTCACGCTGTTTGCCGCACACAGCACGGTAGGCAGAGGGAACCTAGTGTTTAAACACCCAGTTCTCCATTTTTTCCGAATTCTGGAGGCATTGCGCGCCGAATGGCGGAACTCAATGCCGCGCTTTTGCGTTGGTGCCTGAGTGAAGAAATAAAAATTATATAATTAATAAATAAAATTATATAATTAATAAATAATACATAATTCTTTATTAATTATATAATTGTATCTTTATTAATTGTATAATTTGCCGGAGTGGGGATCAAATCCACAACCGTCGCATTACAGTCACACCCTTGTGCCCCTGCGCCACGACGGCCTCAATATTTTTGCTTATTTTATTATATTGTATTTTTTGTTAGATTTGATAGTTTAGTATATCCCGTTTTTAGCAGACTAAACAAAAAGAATTTAGCGTAAATAGGCAGTACAATTAATCGTTAGTAAATGAAATATATTTTTTTAAATAATCATTTCGAAATAGCCTGATCTTTTAATATAAAAATTTAAAAACAAAACTTCACGTTGGCTTGATATATAGCAAAGAAGGCAGAGTGAACCTGTCAAGGTAATCCGATCTTCACCCAAATTGGAGACATTGGGAGGCAGAACTCATCGCCGCGAATTGCATGTCACCAAAGCGTAGAAATGAAAATATTTTATACTTCGTTCCCCGAAGTAGAAATCGAACTCAGAACCGTCGCGTTTACGTTCGCACCCTTGTACACCTGCGTTGTGCCGGCCTAATTAATGTATCACGTTTTTTATTTATTTATCTTCAAAGAAACTATTTAAAGTGACATAATTTATGTTTCGATTACGATTATTCGATATCGAATAAGTATCCTTACTTTGAGTTACATTATTTGAATATAGACATAGCTATAATTTTTTTTTATAATACTATAAGCTGGAGACAGTAAGTATACAATAAAGTTTGTCGTTTAAAATTTATAAATAAAAGTTCATGATCCAATAAATCACAATTACTCGTATAATCATCAAAAATCTTGTATATTGTATTATAGTCAATAGTATAAATAAACCATGTTAAATAAATTCGGTAAAAATGTAATGAATTACATTTTTTTTCAGATTCAGGCTGTATACAGCATATGTGCTCCAGAATAGGGACCCTAATAGACGGAACCTAGTTATAAAACACTCCTTTCCCCACTTTCCACCGAATTCTGGAGGCATTGCGTGTTGAGTGGAACTCAACACCGGGCTTTTACCTTGATACCAGAGCGACGAAATGGGAATATTAATAAATAATAATTCACTCCCACAAATTGGAACAGAACCCACAACCGACACGTTAATGCCTTATCATTAACATTATAACTATTTAAGAATATCGGATAAGAACCCGAGACTCGAAATTTACGAGGCAATTAAACCACTTTACAAGTTTTACGGCGGTCCCTAATGAAAACTGAATTTACAACAGGTAAATGTGACCCAATCAAATAAAATTGCATTCAAATTGAATTTACAGCAGGTAAATTTGACCCAATCAAATAAAAATTGCATTCTACTTGACCTGTCATAATAAAACGTCTTATTTGTCATTTCGTCAAAGTTTATATATTATATGACGCGCGCAACGTCAACCCTAAACATGAAGAGCTGAGCGGATTATGACGGGTACAACCCTCACTAAATGACAATACGCTTTTTTTTAATTATCATAATTTAATAAGAGACCAGTCGTTCCGCAGGGGCACGAGCGTGCGACTATAAACGCAACAGGTTGTGAGTTCGATTCCAACTCGAGGAAAATAATTATTTTATATTTTCATTTTCTTGCTCTGGTAACGAGGCGCGGCGTTGCCACTCAACACGAAATGTCTTAATTGTAGCGGAGTATCTTAACACTAGGTTTCCAGATTCCTTCTGTTTACCCTGCTATGTGCAGAATAGATATATCGCAAAGCTAAAATAATAATAATACTTTATTACGGCCTCTTGTTATTGAGTTTACAAGGTTTAAAATAAACGTTGTTATTACAAGATACTGTCTGCCAAAGTCAGCTAGTTACGACAGTATACTTCAGTTCCTGCACATCCATTTTTTGTCGGGGGGTCGAATGAATGTGAAATTAATTGAAGGGTACTTTCCCTGAAAGGGTTACGGTAACTGGGGCGCTTGATCTAATTTCACTATGGTTTTGCAAACGGCTTGCTTAAGCAAGAAAACTACTTTTTATTCAAATATTATTTATGGGACTTACGCAAGGAACGCTTCCGTTTTTATTATTATTACTTTAAAGTTATCATATAGACGCCAGTCGTGGGGCAGGTGTGTGACTGTAAATGCGACTGGTTGTGGGTTCGATCCCCACTCAAGAAGATGAAATATCTTTTGAAATATATATTTTTATTTCTTCGCTCTGATGTCGAGGCAAAGCGCTACGTTGAGTTCCGCAACACAACACGCAATGCCGCCAAAATTCAGCAGAAAGTGAAGAACGGAGTGTCTTAACACTGAGTTCCCTCTGCCTATCCTGTTGTGTGCGTACTGAGTTATCATAATTATGAAAACATTTTTCTAATTAAATGAATAACGCGTTTATTCAAACTCATAGATTACGTTATGAATACTTTAAATAGAGAAGGGCATCGGGATAGTATGAATAATAATATTATGCTTTGTTTTTTTTTTGTAATTCATTTTTTTTATAAAATATTTGATACATAATACACACAAAATATAGCTTTAGGTGTACAAGATGATTATCATATAATATTATATTATACAAATATTAAATATATAAATTCTCTAATTTCAACATAAATTGAAAGATAAAAATATAACTTACAACTAAATTATCAATTTATAAACCACATATCACTTATATTAATTGTTAGTTAGAAATATTAGATAAAATTATTATATATATTTATTTCTTTATTTTTGACGGTCGATCACTATCAGTAATATCTGCAATGCAGCAGAACGCGGCGTATTCCCGAACCCCTCTGCTCTCCCTAACAGCATAAGAAGCTTCCGCTTACGATCACTTGTTAAAATTATACTTTATTCCATTGGAATAATATCCTATATTATTTAATGTTATACATATAAAAAAATATTAGGTATTACAATCAAAAATATTTAATTAGAATTTTACTTGGCTAATGATTAAATTTTACCAATTTTTTAACAAATGTATTAAGTACAATTTCGTATAATACATTTCGATACCAACGTTTTGAACACTATTAAGTTATCTATAATCTACATATATGTATATGAACGCGACTAGGCCGATAACTTTTCTAAATTTTAGTTAAAAATAGCGCCATTTAATATTCGTCTTATAATTATTATTAATATCATAATGTGATCCTCAGTTACTCAATTAAATGTTTATAAGCTATATATTATAAACTTAAATTAAGAAAAAAAAAATAATTTTAGATCATAAAATACATGAATGAGTGGAGGTCTTTGTACGACAACCTTGGAACCTAATTTACAGTAACATTAACGATTTAAAAAAATTCAAATATTAACCCCAATACCTTACGAATTAAGCAGGTATAATGTATAATTTAAGCAAAATTAATCTTAATTTAATGTTAACATATTTACACATATTTAATTGAATAATTAAGTACTATATAAAGAAATAAATCGCCACAAGCACCTACCTATATAACAGATTCTCTTCCTTATCAAGGACTTTTTGCGTGATATTTTTTTCAAATACTTATTTATTTAAAAGTATTTCTAAGTATCTACGACTATGATTGATCTTTATTCATCATAGTATTTATATAAACTTTAAAAATAACTTCAGACATAACTCGTGATATTTGCAATGTCAACAAGTATTTTTTTATTTCAGTGGGTACAACGCGAAGAGACCGGGGTCAATGACCTTTATGGCGGGAAAGTAGGATTGGGTGGTGGACGCATAGACTATAAATTATTATATAGAATAAAGGCTTTTTAATGTGAAATTTCGAATTTTATGTTTTGTTAATGTGTATGTAAAAATGTTTGTTTATTAATGAACACATTGTAGAATTTTGTTACCATAGCAACTACTAATACAAGAATACATTATGTAAATATACACTAGTTATAATAAATTATTCATACATGTGCCTATTTATTTAATGTGGCAATCTTGATTTTAATCAATGTAGTGTACCTATACATAGTATCTACTGTAGACTGTTTAATCTATTATATGTCTTTATAATATAATATAAAAAAAATTAAGAAGCAGCACTTTTTTATTATACTGAGCGAAATTTACATAAGATTTATATTCGTAGGGCCGTGCATGTTTCATTATATTTTACATATTACTGGACATCTTTAGAGTGACAGCTAATTGTTAGCGCAGACGTTCAGTCATAAATAATACGTAGCAATACATCAGAAATGCTCAAGTATTTCTGCTTCGCGCTATAAGCCGCCAACTTAGGAATGCCGACCGACTGGCTTCGATATCGGCAGCTGTGGGACAACAAAGCGTCACACTCTCCTCCTCGGAGGGCCGTCGGCCGAGTGAGTACCTAGCTAGCTCGATTTTCCACCCACAGAAACCGCGTAGTCCGTAACTCCGTACAACTTCACAGTTCACACACATCCACACTGTGTCGAATGGCTCTGCGCTGATTTCCTTCTCGGCGCCCCTCCTCCCCGCGAGACGCCGGACAACTCAGCTCGTTCTTTCGCAACCACCGGTGATTCCTCTCGAATTAGATTTACAAAGTGTAGAAGAACGGTCTGGGATGTCGTGGAGTCCGAGTGGCAGGCAGGAGTTCGCGTATTTTCAGAGTATTCGTGAATGGCAGGAATTAGCCGGCGCGGGCGCGGGAGCGGGAGCGGGAGGCGCGCGCGGAGCGGGGCGGGCGGGGGGGGGACGCCGCGTCAGCGACGAGCGGCGACCGCTACTCGCTCGGCACCTCGCGCGACGCCAACTAGTCGTGTTCACGGCGCCACACGAAAAGCACGCGCGGCTCCCCTTAGATACGGCCCGCACCCGAATAATGTTTCAGTGTTTGACAAACTCAATCGGAGGTCTCGGAAGAAGTACCGTATTTAATTTACACTGTATAACCAACCGCATATTCTCAGTGAGTGTCACGCAGTGTGTGCGGAAAAAACTTTGTCGAAGATTCTGAAGAATCTTGTGTAAAATTGTGTAATTCGCCGGCCGCGTACGGATCGCGTTTTGCACAAACTTTCTGGTGAGTGATATTGAGTTTGCTTCATGTGTACTATTTAATTGTTTAGGGTAATTATGAATGTTGCCCCGGCGTTCTAATAATACGGGTAGACACTTGGATAGATGCTCGCTGTGCGGAGTGGCGGGGCGTTGCCGGTTGCGAACCGCGCTCCGTGGACGATTCTGCGAAATGCCGGCACCCAAATTCCTAACATTACTGCCGAAGCAATGTAGTAAATGCCATTATCACGATAACAATCAAATATTGTTTGTTACTAGTACTACTACATTTACTTAGTACTACTACATTTTTATCCAGACGTTTTTGTGGGTACTTAACTATTTTATAATTTAGAAATATTTCAAGTTATATAGAAAATAATGTTTTGCAGTAAATTAAAATAGTGTAAAAATATATATTATACTGTGATAAAAAAATATATTATGAAATTTATGAGAATTTTATTGAAAAAATATAAAAAATAACATTAACTACAATTTTATTTGTTTAATGTAAAATTTTAATAAATGTTTAAAATTGTCTTAAATTCTAAAAATAAAATTATAAATAGTTAAACTTCCAAAAAAAATATTGTTGTTGTTCTTAAATTATATATTTTAATTATTACCAAAAAAATAAATTTTTCGAATTCCGAAATATTTATAAATAAATAATTATATTATATTTAATACGTAGGAAGTAATAATATAAATGGAAAAAAAATTATACGTAGGAAAAAACTGTGCGTAATTAATTCTACGCGTGTAAATAGTAAAAATAAAATTATTTCTTAAAATGAATAATAAAAAAATATATTTATTAAAAAATCAAATTTGCGACACAATTATAACTGAAATATATTATTGTCCCACAAAATGTATTTTATTTAGTAAAATATAAAATAGTGTACAAACTACTCGACTTGATTAGTTTGTTATTCAACAGACACTATCTACGTAACATACGTAATAGAATGGACATAATATACATTTGCTAAGGAAAATGCAAAACAGCGGGAAAACGACGATTTGTGTTCATATTATTAGTAAACAATGGTTTCGCGCCATTATACTCTGTAAACAAAAGCAAAATTTTTGTGAAGCCTGGGACCGCCAAATTTGTGGAATTTGTTGCCCTCAGGTAGAAATTAAAAAAATGGGGGTGGTTGGGACAATAGCTAATTGTTTGATTTGGGATATGCCCCAAGGCCAGTGTACCCTTTAAAACAGTTGTTACTCGTATCCAGGCTTCAGTCGACATTCGGGCTTCATGCAGACCAGTTCATAGCTAACTGTCTTGCTTTACAATCGTGATTTGTTTGTAAATACGAGGGGTCAACACCCCTTGTGTTTATATGCGCTTTAAATTTTCTAGTTTTTATTTCTAAATATTTTTAAATCGATCCTCGCTTGGACACTTAGTGCTATACTATACTAGGTACCTACTAACTAATGTTCAACAATTATTGTTGATTTTTTTTAAAGTGAAGTGCAATTATTAAAATAACTTTTTATTTGTTGCAGACGGTGTGCGTGGAACCCGTTGCGCGCATCGTCCTTGTGATAAGAGGGCCCTGTGATATCGACGAGTTCGTCTTAGCTTTAAAACTAGTTAGGCTTTAGTTATACAAAATGTCGACAATGCTCGACGACGCTCACATACTACAGTTCGACGTTTGGGAGACTCTTGACGAGGAGTCCATGGAGCTGACGCAAACTTCAGAATTTTGGACTCAAGTGCAGTATGAGACTGAGAGAATGGACATGGAACCGCCAGTGGACTTGATCGCCTTGCAGCCGGATGAGGCAGACTGGCGGATACCGGAGACACCGGAGGATCAGCACAAAGACAACATCGTGCATCACGATTGTATGTGGGCCGGGTCCTGCATAGATTCGAAGCTCCCGGCCAACACTTTCGTTCCTTCGGACTTGATAACAGCCACTCCTGGGCAGAGCTTGCTGCGCCGTGACACGTCACCCCCCAGGCCGGAGACACCGCCCTCGCTGGACGGCGACGAGCCCCCGCAGTTCCGGCACGCCGTGGACGTGGCCGGCACCGCGCTGCGCCTCCTGAGGGACTCCGCGGCCGTCGCGGCCGACCACTCCTACACCCTCGCCCGTCAACACATCGACTACCTCGGCGTACAAACACCCTCTGACTCGTGTGAATCAGGTCAGTAAATTCTTTATTTTATTTCTTATATTGAACTCCCTAATTTTCCTATTATAATTTTCATTCTCAACTAATGACGAAATTCAACATTCTTATAATTTACGCTGATGTAATCCCTACCTAAAATGCGATCATGACCGAATTGATATTATAAAATTCAAATCGATCGTTTAAATATCTTAAACGATGTCGGTCAAATTTAAAATTTAAATGTAGCGGACATTTCAGGGGCGTATATTGAAAATCCGCACAATCTATTGACACCGACGTTTCAAAGTCTATTTCATATTATGTCATCTTGTTTTGTTTCATTTTACCGCTTCTTAATTGATAATTAATTTATACTATTCAATATAAATATTATGTAAGCTTTTGTAACGGCATTTTTTTTGTGCGCTATCACATTTATATCAACAACGTTTTTAATGCGTATTAGATTTAATTTCAGAATTTAGTATGATTGTAGTGTATTGTATTGACATATACAATGTTTCAAGATAATCTTTTTAAACAAAGCCGTTCATAGTTTACTGAAAAGTTGTCGTAAATGAGTAATTGGGTTTAAGAACACGACAAGATGGAAGCAAGTCGTAGGTCGCAGGACGCAGGCGTCGCGACAAGCGCGGGAAACTGCGTATCGACCGACGCAACCCTCCCCTGTCTAGACGTACCCGCTTCCGGAACCTTCGCGACCTTGAACGTCTCAACCTTAATGTCTCATCCACATGACACCTAATTACTATTAAACCTATCCAGGATATCATCCGAGAGTGGGTCAGCTTTGCTGAACTTTATGAGACATGCCTCGTTGTATATACTATTTTTATAAGTAAGATTAGGTTACCGTAGCGTTTGGTACTTTATTTTCTCTGGCTACCCCACTAGGGATAAAACGTGAAGCTAAAAAAAATATATTACGACGAAGGTTAGCCAAACTTGATATTTTTTTTATATTAAGATTAGGCTTATGTTGGTACAGCATTGTCGCTTTCACGAAATTCCCAAGTTCCTAACTACGTCCTTCCCAGGGACTCGAGGTCGTAGAACGATCAGGACGTCCCGACATTGACGCATCATCCTGGGGTTAAGGTTAACATCCTCGCAGTCTGGACGCCTAATAAAAATGATGAACGCGCTTCAAAGTTCATATCTATCGATTCAATTCATTTTAGACGCGGATTAGAAATCGAATGACTGATTAAGAACGAATTAGTCTTCGAATTTAGCTCAAAATTTAATTGCGCCACGTGTGCGTCAGGTCTTTCGTATAAACACCTGCTGTCTGCTAAAATAGATTAATTAAATATAAAATTTGACAGTCACGATAATATCGCAACGCACCATTTTAATTTGCGCATTATTTTTTTGACCTACTATTATATATCGAGATTACGTATACAATTTAAAACAATGTGTTTAAATTTTTCCTGTACTACAGATGTTAAAGTTGATAAATGGACGCCATTTGTAACTTCATCAATCTTACAGTTTTTCCTAGTTTAATCGAATTCCTAATTGCAAAGTATGAATAAATAAATGGTGGTTCGCTGGCGCGTCTCGACTGGAGTCCGTTAGTCGTATAAGAATGCAATGAAATGAAATGGAATCTCATTGAAGTGGAGCTCGCGGCTCGTCGGACCGGTTTGAGACGGTACTCCCGTGTCTAGTCCGGCCAGATGACAATTTGATAGACGTCCATAACTCAGAAACATCCATTAAACTCGGTAATTACGATTCTTTACGAATATCGATTAAAACCGGAACGTCAGACTAGCGCGGGAAGTTTTGCACATGCGCAGTGTGATTTAACGCGGCGTACAGTGAAACAGTCAGTTGTCTCATTTCTACTTTTTTTAAATGTAAATAAAGATAATGATTTGCGTAATGATTCCGATTTTACAATGTTCTATTTACCGATAGCACACCGCCGGGCGTAGAATAATAAATCATCTTTACGCGTTCCACGTTCCAGCGTCGACGCATCGGTCTATTCTTTTGACATGTTTTATGTCGTTTTTATTTAAAATCGTAAAGTTTTGTGAAGGTTTCACAACGACGCGTCGCTACGGACGCGGGTAACCTAATAAACTCTGGACTGATAAGCTAGCTAGGTGCTTTTGACCCGCATATTATCATGATAGATTGCGCGTTCGCGAACGTGATTTATGACATTTAAATTCTCGTTTGCTAAGTAGGTGATTTAAGTAGGGCAGCTTATGAGTTCCTTTTAGGCTATTCGGATCAAAAGATCCGGTTCTGTCCGTAACTGTATCAATCACAGTCCAAATACATTCTTGCAATATTGAAGCGAATCGTGTATTTTTTATATTCGCTATTTCACAGCTGATCATTTTTAAGTTTTATACCGCTGACATAACTTTTTACTCGTGGTGGAAATTATATGCTCTTAGAAATCATTTATTGGTATATGCCTTTTATCTTTTCTCCAATTCGAATAAGCCTAAATATATTCCCCTAATTCGGATCAGATACATAATAAATAGGTTTCTAAGTTGGGCTAAACGTGTCTCTAAAGAATTTTATATTTTATCAAGTAGCAAACCGTAATAAATGGCCTCGGGCGCGTAGTTAAAGCAATTTGAACGCTTACATTAGGTATTTCAAGCTGTGACCTAAATATTGTGTTACTTAGCGCCGAACCTAGCCTTAACTCTGTTACCAGTCGACATGTCGTAGGTACACTCGCCATATGTGCACGCGTACTGTAAAATACAGACACTCAAAATATATAAGCGGCGTGACATATTCTTCATTCTTATTTGAATTACAGCTGTAACGCGAACAAAAACTTTAATTTGTTACTTTATCGTCGCCTAGCTCTGATAAGTTTATTCACCACGCCTCGGCCGTTATAACATTTATATGTAAAAATGTAGCTACGAAGTAATGTAGTGGAAGTGACCTTGTATTTATCGGACAACTCAGATATTTGAAACAGTCTTGATAACTAGATACGTATTTGAGATGTTTGAAATACTAGGTCACTATGTGATTGTTCACATTCCTAAAAACATAAATTGAGTATATGGTGGACATTAATGTGCTTACAAAAATAGTTTTTTTTTGTATCCTAAGCTAAGGTAGGAAATCCACTGAAGTATTATATTTAAATGAAGACATCGCTTTACCGCCAGTCCGCGTGGCCTTCGTGTATCAACCAACTATCAATGCCGATAACAATATAACAACGTGTCACAGTAACATAATTTTTTATTGTCTTATCAAGAAAAAGGTCTTAAGTATATTAAATTTTGATAAACCACCACGGCAACAAGATAATATTCGAATTCACCTTGATCTCACCGATTTTATTTTTTTTAGAATTAAATATTTTATTCATATAACATATTCGTTAATTTTCCATTGTCGTCGTATATATTTTTCGTGTCCTTCGTCAATCGTCGATTGATATGGTACAACCTTTAACACCTCTAGTATTGTTTGTTTGAGTGTTTGAACAACTTGCCTTTATTTATGTTTTAAGCAATTTTCCTCGAATTCGTTTTCAATAAGTCAAATCGTCATTGAAATATTACTTACTACGTAATACTTATACCTATAATATTTGTTAGAATAAATTATAAGCAAAATATCAATCTGACGTACGTTTTCTACGTACGCTATAGCTTTACTATGTACATATTATGATTAGCTACTTATATATTTTTTGATAGTAATAAAATATAATGAAATCGAATATCTAATATTATAAATTGACACAACGTAATGGGTGTGGTGTTAACAAATATAACGCAAATGAAGAGTAGAATGGCAGCCATGCCTCAACCAGTTTTCAAAAATCCGGAAACATAAGGTAGATGAGGTGCTATTAGATGAGATAGCTGGTTTCTCGACCACTACGCGCCGTGACATTTAGATAGGTCAATGCTAGTCGCATTAAAATTAATTTAACTTGGTAACAGCTGATTAGATACTCATTATGCATGCAAATTTCGTCATTATCGCTTTTGGTCGCTTTACTTGCATAACTTCAAACAATAGTGAACCAAACGTGAAACGGCCGAAGAAACGCCTCTTATATTTCTATTCTATTTACATGGCAACAATGCGTTAATATATGCGCAGTAGTTACTCAAAACTGATTATTCCGCTTATACTGGCCCATCGGAACAGTCAGTTTTTCACGCACACGCACGTCCATGAACTTCCGCGTAAACCTCGTCAAGGTCGCACTAAACCAATCGATCCGCCATAAATTACTACCACCTATTATAGCAGGCACCCAAACTCGAGTGGTTACCACAACAGCGATGACCGACTTTTCTCGGTTGCGTAATACGCCAGAAATACCTATTCGGCTACATGTAGGCCGTTTTAAAAGTTCCCTCGCATACTTATATGGGCGGGCTCGCTAACCATTCTGAGTGACGGGCGACTGCCTTATGAGTAGCTGTTTAGGTTTATCGGCGTCAAGGAAGCTATAATTTAACTTATCTTTTAATTAATACAAGAAAGAAGTTTCCGTTTGAAGCATAAAAAATGATAATTGGAGTAGTTTTCTATAAAAATTATAAACAACGATTTAGAAATTAGCGCAACCTCTTATTCTAATTAGTACCGGCTACTTGGATATCCTACAATACTCATGTACAGGCTGCTACTATAAAATTGTTGCGTGAATCATGCTAGAAACATAACTTGCATATACACACGCGTATGTATGACATATACTTCATTGTAATAAAAACTCAAGGACAGATACTTGAGTTTTATCATAATCTCCTTATCAATCATAAGACTTCCTTACGTAGTAATTACAAAATACATTCTTTCTTGAAACGATAATCAATACATTTAGCACTTATCAAAAATTATTTTAGCTTTAAACCTGTTTTAAAAATGCATTATCATTTCCTCGTAACAGTCTGCAGCGCAAGTCCATTAAGTCGGCTCGATGCAGCTCTCGAATTTTTTTTAACATAGCGGCTTTATCAAACAGCCTGTATACGATGGCGTGAGCTGCGAGCGCGTCACGATAATTTTTAATTATCGCTCTCAAATGCCAGTGAACTTGGCCTCGGATCGTGAGCAGCGGAGCGTGTAGCCTCCGCCTTAACAGGTCACACCTGACGACATCATTGTGTTGTGTTCCATGCTGGGTAGCATGACGGCGTCGAGACAACCCTCGCATTACATCTTTTACAAGCAGCTTTGACTCTGTTACGAACAGTTAAACTGATATGAAACTGGAAAATTATACCCCAAGTGCAAATCTAAGTCACCGTCGGAACTTGACAATTTGGAACTTATAATGGCATTTCCCACATTATTAGGGGAGATTTTACCCATTAAATGCTGGCGAAATGGACGTTAACGCCAATCGCCTAGCTCGCTTAATTAAACAATCTCGGAGAGATCGCGAACTTTCCCTCCAGACGTTTCCTACACGAGTACAATTTACGCTATAGCATAAATTGTTTCGGAGACATTTCGAAATTTTGAACAAATGTTCACTTAAAATTTTAATTAGGAACCTAGAAGTACCTACCAAATTTAATCCTCCCTGTTGTCGAAATATAATAACTACTCGGTAGCAGTCTACTAAAACATTCCAACATTGTATTTTAGTTAATGAATATTATACCCCTATACATTTGTTAGTATCCTTGAATCGAACTTGAGCGAAGTTCGTTGTGACTATAATTGGAATAATGTTGTTTTCAAACATTTGGTTCCGTTAAGTGTTGCATAATTAAGAAGTTGTGTTGTCACCGCGGGTGCATCTTTTGTGCGAAGCTCTAAACAACACCTCATTATTTGTGGGGCAAAGTTCCGAACTGTTGCAACTAATTCAGTTTGCTCTACGGTGTCTAGTAGTATACGGTATGCGGTTAGCTGCGAATCTATGACTCATTGTATTTCTCACGGCAAGACAGACGGTACCTAGAAATTGTGACTAATCATCTCAAGTGGGAGAGCTCTTTCGAGATGAGCTATTCCAGCTGATTGTATATCACATTTATTTTGACTTTTATCTCGCGATATCGGGCCGAAACGTTGTACATGAAAAAGATACATTTTATGAACGGAACCGTAACAGTAAACTTAAATTTAGAATTTGACGTTCCCGCGTAGACCGCGCTTTAGCTATACAAAGATTGTAACAAGACGCCCGTCTTGAGGGTAGTTGTATTTTTTTACCGCGTTCGGATGTCGGCACACAATAAAAAGCGGATTGTGTCTGGGTAAGGTTTAAAATTGGAGCGTAGGCAGATCATAGAGCCGTGTCTCGAGTGATGTCGATATAATAGATATGCACTAGACCGAGCCGGGCACAATACGGGGCGTATCGCTTACACGCAGACCTGAAACAAATACTCTCGGCGTCCGTTAATCGCGTCGGCGCCAGAGAAAGAGAAAATCGTCAAGTGAAAATCGACCCCCGTACAATGGATCCTCCGCCTACATCTCACGTCACGTGAGCCGTGTTTGACGACAGGCGCCGATACGCCGTACGGAATTAGATCGACGCCGCGGCGATAAGCGGCGGCGTATCTATGCGGAAATCGAATAAAAAGATTGCGTTGGTGTGTAAATTTATAGTCACTTTGGTGGATTATGCGTTTTTTCGTGCTGCGTAGTTGCAAATTACATGGACGTCCATGAATCTTGTACCATTTTGTAATGGAACAGCTGCCCGCGTTACATGTTTCTATTTTCAGTAGTTAGGATGTAATCAGAAATTCTCGGGCGGCAATTAATGATGCCTAGTTAAAATGAGGCCGCGTCGAGCGCCTTTAATTACAATGTACCGCTGACATAATTATTCACGTTTAACCGGATAATGCAACGCTAGTGACGATTTCTACAAAAAATAAAATGCTATCTTAATATTTATAATATGATGTGCCTACTCCATTATTTCTTTAGTCCGATAACATTCTTTCTTTACATATTATATTTACTTATTTGGTTCACTCATTCATAGAAATACAATGTCGCATTTATGCTGCCCTCGACAGTATTTTCACTGCAATGCGATTATTGCAAAACCGCGCGGAATTCAGGCCGTTTCCGTTGGCATAGAATTACCTTAGTCTTATTATATTTAATCCATATTCAATAATATGGATATCCTGCTCATTTGGGAGTTCTGGCCCAATGGTCTTTGCTCTAGAAAAGGCAGGTAAATTATAATAGGGAGGCGCCCGTGTTGAGGCAGTTACTATTGACGCCAACAACTCCGTACGTCTTCCACATTTTAAAATATATTAAATTATTCATGAACTTGAATTAAATGAAAATCTAATTTTAAATTTGGTCCATTATACTTTTTATGCATTCGCATCAGTAATTGTAAATCATTGCGTCGTAATTCCGTGGGAAATGCGAAGATATATTTTCTATGAATGTTTGACACCTAACACAATACACTTAAATTAAAGCGATGCCGGAAAACGTTCCCACCGGTTGATATCCGAACGTCCATTGAGAGTGGACGCTGCGGCAAAACCGCGCATGCGCTCTAGTTTTGGCGCGAATAGCCGTGACGTCAGGCGTCTGGATCGATGTCGACAGACGCTGCGGTAGTACGGCGGGGTCGACGCCCTCTCCCCCTCCCCACCTCCCCACCCACCACCTGAATACTGCAATCGCATCCTCGGCTACATCTATCTATCTCTATAGGCGCTATGACAATCGCCCGCCTTTTATGGTGATGAACGTAATGAACGCTATGAATGAAAACATTCAATATGTAACAGTTTATACGGGTTTTATATTCCAAATATGATAATCACCTTTGATTTTTAATTTTACGTACAGTATATTTCATACTATTTTTAAAAAAATACCTTTTCTAAACATCTTCTCGTTTGTTACAGAGGAGGAAATCGATGTGGTTTCGCTCGGATCAAACCAGCAACCATTGGCATCAACGTCTCAAATGCGCGTTGACTCTCTGCCGCGAACACCTTCCATCCAGGAGCGGCATCACATACAGCGTACCGTTGAGAACGTGATAACGAGACCTCCCGCTAGAAAGCGGTTGATACCACCGGCCACACTGCCGTCCGTCTCAGTGCCTCGTCGGCGGAGAGGCCCTGGGAGGCGAGGACGATCAAACACCGACACTGACTCCGAAGCCGAGTCCCCCGAAATCGAACGCCGTTCAATTCACAACGATATGGAGCGTTTGAGACGTATCGGCTTAAAAAATCTCTTCGATGAACTCAAAAAGCAAATCCCTGCGACGAGAGATAAGGAGCGCGCGCCCAAAGTGGTCATTCTGCGAGAGGCGGCCGCCCTTTGTCGCAAGCTACGGGAAGAGGAGCTCGAGAGGGACTATCTAAAGAAACAACAAAACAAATTGCAAGCCAAGCTGAAAAAACTCCGCACAATGCTAGCACGGTCTCGCGCTTACTGAACTATGCAAGCGGATATTTGGTAGCGTTTGTTCGGAAACACGTCTTGACAGTGGACTGTTTTAACTTTGTAAGTCGTAACGTTATACTATGATGTGACACTACTACTTGTAGTACCGATGTCTTCGTATCGAGTCAAATTGTTTTCTATTATCAGCTTTTACGGCTTACTCTGCTTCCGGGTATTGTGCGTATTGTGCGGCGAAACTGCTGGTTTGGTATGCTCAAACGTTTCGCAGTGCCAAAGTGAGCCATAAAACTGTATTTACACAGGTCACAGTAAACCTCTTAAATAGCTACAGACTGCTTCGTGAACTAGTAGACTGGTTTTACCTCTGAAATATTTTTTAAATTATCACTTAAAATTAATAAATAGTTGACATAGTACATAACACGTTGATCTTAATATAAACATTTTAAGTTTCGACGTCGATTCAGATTTTTACTGGACCTACATAACGATGCGGTAAGTCGACTTCGTTAACGCTGTAAATAAGATTGGTAGATTGAATTTATTAGTTAGGATGGCATAAGGTTGTTATTGGCTTTATGGAAAGTTCTAGAGGCGCAGGCCATTATATATGTTTTCGGCCCCGTTAATTTTAGGATTTTTCTTTTTCCCGCGTCTCGATGTTGAAATTCGAGAGCTGGGTAGTGATATCAATATTCTTTTACTTGATATTATTGTAAGTGTATACTTAGATTAGTTCGCTTACGGTTTTTTGTAGTGTTTTTTGTTATTTTGTAAATTTTAACACTTATTGTTTTATTTTTAATATTTAGACACGCGATTAACTTCGAATCACTATTTTAAAATTAACATCATTGTGAAGTACTCAGCATTTGGACCATTTATTAATATTTTTTTTTTATAATATATAGAATTGCACTTATGCAAAATGCATTTCATAACATAGCTATTATGATATATTATAAATATGTAATAAAATGGCGCACGTCTAATTGTTTTTACGTCGATTTCGTTCAACTTTGCCACAGATAAAAAAGAGTGCGTGAGCAATCGAAAACGATTAGTACGCGCTTTTTTAAAAAAAATGTTGATTAAAATTGCACCATCATTATTGTATGTGTATCATAATTTTTAACTAGAATTTTATTTTATCTACATGTTTATATGGACGCAGTAGAATGGATTTTTAAATAATTAGTTGTCTAACGTTACAGTGAATATAATAATCTCAACGACTCGTGTCCGAATATATATAGACTGTGTATTTTGATAATAACATCAAAACCCTACGAATGCAGTTGGCCCTTATTGGGCTCTAAAATAAAAAATAACCACGAAATAGTTCCTCATAGTACCTACTAATAGAAAATTTGCATTTTCTTTATTATTATATTATATTTTATTGCAGTAAGTTAGTGATTACGTCGTTCGTTACGATAAAGTCAAAGCCTGGCTGGAAACATATTTTAGGCCAGAATTTGGCATAGATTATAAGGGCAGTGTTTTTTTTCTGGTCAGGCTTTTTATCAGGTTGATGTTTTATCAAGCACATGGTCAACAGAATTGTACGTAAAGGCTTTAATTGTGTGCGGAATGTGCCTTGCTATGTATATATACATATAGATAATATTAGGTTTATCTCGAATTAGTTGCAAGAAATATTTTTTTGTGAGAAATATTATTGTAGGTATATAGCGTTGTTCTTATAAGTAGTGGTACACACGAGGTGGTTTATATTTATCGTGTTAAAGATTCGCAGTTTATCTTCCACTAGGAGTATAATGTACATAATAGGAAGTAGATCATAGACGTATGTCATGTTTTTTTTTATAAACAAGTTTTTTTTCTAGTAATTGTTTATTTTTTTTTCATAACTTGAGAGTCATTCTCGAATGTTGTACCTGCATTTAATTTTTTTTTGTTAATCTTGACATAAATAATAAAGATAATAATGATTTAGTTATTTGAAAGTAACATTGGTTTCATACAGTGTTTAATGGAAAATAGCGCTTGCATAAGAAAAAGTCAGTAAGTTAATCGTTAATAGTAAGAAAATGACAGCTTTATATTCGGTAGACAGATCGACATAATTAAAGCGTGAGTAATGCACATAATCTGTGACAAGGCACATTTCCACCACTGCCAAATGAAAAAAAAATATGAATAAGGATAAAAAATTTTTGCATAGCAACATTGGTTTGAATATTTTATATATAAAATAAGGTTGGGATGATTAAGTCATGTTGTAGTTTAATTTTTATTAATTTTTCTTTTGTATAGTATCCTATGTAAGGTGGAACATCTAACTATCGTCTGCGTATCGTGTGTAACATTAGCTTTATTTAGCTTTCCGTTTGTAAGTAAAGCCGGAGTAAGGAGTCGACGATGCGCAGGCGACAGTTGCTGTACGCCGCTACAGAGAATGCAGGATGCAAAATAGATTCCGCCTAACATTAATATTGCACTTTGCAATCTTTGAAGCGGCGTTTTAAATTACAAAAACACACGTACTTACCAAGTCTGGAGTTTTTTTTGGATACTATTTTAATATGAAAAAAAGAAAAGTGTTTTGGTTTTTGTTCCTTAATTATGTGTATCAAAACCTTAAGATAATCATTAAATATGGAAATAAATGGCAAGTCGGTTTGCGCAGAGCTAAGAAACAGCTGGCTATTAGAATGTGATTTTTATACTTTTTTGGTATATTCCGGGGGGTTGACTAATTTGACGTTAAGATTCTGTGATTTTTTTGTACCTGGGTGGTACAGTTGGGGTGCTGTTTCTCAAACTCTGCTAAGTCCGGCTGAAAAAAAAAACTGGTTTTCTTTTATTTACCTCACTACTTTAAGATCTCCTCTAAGTAACTAATTTATTTGAATTAAAATGATTTCTGATTAATATATTGATATTATTTACTTAAAACATTAAAGATAATAAAAAACATTCTTCAGAGTCAAGACAATAATAAGGAATAACTAATGAAAACAAGTAAATTTGAATATTACATAAAAGCACATTCGGCATTATTAATAAAAATTAAAAGAAAAAAAATATTTACAATAAACACCAGAATTAACATCACAGAACCTACGTAATAAACAATAAAGTAAACAATTACGTTCAAAGAATTAATTACTACTTTTACAGTTAAACATTGAAAAACATCCAAATAAAAAAAACCCACTAGAAATGAACAATAACAACTTTCATTATACTAGAACTACCTATCTAAATATCTACAACTGGAAGTAGGAATATCGTAAATAGCATACACTCGATGCGTAATAACTATCAAAACAAATGCATTATATACACGTGACATAGTACTTCACGTGAAACCTAAATACGATAAACATTTGGCTGTATGACGGACGACCTTTCTAATAATGGCGCGAACGATGAAGCTTCGAGCTGTCAAAACACTGCTCGAGCTGTCAAAACAGACGTGAAGTCTGTTAGTGTGTGAAGTGCGCTGCGGAACTCGCAATGGCGTTAAGATCTGTGTTATCGTGTAAATTACCTATGATTATTATATTAGGTGCTACTGGAACAGGGAAGACTAAGTTAGGTGTTGAATTAGCTCAAAGGTTTGGCACGGAAATCATTAGTGCCGATTCTATGCAGGTAAGACTGTTATAACCTCAAAGTTGTTTGTTTATAAAATGTAACAGCTGTTGTGAGTGAATTCTGGAATAAATGGAAATGATGAGTTATTATGTAACTATTTTACATATAATTTTTAATATATATGTGGTTATTAACTTTATTTGTAAGTATACACTGTGTGTTTACATTTAAACAAAACATAACCTCTCTTCACTTTTGTCTAGTTAGAAAATATAACCTAAAATATATGAAACTTTTGAATTTCTTAAAAAAATATAATATATTTATTTAATAAATCCTTTAATATATACATAAATAAATCCATATATCATCAATATACTCTAACTTATAATAATTAATATAAATAAAAAGTGATCATAGTAACTTATTGAAATTTTTAAACAAAACTTGTTTCTTTAATGAGGCCAGTCGTAGCGCAGCGGCACGAGGTGTGACTGTAAAACCGACTGGTTGTGGGTTCGATCTCCACTCGAGGAAATGAAATATTTACTTAAATTTATATTTCCATTTCTTCGCTCTGGTGTCGAGGTTAAGCGCGGCGTTGAGTTCTGCCACTCAACACGCAATGCCTCCAGAATTCGGCAGAAAGTGGGGAACGGAGTGTCTTAATACTAGGTTCCCTCTGCCTACCCTGCTGTGTGCGGGATACAGCGTGAAGCTGAAGCTGTTTCTTTAATATAACTCTTAGATTTTGATATATTGAAAAAACAAAATAATCATGTTTATTTGTTGATGTTAAGCAAAATCTCATATATACCTTACATAGCCATGTACCAGTATCACAAGATATAAAATGTATCATTTAATTGCTTTACCATCAATGCTTGGTGACTTTTGCTTACCATATAGTTCTACGGGTTAACTGTCTTTTTTTTTTTATTTATTTAGATCCACCAGTGGTAATTACATTAAATCATACAGTGACAGTTACTTAAATCTAAATTGTTATAGCTAAATGCATTACCCTTTAAGGTCTTGAGTACAAAATGTAAAATATTGGACCAATTAAAAAATTAAAAATTATTTCTGAAAGTAGTTTACTTTTTTAAAAATATGACAAAATAATAATAAAAAAAGAAAATCTTATTTGTGTTAATCATAAAAAAATTTAATATTCATAACAGTATTAAAAATCCTTAAAATTAAATACTGAAATGTTACTTTATTGCACAATTCTTATTGTCTGCTATTATTGAAAAGCTAATAACAAATGTTTTTAAATTGTAATATTAGTTTTCTTTATTTGAAATTATGATATGCCTTATACTTTGCTAGTGTAGTAATATCATAAATAATGTCCGAGACACAAATTGGTAGTTCATAAACATGTTCATAAGAATTTATTTATTGCCTTCATATATTTGTTGTTAAATAGAAAACAATTTTCTTTTTTAATTTACTAACAAATATCCATCACATTTATTATTTTACTTTTACTACATAGGCTTCTTTTGAGCACTGTATTAATCTCAATTTACAATAATGATATTCGTATATTTTTAAATCCCTTTTTTTGAGGCCGGTCGTGGTGCAGGGCCACATGCATGTGTCACATGTATATGCGACAGGTTGTAGGTTCGACTCCCACTCGAAGAAGTGAAATATTTAACATTTTGATTTCTTCGCTCTACTGTTGATTTAAAGCATGCTTCAAAAATTGGGCGGAAAGTCAGAAGTGGAGTATCTTAATGCTAGGCTCCATCTCTTTTCTTCACAGTGTTAAGATTGAAAAAAAAATTTTTTTTTAAAACAATTTTGCTTAATATTTATCTATTTTAAAATTAAATGTAAGATGTTGATTATAATGAGGAATTATATATGTTTGGTATGGTTAGTGCTTACCATACTTATTAATAGCGAATAAAGTTTCTAAATACAAACACTACAATTCTACTTTGAAACACAAATTTTTCATTAAGAGTCAACTGTTCTGCCTGAAAAAAAATTATAAATTCTTAAAATTTATATTTAAAAAGATTAAATGAATGGTATTATTAATGTATAAGTGAAATAATATATTTTAGTACTGTTGAGGTCATTTTATTATAATTTCCCTGCACTGACAAGACAAAGTGCTGCATTAAGTTCTGTCTCTAAACAAACAATGTCTCTATTCTTTCACTGCCTAGTTGTCTACCCTACTGCTATATGTGAGATAAGACATGAAGCTGAAATAAAAATTGTATTTTAGTTTATATTTATGAATTCATTCCCCATTAACATTTATAAGTTTATAAAAAAAATGTCTGTCAATTCAAGCAAAAGATTTTATTTAAAAAAGAAGATATTTTTACCAAAAATCAATACTTTTGGAGAAACATTGTGAAATAAGAATTTAACATTTGTTGTGCAATCATGGATTGCATAATGTTTCTAAACAAAGGTAACTTTTCCTGAATAAAAGTAAATATCTTGTATTATCTAATCGTTTACAATTATAATGTCTAATACTATAAACATTTGAAACATACATAATATATATTGTATATACTATATAATAATATAATATAAGTCAAATAAAATGCTTAAGGTTATCAAACTTGTTATTTGATTATCTTGATTTTGTAATAGTTGGTAATGATATAAAAGTAATGATGATAGATCAAAAAAGCAATATATAAAAGTATAAGTATTTATGTGAGGCCGTCGTGGCTCAGTGGGAAACATACTAAGTTAATGAAAGGCAACAATGGTGGATTTGATTTAAATTATTTAATGAATTATACGAAAACTTACGATTACGATTAGACGAAAACCATAGTACGGATTGTTTTGCCACAATTTCTCTCTGTCTACGCTTCTATGCGGAAAAAAGTACGAAGCTGAAAGTATTTAACTCGTATAGGAATTGAATCCGCAATCACTATATAATGCAGATTAGGATTTTATTATTTTAATATTGTAACAATATGGCTGTTGTTTGCTCATTGGCTGATGTTTGTTGAAGTAAATAAATAATTGCAAAAATGTTGATTATTTTCGTTAATTTTATTCTAGATTCGCATTTTCAATTTAGGCGCAATATAAATTATAAAAAAAATAAATCATGATATTGGCACACATTACTTTTATTGCAACATAAATATACTAATAAAAATATAAATAAACCAAAGAGAGACAGACCAAAGAGCAACCCCTATTCTTCCTAATATACAAAGTACAGCTATTTAATCTGTATTGTGCTCAACATAACTCAAGCGTAATATGGCGGCATTTTACTTGCAAAACGTTATGAAAAAAAAACACCGGTCTATTTTAACTAGCAAATTATGGTCTACTACTTTGAAACGAGAGCCTCCCCCGCATTCGCTACGCTCCCATGGAAGGTCATTAAGTCGTATTTTTACGGTTTTCACTTTTATATTTTCGTGTGTTTTTTTCCTTGTACCTGAGCTGCATTTATTTTTTAAATCCAAAAACAAATGTCCACCATTAAGCCAGTGTATCCCCGACAATAACATTTAAATTAATTCGCCGATTACTTTTTATTTCTGCGGGACTGGTTGCGATTAATTAAATTAATTTAGCATATTTTTTTTTATAAATTGATACATATTTAAATAGGTTATGTACTATTACGATTTAAATAGGTTACATTGACGCACGTAGATTAAAAATTCGAAATTAAGAGTCTCTTAAGGACTTCGTATATTATTATTATTATATTTTCCTATCAATTTTTTGTTTTTAGTTATATTCGTCTTCTTACATTGTATAGTGTGTTATTTAAAACAAATGATTAATTTTATGTGTTGCAATTTTGCACTTGATTATATACAATAATAGTAGATATATTTATCTATAAAGGGAAATTGATTATTCAATATGTTTACGAATGATTGAAGATAGTAAACACGTTTCACTGTTATCATGTACATATATACTATATAAGTTGTAGTAAGTTTGATTCTTGGTTGATGCAAATATTTTTTAATGGTTTGATTAGAAATATTTGTTATCAATTAAATTTAGCGACAGAGCAAAATGACAGGTGTTTTGACATACATTGATGGTATAAGATGACAGAGATTTAAAAAGTATTCTATGCGCGATTACCCTATATGGCTATCACAATTAACGTTACTGACTTCGTTGATATTTATACCAATATTTATCAATTTCATCTGGTTATGCTAGCTGGTAGCGGCCGACGTCTGAAGGCAAATGCGAAGGTTGGTGGTTCGATTCCCACTTGGGGAAATAAATTATTTTTATTTACTTTGACTTTCACTAGGCTTAGACTTTTCCTCTGCCTACGCATATAGCACATATGTGGTATACAGTGTAAAACTCTATTAATAAATCCTAATCATAACAATAATAATAATAAATAAATAATAATAAATAAATAAATAATTTTCACGAGGCCGTTGTGGCGCAGAAGCACAAGAATGTTACTGTAATGCAACGGTCGTTGGTTCGATCCCACTCGGTCAAATTATATATTTATTTAAATTTCCACAAACACGCTATGCCTCCAGAATTCGGCAGAAAGTGGGGAACGGAGTATCTTACCACTAGGTTCCCGCTAGCTGAATACTGAACTAGCTGAATTTTTATTTTCTAATATAAATNTATATATATATATATATAATTGTAAATAGTAAATTTCGCCCGCACAGTGTCCGAGTTTGTCTACTCGTTATATAACGAGACGCTGTGGGATGCCAGCGGAGCTAGCCTTCGGACAGGTCGGTGCCGCGCCAGTGTAGGCAAAAACGTGAGATTACTACTACGTTGTTTTATGTTTTATTTTTTTTTTAATTTTAAACTTTGTTTGTTTTGTTTGTTTTTTAGTTGTGTATTTGGTTTGGCCATCTGTTTGTAATGCGATGATTGTGGGTTCGTTTCCCTCTTGGGGGAATGAATTGTTAGTGGTAACTTTTTTTGTATGTTCATTCAACTATTGAAAAGTGTTTTTAATAGTCTATTTGAATATTTCGAATTTTAAGAAATTTGATTTTTATATTTCTTCGTCTTAGTGACTTCGTGGGGTAGGCAGAGAGAATAAAGCGATTTCTCTATATTTTCTTTTTCTAGTTGAATGTAGAATTTGATCTAAAACAGAAAAGATAAGCAAAAAAAGGAAAAATTAAATAGTATTATATATTTTTTTATTATATAATCAAATTCTAATAAGAAATATTATTTAATTTTTACATTCATTTAGCATTTATTTCTTTTTCATGGTATTAAAACATTTCATTGAATTAAGATTTTAATTTTTAGTTTTATTTAAAATAAATAATTCTACATATAATAGAATTAAAGAGAGGAGGATCCATATTCCTTAACAATATTTTTTAAGTTACTTTTATTTACGAAGATGTAGAATATTATAAGCTATTTTTAACTGTTAAATGCTAAAGTGGCGAAACTATCGATACATTAATACCCTATTGATTTAATTAGAGTTCAGTCGAGAAATGCGTTTAGTACGATGTCAAGCAATGTATGTATATTGTATGGACCATACATTTAGTGGCACTATGTAAATATATTGCGAGTGTTTTTTTTACGCGTACAAAACTGGCCCATTAACACCTCGACGCTAGCTTCGTCGTTACAAAACACCAATATCAACCTCCTTTGTTTTGTATGGTGTTATTTCTTTTTTGTCTTAAAAAAGATATGTAAATATTTTTTTAACTTTATTAATATAAGTTTATAACAAAAATGTCGCTAATAATAAAATTAAATTTCTATTTAATTTCAATTAAAAAAATACGCATCGCCCATTAATCTTAGTATTTTACGTATACGGTATAATTTCGGCAAGTGGCCGCCCGGCCGTGTTTGCATTCCGCCGCGAGTTCGTCGTATCTTTCAAGGTTTGTCCCCGCCACCCCGCAGCGCCTCAAAATGAGAACGCCTGCCCAAGGCTGTGGGTTCTGTGTCCATATTTTTACCGATCTCACAAAAAGTTGTATTAATACTCTTGTGTATATTTGTTATCTGTATATCTATGTTATTATATATATATATATATATATATATATATATATATATATATATATATATATATATATATATATATTTATTATTGCTTACTTTTGTTATTGCTATTTATATCACCTCAATGGCGAAATTCAACGCCGCATCTATTTACTACTGTCATCGTTACCAATCAGGAAATAAATATTTTCACTTTTATTACTTTTTACTACTGCAGAAAAGATAGAAAATTAGAACTCCTACCCAAGTCTATGTTTTTTTGCGATCTCACAGAGTAGTAATAACACCCTTATGAATTTAATTAATACGTATATGGTATTTTATCTTTTACTTTTATTATAGTGTCAATTCATATATTAAATGTCAAGAGAATATAAGATTTTCCACCTGAATTTGAGATATCGTGAGCAAAATGGCGAATCTTAACGCCGCGTATCATACCAGAGCGAGTAAATTATTTTCACTTTTATAAGCTGTTACTACAGCAAATATCGATTTGTTAATAGGTTGTTAGGTATATGTGTCACGAATACGCTGAACCATTTTTTTAGATTTATTAATTTTATTTTATTATAAAATTGAGATAATTTATTCATACAGTCTAGACAAATGGAAACGATGAATGGAATACAATAGTTTAATTTGCAATCGTCAAGTCCTATTGGAAATTACATAATTTGTAAACTTAATAAATATTAAGTAGGTTTATAGATAGTTTGATGCTTGTGTCGCGTGTAAGTATATAGAGGCCAGTCGTGGCGCAGGGGCGCAGTGTGACCGTAAATTCGACTGGTTGTGGGTTCGATTTCCACTTGAGGAAATAAAATATTTATTTATTTACATTTATATTTTCATTTCTTCGCTCTGGTGTCGAGGCAGAGGGTGGCGTTGAGTTCCGCCACTCAACACGCAATGCCACCAGAACTCGGCGGAAAGTGGGGAACGGAGTGCCTGAACACTAGGTTCCCTCTGCCTACCCTGCTGTGTGCGAGATACAGCGTGAAGCTGATTTCCTTATTTATTTATTATAACCACGTAACGTTGAGGCCAGTTTTGGCGCAGTGGCACAAGCGTGTACGTGTAAGCGTGTGATTGTAAACGCGACAGGTTGTGGGTTCGTTTCCCACTCTAGGAAATAACATAATTAATATTTTCATTTCCTTGCGTTGGTAAAAGAAAAGCACGGCGTTGAGTTTCGCCACTCGATACGCAATGCTTCCAGAATTCGGCGGAAAGTTGGGAACGGAAGTGTTTTTTTAATCAGCCGCTAAGTAGCATGGGTTTCTGATTTCAATTTTGGACATTGAAAGAATATAATACATAAAGAACAATACTATAATAATAATTTAGATTTGATTACGTACAATGGAGAAAAGAATATTTTTAGTCTTTACGTAACTTTTTATGGTGTACTTACGATGGCATTTAATAGTAGGTAGGTACTTTCTGCTCTGAGGCCGTTGTGGCGCAGTGTTATAGCATCTGACTCTACACGCGATGTCTCGAAATTAGGCGAAAAGTGGGGAACAAAGTGTCTTAATATTAGATTTTTCTTTGCTTATTTCACTGTATATTTTTATGATTGTTATTTAACAGATGAAGCTAGTCGTGGCGCAGGGGCACAAAGTGTGACTGTAAAAATCGACTGGTTGTGGGTTCGATCCCCACTCGAGGAGATGAAATATTCATTTACATATATATTTTCATTTCTTCGCTCTGGGGTATAGGAGCGGCGTTGAGTTCTGCCACTCAACACGCAATGCCTCCAGAACTAGGCGGAAAGTGGGGAACGGAGTGTCTTAACACTAGGTTTCCTCTGCCTACCCTGCTGTATGCGGGATACAGCGTGAAGCTGATTGATTGATTACCAGATGTTTGATTCATTATTCATGGAAAACGTTAATGTTTGGGATTAAAACTAGAGAAGTTAATCATGATTGTGTTATACCTTTTTTGTTTGATTATTTCTGGACGCCAAATGCCAGTCTCGAATAGAGGCGCCGAATTCCTAGAATATCTAGAAATGATATATTATTGTATTATTTTCAATTTTCCTCAACCCAACGTCGATTGATTTTCTCATTTGAATGAGACACAATACATAATTTTGTATATTTTTAGCGTGCCTTTAAGCGAAATAGGTACTATGCTCACCGATTTTCACACAAACAGTCGAAACGATTCTCTTCTAAATAGTAACAGTTTTACGAAGTAGAAATCGAACTCCCAACCACCGCACCTACAGCCAATACTTGCGTTATTAACGATTCAGTTGTTAATGACCTTAGCTGGTGTTTGACGTAACTTGCCGGTTTCGTACACTTTGTAGTGTGTATTTGGCACAGTATTATTATTTAAAGGTTAACCGTCTAACCTTGACCGTCTCTTACAATAAACGCCTGTAGAGGCCCCCATTTTGCCCAAAAGCCTTTCACGCTTTTGTTGTGAACCAATTAGAATAAAAATGTGAATAATGTTATATAAATGTATGTAGGTACGTAATAAAAGTATTAAGTTAATCGTGGTAATGAGTTCGATTTCCACTCGGAGCAATAAATTGACATGTGGGTAGACGCAACTGTGACTAGACATATTTTTTATTGCTCCTAATTTTTATTTATTATAATAATAATAAGTGTACATATGTGTTAACAGTTTGATACCTGTGCTAAGTTGAACCTTACTAAACTTTCTCACACACTTTCTGCACTAAATAAACAATGGAGACACCAGTGGACCAGCTTCTCAAGAGTATGGAGGAACTCTCCTCTATGTTTTCTACACGAATGGGCGAGTTTGAGAAAAACTTGTCTCAGCCGGGTCCTGCAGCCACAACCACTATAAAGGCCTTATCCACAGAATTTTACACCTTTAAGGCTTTTGTTTGGAAGACACTGGGTTTACTAAAATCACAGGTGGAACTTGTTGTGCTTGGTATGGACCGCCTGGAGACACAATCCAGAAGAAAAGTCCTTCTTATGCATGGTGTAAAGGAGGATAAGGATGAAAATGTGATGCATAAAATAATGGATGTGTTATCTAGCCAAATGAAGTTGCCTGATGTAAGGTCTGCAGCTATTGAATCTTGTCACAGACTGGGCGCTAAAAAGGACTCTTCTCGACCTATCCTCGTTAGATTCACTAGTTTGCAGGTCCGCTCCAACGTGTGGAAGGCTAAAACATCATTGAAGGGTTCTAAAATTACAATTACCGAATTTCTAACGAAATCACGTCAAGAGGTATTTATAGAGGCCCGTAAGCATTTTGGAA
>JAAIXJ010000013.1:651521-716317 GCA_013403705.1 Heliconius hermathena | reverse complement strand
GCTTCTTAACAAATTAGAGCGACTCCAAAATCTCGTCATACGCTTTGTTTACGGTTTGCGTAAATATGACCACGTCTCCCAATTTCGTGCTCAGCTTAATTGGCTCCCAATCCGACTTCGCCGAGATATGCACATCCTTTCACTCCTTTTTAAGATCCTTAACTACCAGAATTTTCCTTGTTATCTTCGTTCCCGCTTTAACATTCTACCTATCCCTACACGCTCACGGAGGTCTGGTGTCATACCGACACTTAACGTACCGAAGAGCAACACCAAATTCCTTCAGAAATCCTTCTCTGTATACGCCGCATCCCTCTGGAACCAACTCCCTAAAACTATCCAAAGAAGCCCTTCCATAAATTCCTTCAAATCCCATTTAAAACAACATCTTCTTGCATCGTTAGACACTTAAATCTTTATTAATATAGTGGTTTACTTATATATATACTATAACCTTACTTCATCTTATAGTAATGCCTTATTTTCTTTTTGTTTCTCTTTATGCTATATCTTTATCGTATAAGTATTTCTTATACATATATATTTATATTATATAGTATATATATTTATTATATAGTATATGTGTATTTATATTTAATTGTTATATTATATTATTTATATTTCATGTATACCCTTTTTATTATTATTATTATTATTTTTTTATTTTATTTATTATGTTTATTATTGCTATTTTTGTTTTTTTTTCTCAATTTCACTGCACTGTCTTCTTGTCTTTCCCGCTACTTTGCACTTATCCACTTCCACGGGTTGGCTGGAAGAGATCTCTTCTAGAGATAAGTCCACCGTTGTGAATTAAATTTCGAAATGTTTGTTTTATTATGTATGAATTTGGTGCAATAAAGAATATTATATAAATTATTTTTATTTCCTCTATGTGGTTACAAGGCAAAGAGCGACGTTGAGTACGGCCAATCAACACGCAGTGTATCGATAATTGGACGGAAAGTGGGCAACGGAATATCTTTACACTAGGTTCTCTCTTTTTAGACTACTTTTGCGGGATACAGCGTGAAGCTAAAAAGACTAATGTTAAATTATAAATCATTGCAAAAATAATATTAATATTTTTAAAAGATTTTCTTTGGTTCCCAGATATTTTTTTTATCAGTTCCAAATTAAAAGGTATACGTATAGTAAAATTTATATTAGCTTTTCCTAGGTCTACCTACTACTACTATCTAGTCTTTCCACTTAACAAAAACAAGAAAATGGAAAATGAAGACAGACTTCCCAATAAGATCTGCTTAAAATGTAAACATTTTCTATTAGAAACTTGGAAAAATAAAAGGATGCCATGGCACAGTGTTGTAGCATCTGCCTGTGAACATAATAGTGGCTTTTATCAATACTCAGCGGGAAGCCATTTACGATTTTGCAGCGTTTAGTTCCGCCACTCAGCACGCAATGTCTCAAAAATTGTGCTGAAAGTTAGGAACGAACTGTACTAAGTCTTAACACTGAGCCCTCTCTGCCCACCTACTGCTATGCGGGATGATGCGTGAAGATGTTTGTTTGGAATCCTATTTATTTCTAGATATTTTTTTATATAAAAATGAATTTCGTAGTATTTAAATAAATTATTACTCAGATATTACAATACTATTGAGATATCTAGATAGTAAAACGATAGTACAAACCGTACTCTAAAACATATAAAGTTAAACAGTTGTACCACTGACGCATACAGTTGACAGATGAGATCATTTCTATTACGCCCATTCTGTGATAGTGTACGTACGAATATGCACCGGCGATACTAGCAAATGTCTCAGTTTATGACTCAATGTCTTATTATACCTAGTTCTTCTTGAAAATTCTCTACGTAACTAATATCTTTTCGGAGTTTAGAAGTGCTTCATGGAGATCGTGGGTTCGTTTTTTTAGGTTACGTTTCATATTTTAGATATGATTTTTATTTGATAGACACTTGCATTTTGCCTTCGTGGTTTTATAGAAATAACTGAAAGTTGTATTACATGACATACATAGTCTTAAGTATGTAACTATGATCGCAGGTACGTTGGGTTACATCAAAATCATGAACGTGATGTAATCTCAATAAATGGATTTGTCCAATACAAAAAAAAATCTTTTCGAATAAGTAATTTGAATTTGAATTAGTATATTAACCATATTATGTGGTCTATGGCCAGTTGTGGTGTAGGGGCACAAGTATGCGATTGTAAACGCAACAGGTTGTGATTTCGATTCCCACTTGAGGAAACGAAATATTAAATATTTTAATTTTATTGCTCTGGTGTTGAGGCAAACCGCTGCGTTGAGTTTCGCTATTCAATACGCAATGCCTTCAGAATTTGCGAAAAGTGAGGAACGCACAGGTGTCTTGATGGGAACGGAGTGTCTAGGCTAGGCTAGACTAGGTTCCGAGGTTCCTTCCTATCCTGCTTTATGCGGAATACAACGTGATGCTACAAAAAAAATATGTGACATAAATAGATAAATAAAACGCTACTTCACTTATAGTAATTGAAAACTGAGGAATTAAGTGATTCTGTTTGGTAAAACTTGAATAAATAGAGGTTCTAAATAACTTGAACAATGACCAATTAAAACATTATTTATAATACTATAACGATTAAATACTAAATATATCAATTATTCATTAGTTACATCGTTTAATATGAGTTATAAATTGTTGTGAAACACCCATGTAATTTGATATGTAGGTATACTGTAAACTATAATGTGGCAAAAACAGCTGTGATATGTTAGGTTTTGCTAATTTAATTCAAATCTACACACTATATGAGCTACAGATTCGTGAGTTATACTCATATACATTATAAATAAAATATATAAATCAGGTTCACGCTGTATCCCGCACACTGCAGAGTAGGCAGAGGATACCTAGTGTTAAGACACTCCGTTCCCCACTTTCTGCCGAATCTGGAGGTATTGCGTGTTGAGTGGCAGAACTCAATGCCGCGCATATACATTATAAGTGCTATAAAATATTGATTATTGCTTTAGATAATTGAAATAAGGTACATTGATACAATTGACAAAGGAAAAGGATTTTTTATGGAAACTGTCCAAGCGCTCTGACTACTAAGCCATACATTCTCACGTTCCTTCCGCAATTTAAAATTTTGTTAAAAAAAACCTGCTATCCTTAGTATATACCTACTTCACCTACCTTAAGAATAGAATTCATTTACATATATTAGAGACCTATGTCTTTCTTAAGTTATTGCAAGTTAATCATGAAAAAAGAGCAAAATTTAAAGTGTGCGTCACGTTATATGCGTGACGCACTCTTAAACACCAATGATGTACATATACAAATGCTATCAATAAAATATTTTTTTTATATCCAATTCCAAAACGGGAATTATTATATAATAAATAAATAAATTTATTCTTATTTGGTCGTCGAAGCGTAGTGGCACAATGTATGATTGTTAATGTGGTTGTAAGTTCGATTCTCACTTAATTCTTTTCATATAGGCTCTGTTAACAAGATACACCACGGCTTGGAGTTACGCTCTTTAACGTGCAAAAGGGGCGGAAAGTGGGAAATTGTGTCTTAACAGTACGCGCTCTCTCTGCCTATCCTGAAACTGTTAAAATGTATCAGTAAAACAAAAAAAATTAGATTAACCATTCCGGAACTTTTCTAACGTAATGACAAACTAATGATCGTATATATATATATATATATATATATATATATATATATTTTAATTTAAATTATATTATTGAACAATTATTTTTATCTGTAATAATTATCTTATAGGTAAATCTAACTTCAGGTTTCAATTGTGGTAAAAAATATGTATTTTTTTATATTTTCCAGACGTAAATTGTTTATATTTATAATTATTATGTCTGTGCGTGTATAGATCTAGTTGGTCAATAGCAAAACTTGTATGTTGGTCATTCACTTATAGGCTATAATAGGCAACTCTATACAATTTATCACTTGGTCTAGTACGTTTTTGTAATTTCTAATTGGAAGTCATGCTATTTTTGTTGCTGTTATTATACACTCCGTTTCCCATTTTCCGCAGAATTTGGTGGCATTTCGTCTTGAGTGCCGGAGCTTAATGCCGTGCTTTTGCCTCGACATCGTAAATATTTCATTTCCCTAAGTGAAAATCGAACTCACATGCTATCGCGCTTATAGTCACACTTGTGCACAACAACTGACATCGAAAATCATACAAACACTAAAAATTGGGAACGAAGTGTCGTAACCCTGAATTCCCTATACCTATCCTGCTGTGTACGGGATACAGCATAAAACAAAAAAGAAATACAATTTTCTTACAAAACTTATTAATTTAAAAACTTAATTTAAATGAACCCACAACCAGTCGGTTTTACAGTCACACTTTGTGCCCCTGCGCCACGACTGGCCTCAAAGTTTTTTGTTTAGCTGCATGATAACGTCGTCGATGGCATCTAAAAATACATTTAACTAATCTTACGTTTGGAGGACTCTTAGAAAGATCTTCCTCTAGATTCCTATTTAAAATATTGAGATGCGTTCAAAAATTTAAACGTAACAGGACTCAAACTCGTGGTACTTGGAAACCGTCCAAGTGCCAGATAGCCAATTAACCCATAGCTCGATAGCTACGGCGAAAATCTTAAATATTCATGAATATTTTCCAGTAAGTAGCGTGTTCACGTCTAAAAAAACTATAGCCCTATAATCAAATCTACAAATAATTGACGTAACCGAACTGTTTCTAATGTCAATTAGACATTTGTAGGGTATTTTCTAAAGATATAAATTGTTTGTTAATGCCAGTCGTGGCGCAGGGGCACAAGTGTGTGACTATAAACGCGACGGGTTGTGGATTCGATGTCTAGAGAATTAAGCGGTGAGTGGGAAATGGAAGTTGTAGTAGTTGCAGCGTCTTAATACTAGGTTCTCAGCTTAAATATATATATTTATTCTGTACCCATCAGTATTGCTTTAACCTACTATTATAACATAGGTGAAACCTTAAGCTATCGGCGTTCAGGCGTTCGGCGTACCTTTTAGAAACAAATTGAGTCGTCAAATGAGTAGAACATCTGGTGCTAATTATAACTGCACGGGTGTCAGCTACGACAGGTTACTGACACACCAAGCCTGCCAGAATGTTCCCGGTAATGTGCCGCTTCATTGATAAATAATATGTTAGAGTAATTGTGTTTTGGTGTAAGCGTGGTGTCTGTTGGTTCGATTCCTGATCAAATATAAGTAGATATATTTTTTTCAGGAGGAACCTGGGAACATAGTGTTATGAAACTCTTTTCCCATTAAGTTCCTTTCTAATTCCGTTTTTCACTTTCGGCCGAATTCTGGAGGCATTGCGTGTTGAGTGGCGAAAATTAACGCCGCACTTTAGCTAGCTCGTTTAGTTAGCTCGTTACCAGAGCGACGTAGTTAAAATAAATTATATGTCTTATTTAAATTATTTTTATTTTTATATATTTCGCAACTAAATAACTATTAAACAGATAAAAAATAGGGAATGGAGTATTAACACAACATTCTTATTACCGACCCTACTGTACTATACCTATAGGAGATGCGTCAAAATAAACAAAAAAGAAAGCCACATATACAGTAATGTCCGCCTTTTAGCGCTCTTCTCCGCACTCTTGTAGGTGACGTCCTCGAGATTGTACTTGGGGTGCCGCCTCGATAAGATAGGTCTTATCGGGTTACTTTGTTTTCCATCTGCCCGTCCAGATCCCTTTCATTAGGGACTTGACTGTGTGTTTGTATAAGTTAATGTTATCGTATATGTTTCAATATACTTGTTCTTTTAATGGATTTTGTTTATCAACTTCACGCTGTATCCCGCACACAGCAGGGTAGGCAGAAGGAACCTAGTGTTAAGACACTCCGTTCCCCACTTTCTGCCGTACTTAATGGAATTGGACTCAGAATTATTAATATTAATAATAATTATTTTGTTTAGCTTCCCGCTGTACGCCGGCGAACCTGGGATCCTTGTGCTAAGACACTCGTCGCCATTTAGACACTTCAGTTCACCACTTTCCACTGAATTTTCGAAACATTAGGTGTTGGGTGGCTGAAATCATCGCCATTTTGCTTCGCTACCAGAGCAAGCAAATATTTCATTCCCCCAAATGGAAATCGAACTTACAACTGTCGCGTTTATAGTGGCCACGCTTGCGCCACGTCGGCCTCGATTCACACATGATTTCTATTTTCATATAAGATTGTATTAAAACAAATCTTGGTTGCTTATCGAAGTTGCGACTAATACGAGACGAAGTTGTCGTTACTGGAAAATGTTCTTATATCATTATTACCTTTAAATTTTCGCTTATTTTCGCTATTAATTCATTATTTTAGTATATTTTTTGTATCTAAATTTAATTATTTCCTAATATACCTCTTATTGGAATATCGACGTAAACGTATAGAAAATAAACGGAACGAATCGTCCGATTTGTCACACCGGCTGCTTTACAATTAAGCATTAAACGTGTACTTGTTGTTACAATTTAATAACTGAGTTTTCTGTTTCGTTACTTTATATGATTTTTTTCCTATTTTATTAGAAGGTGTATTACTTTTCCTTTTTTTGCAATATTTTTTTTAAATTTATATTTCCATTTCTACGCTCTGGTGTCCAGGCAAAGCGTCCAAAATTCGTCGGGAAGTGGGGAACGGATCGTCTTAACACTAGGTTTCCTCTGCTTACCCTGATGTGTGCGGGATACAGCGTGAAACTGATTTATAATTTTATTTTCCTTTTTGTTTTTGGTGAGGTGAGTTACTGATTATCTTTCATCTATTTGTTCTATACTGGAGAAAATACTCGAAATTCTGGTTCTTATTTCTAATTTGACAGCTTAGTGCACTTGAAATATGTTCTAACCCGTACAATCTTCTTAGATTATAACTTTTAACATAATATTCTAACACAGGTCGCCGCAACCGTAAAAGTGACGAGTGTCGGTTCGATTTCTAGTCGCGAAGATGAAATATTAAATATCTTAATTTCTTCGCTCTGGCAACGAGTCAAACGGCGACGGTGAGTTCCTCACCAGACACACTCACAATGTTTTAACGCTAGAGTCCCAGGTTCCCTCTACCTACCCCTGCCATGTGCAGAATACAGGGTGAAACTAAAAAATAATGAGTAGATTTTTATCAAGGTATCATTATTAGGAAAAGGCACATTATTACTGTATAAATATGATAACATTGTATAAATATCTTTATAAGTGATGTATTTGCAGCAAAACACAACAAACAGTACATGTTCTACGCGTAAAATTACATTGTTACAAGCGTAATCTTCTAAAAGCTCATAAACAACTGTTTAATACTTTTTTTTTCAGCTTCACACTGTATCCCGCATGTAATATGGTAGACAGCGGGAATCTAGTGTTAAGACGCTCCGTTACCCACTTACCACCGAAATCGTCATGACGTCGGAGTATTGTGCGTGGAGTGACAGGACTCAAGGCCGCACTTTTTGCCTTAGTACCTGAGCGAATAAATTAAAATATTAATAAATAACAGTCCATTCTTCTGAGCCGCAATCGAACCCACAACCGACGCAACCTCTATATGTATGTTTAATATATAATTACACATAGTTATTAAGAATAACACGCCGTTACATTTGATATTCTCTCACCAGCACTGTCCATAGAGTGGACGTTGCGCATTCCTCCAGCCAAATTATCGTATACGAACGCTAACAAGCTTTTAACTAACACTTAGTCTTTCAACATATTTAAGTTGGATTGGTTTAAATTTGACCACGGTCGCCGAATTTGTATAAATAAAATATTACCGAGTCATTGTAGGGAATGAGGAAAATACTATCTGTAATTGTGAACACCGACAAAAACTAGATTCAACTTTGTATAGGTTCTTTATTCGTGGCACCTTCTCACATAATGAACGGCCAAACAAAAAAAATATGGCCCTAGCCTCGAAAGTCTTTGATTTAATAAAATGTTATATAGCTACTAATTAGGTTTCAACGCGGATATTCGACTTTTTTCACTCTCCCATATTCACCTCACCGTGATTCCTTTATATCAAATCTACTTGTCCGAATATAAATTTTGATATTTAATTACTGTAATAGAAGAATCTGTCTGTCTCTGATAAAAATCTGTAGACATTGTGGAGCGTGTTTTTCTAAAACAATATGAGCTTATTCGGAATTTAATAAGCAATAAAAATTAATGAACCGACCATATATTTCATAAATTATGAAAGTAATCGTTATTGTGTAATTAATTATTTTTAATATCGTTGATTTGCAATTTTGATGTCTGTTTGAAAGTTTCATATTGTATTACTTTACTAGACACGCCTTTTTCATAATATAAATTATACAGAGTTAGCCATAGATTTTGGTTGATTACTAGATGAATACAACATTTATTAATTTATAAACCTTAATCTGTATAATTTTGATTTTATTTTCGAGTCGTTGTTTGGAGAATCTTATAAAATAAGCCCCACGGATCTGCATTTGACTCTGTTTAATCTTATAGTGCTCTTGTTAAAATTGGAACTCAACTTTTTTATCCATAAATCAATAAACATAGAAGAATCTAGAATCTATAAACTGATTTCTAATTTGAAATCAACGGTGGTTCGAATTCACGTCCAATAGTCCCTGCCGATATATACATATATATCATTCATCATATTTGACCTTGCGAAATTGCTAATTTTAAAAATATTTCCTAATAGCAACCAGGAATGTCAGTGCGGCGTTGAATTCTGCTACAATCTCGAAAGTTAAGCTAAAAGTTGGGCACGGAGTGTCTTATCACTATATTCCCTCCGCCTATCATGCTACGGAAAAATTGATGCTGCAGTAATGTGCCAGCTCATTCATAAATTGAAATAAAGCAGAATATATCTTTTCCTCCAGTTTTTATCAGTGTATTTAAAAAGCATGATTTCTTTGTGAATATTAAAAGATTTTCTGTATCTCAATCATATATGTTGCAGAGATAACAGAATATTTTAATTTATACAAACTTTAATTCGGTGTATTTTGTAGAAAAATTTTAGTTTTAATTTCCACGAGTTTTTTTGTAGTGCTAATTAAACTTAATATTTTATATACAAAATTTGTTGAATATATATCTAAGACTGTATACACCGCCCATAGTTCTATACAAAACCATTTCAAAGGATACGAAGGATATTAATGGTGTTCTAACATCAGACAACGTCAAAATTTCATTATGTAAATATTTGTGAGCGAAGTTCAACGCTGCAAAAGAAAGTCTTGGCTTCCATAAGTATAATGTATATTTACATCGAATCCTTAATAGAGGCCAGTCGTGGCGAAGGGGCACAAACTGTGACTGTAAAATCGATTGGTTGTGGGTTCGATCTCCACTCGAGGAAATTAAATTTTTGTTTAAATTTATATTTCCATTTCTTCGCTCTGGTGTCGAGGTTAAGCGCGGCGTTGAGTTCTGCCACTCAACACGCAATGCCTCCAGAATTCGGCAGAAAGTGGGGAACGGAGTGTCTTAACACCAGGTTCCCTCTGCCTACCCTGCTGTGTGCGGGATACAGCGTGAAGCTGATTTATTTTTATTTGATTTTTTGTTTATATATTCATTTTTTCGCTCTGGTGTCGAGGCAAAGCGCGGCGTTGAATTCCTTCACTCAACACGCAATACCTCCACAATTTGGCGAAAAGTAGGGAACGGAGTGTCTTTACATTAGATTCCCTCTGCCTACCCCGCTGTGTACGAAATACAGCGTGAAGCTGATTTGATTTTTTTTTACATAGAATTCTAGAACAAAGGCCGGTATCGATGGCCGAAACGCAATATTTAACACTCTAATCTGAAACGGCCTCGCTAGGTCACTGGCATACTGTGATGTCACTAGCGTTAAACGCAAATATTCCGCACGGCGATTGGCCCAGGGTTGCCGTTCGCGATAGTGTAACGCAAAAAATATCTACGACTTGTTATGGATATTTTTAACATTTTCTATATTAAATAGTTGATCCACAATTAGGAAATATTTTTTTTAGATAACGTAAAAAAAATTGTACGTGACGTGATAAGTTGTAAAAATCGACGTTTGAGATCCGCCTCTATAATTCCGCGAAAATTGAAGAAAGGAAGTGTGTTAATGAGAACGGAGTGTCTTAACACTAGGTTCTTATAGGTTCCCAAGTTAATCCACATTAGGAAACATTTTTTTTAGATAACGTAAAAAAATCTGTACGTGATGTGATAAGTTGTAACAAGTGTAAAAATCGATGTTGAGTTCCACCTCTAGAAGGAAAATGGAGAAAGGCAATGTGTTAATGAGAACGGAGTGTCTTAACACTAGGTTCCCAGGTTCTTTCTGCCTACCCTGATATGTGTGAAGTGTGTAGCGAAAAGAAATGAGTATATAATGGACGGTTTTCAAGAGACACTAGTTCAAACCCCGCTGTTAAATTTTTTATAGGTTTTCGTGGCTTGTGTTTGAATAATAACATACCTTTATTTGTATATAATTATATTTTTATTTTTAAGTTAGTTAAGTGGATATGCAAATCTTAAAATCACTTATTAAGTATTTTAAAATTTACAGGATGAAAATTATAATTTTATAAAATTTGGCTTATTATTCCTTTAATAGATTACGAAACTAGAATGAAATGTTTAAATACTGCTTATAAAATCTAATATTTTACTAGTTAAATATTCTGTGGTGACTTTTATTGTCTACTATAACTAGTTATATTGACTTTTTATTACTTTTTTGGAATATATTTTGGATTTTTTTTTAAAATAATAAATTTGCAAATTAAATTTTTGTTTTTAATTTTAATTTTATAAAAGACTTACCTTTATTTGCATTTAAAATACTAGGTCCGTTTTAAAATTTGGTTAATAAATTACTTTAAAAAAATAACCCTATGTTGTAACTTTCAGCTAACGAAATGACCTGTGTAGCGTTAAGACATTTCGCATTCCGTTTTGAGTGGCGGGACTCAAGGACGCGCTAAGCTTCATCATCAAAGCGAAAAAATGCAAATATTAAATACATATTTCATTTCCTCGAGTGGGAATCGAACTCACAACCGTCGCGCTTACATTCGCACGCGCTCCTATGTCGTAACTTTCAGCTAACGAAATGACCTGTGTATGACGGTATGATGGTTTTCACATTTAGTCTAGATTTGCATCTATATGGTGTATCTAGGTTGAAACTATTATCATGCGTCAGAACTGAAGAACTTTGCCTGGATAAGAAATGAAAGATTGTATTCTAATAAATCACAGACTATGTTATTTAATTTGAGGCCAGTCGTGGCGCAGTGGCACAAAGTGTTACTGTAAACAGTAAACGCGCCTCTTTTTTAGTTCGATCCCCACTCGAGGAAATTAAGTCTTTATTAAAATTTGTTTATATTTTCATTTGTTCGCTCTGGTGTCGAGGCAAAGCGTGGCGTTGAATTCCGCCACTCTACAAGCAATGCCCCCAGAATTCGGCGGTAACTGGTATTTGAAAATTTTTCGAAATTACCTTAAAGTTAAAAATGTAACCTTATCTTTTCTAAAGTACTATAATTCAAAATGTCGTATAATCTCCCAAAATTGGGCAATCAACATGGAAACAATTAGATATAGATCTGAACTTGGCTATCTGATCACGTTTCATTTGAATTTGGTGAGGCAATTACCTATGCAAATCTAACACGGCGTACATACATACAACACAGTACATTATGGTGGAGTTAATTAGCGGTCACTCATACATACATATGTATGATTTATGAATTTCTAATTGAACACCTTCTTGGAATTCTTAAAATATATTTGGTTTTGTAATGAATGGATAGTTGATATTGTTATGTATGTTATATGTCGTTTTACGTGGTTACAAGTAAGGGAGGGGGTCGTGGTACAGTGGCACAAGCGAGACGGTTGTACGTTCGATTACTACTCGGGGAAAGGAAATATTTAATGTTTACATTTTCGTCGCTCTAGTAACAAGGCAAAGCCCGATATTGAGTTTCGTCACTCCACACGAAAATTCTACGGAAAATGGGGGAAGGGGTGTTTTAACTCTAGGTTCCCTCTGCCTGCCCTGCTATGTGTGAGATATAGCCTGAGGCTATTTATTTTTTTATTTGTAAGGAAAGGAAATATAGTATATTAGATTTCCATCGCAGTAAGACGTTTAATTGGAAATGCTATGGAATTTTTAGCTTTTAGGTAACCTAGCGTTAAGACACTTCCGTTGTTTACTTTCCGCCGTTTTTTGAGACATTCCGTTTTCAGTGGCGGGAAACCGCGCTAAGCCTCATCACCAGAGCGAAAAAATGCAAATATTAAATACATATTCCATTTCCTCGAGTGGAAATCGAACCCACAATCGTCGCGCTTACATACGCACGCGCTCCTGCGTCACAACAGGCCTCAGTGCATCTAATATTAAATAACTGATATATCATCAAGAAATGACTAAAATGCACCATTCAATACCGCAATGCACTCATTCGCACTGGGTACTGTTAGTCACTCACAGTCTGTGCACTCAACAGAACGTCTAATTCAGAGACGATCACACACAGCACTGGTGATGCTATCAGTGCTGTAGCACAGTTTTTTGTTGTTTCACACTCTTACATTTGCAGGTTAGATAGTAGGAACGTGTGACACTTGATTTATCTATTTTGCATCTAAAAATTGTGTTTTTACAATTGCGTTTATGCTAGAGGCAGTGTCGGTTTGAAATTTGATTTTATTTATACATGTATGTAGCCTATATGATTCCAAAATCCAACGGAAATGGGAAACGAACACTCCGTTTCCCATTTCCGCTTTAACACTAGTTTAAGAAACTTACTGTACTATATAAAAATAACTATAATAAACCAGAATTAAAACTATTTGTCATATTGTCTATCTTGGCGGTGAAATGACAATGATCCATTCCCCAAGTGAAGATCGATCTCAGAACCATCGCATTTTTAATCAGTCAGTTTCCCACTGCCCCATGAGGGTCTCAATTTTGTGATTCTGAACATAAATATTAGATTTCAATAATAGAGGGTGCGTAATGGGACCGGATGTGGGCGACACGATCTTGTCTATGGGATGTTTCATTTTGTTTTTTTTTTAAATATTATTAATATTTTATTACTTGCTTAGATAATAATCCATGTTTTGAGAGTTAACTATACGCTAAAGTAAATCTGTATTGTTATGCTAATATAGTATACAGTGCCTTCTGCTTTGAGTTAAAAAAGAAATGGGCTAGTATTATAAATATTATTGAGGCGGTCGTAGCGCAGGTGTACAATTGTATGTCTGTAATGCGACGGTTAGAGAGGTTCGATTCCCACTAGAAGGAATTAATGATTATCTATTAATATTTAATTTCTTCGCTCTGGTACGAAATATTCGCTCTGGTCCCGAAAAAATCGGCGAAAAGTTAATCTGCAAATGAATTATAAAATATTAACAGATTATCAATTTTTATATAGTATTTGCTATTTAAAAAAAAATATTTTGAAGTTTTGCTTTTATTAGGGAAATCGCTCTAAAACAGAAACACAAAATAATCTTAAGATTTTCTTTCCAACATCATTATAATTGAGGCCGGTCGTGGCGCAGCGGCACGAGGTGTGACTGCAAAACCGACTGGTTGTGGGTTCGATCCCCACTCGAGGAGATGAAATATTTACTTAAATTTATATTTCCATTTCTTCGCTCTGGTGTCGAGGTTAAGCGCGGCGTTGAGTTCTGCCACTCAACACGCAATGCCTCCAGAATTCGGCAGAAAGTGGGGAACGGAGTGTCTTAACACTAGGTTCCCTCTGCCTACCCTGCTGTGTGCGGGATACAGCGTGAAGCTAATTTAATTTTAATTTTTAATCACTATAATTCCTTTGAAGTGAAATTAAAACGCCTGTAACCAACCACTATTAAATTATCCGTGTTGTACAAGGTATTCAGTGATATAAAAATAAACCTTTGGTTTACACGATCCGTTGGAAAGTGCAAGCCCGCAACAGTATCGTGTTTCTATCGATTTTGTAATCGCTTACGAACGCGACACGTTTCTGCTATTTATTTTATTTTTTTCTTAATATTTTATTTTTCTTGTATGTTTTTTCTTGTGTTGCTTTTGATTGAGGATGATTTTGTTTTAATTTATTACTCTACTGTCAATTTTATGATATGATGAGTCAGGTATTGTCTATTTTATCAATTGAGTAATTTTTTATGAAGTTTGTTTCGATGAACGCACTAATATCTGGAACTACTGGTCCGATTTGGAAACTTATTTTGCTTTGAGTAGTTTATTTTTCCAAGAATGCTATTATAGGATATTTTACGTGTATGTAAATACTTATTTCGAACACTTAGGTAATATATTAGGGGCCATTCCAAAATTTAGTCCATTTGACACGGGGGCAAAGTTGCACGGAAAAGGTAGTTTAATGATACACTGAGTTAGTTATTGTAATTATCTGTATATTTATTTAGCTTCACGCTGTATCCCGAACGTAACATGCTAAACAGACAGAACCTGGGAACTTCGCCCCATTAGGACATTTTCTTTTCGCTCATTTCATTACGTGTTAAGTGACGGCACTGAAAGCCGCGCTTTGCCTCTTCACAAAGAGCGAAGAAATCAAAATATTAAATATTTTACTTCCCGATTGAGAATCAAACCCTCAATCTTAGTGTTTATAGTACAAAGTTCTGAGTTAATTCACTCAATATGAATAAAAAAGGCTTCAACAATAGACTACACGCGATTGGTTTGTAAAAGAAACTCGAGCACATCCTCTTACAAAAACATCAATTTTATAAGGCAACAGCTGTAACGTAGTAATAAAATAGAAGTACCAAGTCAAGTCAAGCTAGGCAAAATTTAAGGGGCACCTGGTGTTATGGGAATAACAGAACGCTCTCCATAACAGTTATGGTATGGCACTGTAATGTATAATTTTGGGGACCCCATGCGGGGACTTCCCAAGTGCTCGCCAAATATTTGTGCTGGGACCGACCGAGATAGGTGTAATATGTAAGACTAATTTGCTTTGATATCAATTTTGTTTGATTGGTTGGGCAATTGCGTTAAGTGATATTGTGTATCGTAGTGATGGGACGCTGGAAAGAAAAAAATATAATATATAAAACATAATATTATAGTGATGTTAATTAAGTTGGATCCTCTCCTAGACTTTGGATAAAGCTTTTTAGGACATCTTGTGTTGTTTGTTTATAAAAACGTCTAGTTTATTAGATATTTTATGAGATATGAGACTGTTTTTATTTAGAGATATATTTAGACCTAAATATACTTCAATTTAGACATTGCTCAAGTAAGCGGAAGATCTTTGAACCTATATACCATTCGTAGAGCCAGATATGTTGGCGTCAATAAGATCAATATATTTTTAACTTTCTATGTAAAATTATAAAAGAGACGACTCAAATAGATTACCTATGTGATGAAAGCTTAATGATGTTATTGACGTATACGACAAGTGGTCAGACACCATACTTTTAATGGGCTTGTTTGTATTGTAGCTATTTCTGTTACTGGCAAACTATTGTTTTTCGTAGGTCCGTGGACCCGTCATGACAGATAAGTCATGACTCATGGTGAATGTGTTTTAGGATATATATAAATTTATAAAATAAGAACTCCGAAATTTAACATGTAGAGTTCTTGGGAAATGTATGGAAGCAATAAGAGAGTGGATTTCCGGAAACTAATTTTTATGTATTGTATTGTCCATGAAAACGAAACGAAGTTGCGAGATTTTAACTACTTTTTATTTATTATGATATACATATATATATCTTATTATTATCTATCGTTGTACTTTACTTTATAGGCCAGTCGTGGCGCAGTGGCACAAAGTTTGACTGTAAAACCGACTGGTTGTGGGTTAGATCCCCACTCAAGGAGATGAAATATTTACTTAAATTTATATTTCCATTTCTTCGCTCTGGTGTCGAAGCAAAGCGCGGCATTGAGTCCTGCCACAATGCCTCCAAAATTTGGCAGAAAGTGGGGAACGGAGTGTCTTAATACTAGGTTCAATCTGCCTACCCTGCTGTATGCGGGATACAGCGTGAAGCTGATTATTTTTTTTTGCTATACTTTACTATATCTTTCGTCGTGTTTTGAATTATCTTCAAAATCGTCATCTTATATGAATCTAGATAGAATATAGAGGAATTATAATATTATCATAATTATTATAAATAACAATAGATACTACTTAACAAATATCTGAACATAATATATTCAAAAGCACATTCCATTTAAATTTTATTGTACTTAATTATTATCAATAGACTACTTAAATAGTACTTATATACGTAATGAGTCTGGCCTCAAGTGTCTTCAACACACAAAGGATGTTTTACCGCAGCTATAATATGATTAGTTTAGTCTGTAGTTAATCGAACACTATTTTAAAAAAAATAATGTCTTAAATATCTTTCAATATTCTTATTTATTATAAATATTTTAAGACATTAACGAAAACTTGCAATAGGTTTTTTATTCAGTTTCACATTGCATCCCGCGAGCTTAGTGTTAAGACACTCCGCCACCCATTTTGCGCCGAATTCTATAGGCATTGCGTGTTGATTGGCGGAACTGAGCGGCGCCGCGCTTTTCCCTCGACACGGGGAATCGATCCTGTCGCGCTTACAGCACACCCTCGCCACTACTGAGAATTATCAATTATACAAAATGCAAAAAAAAAGTCAATGGGGCTATAGTCATTTCATAGAAGATGGTGAAATAAAACAATAAAAACGGAACAACGTAAGATCGTCCGGTCAACCGTGAATCCATAGCTGCCTCTACATTTGAAAGTGAAACCGTTGTCTGACCCATTGTGATGGCTGGTCCGTGACACGGCCTTGGTAGGTCACATCGCATGGTAAACTATTTGTTTCGTACAAAATTATTGATATAAACACAAATATACGAGTATGTGTTTGTTTCTAGAATCATCATATGTTGATTTGTGTTTATAACTAGAATTATAAAAAATTGTGTGACTTTAAGCCGTTGTGGCGCAGTGTGACTGTAAACGCGATGATTTTGGGTTTGATCCCCATTTGGGAGAATTTAAATTATATTAGTTTCCATGTTACACTTGATATAACGCGGTGTAGAGTTCCGTCGCTCATCACTCGATGACTTGACAATTGTTCGGTGAGTGGGATCGTAATGTCTCTGCCGGCCGTGCTACGCGGGAAAAGCGTGAAGCTGCTTTTTATGCCGCAGAAATTTATTTACATGTGAAAGTGAACACGTTTCCCCTGACCCACTGCGATGGTTATCATGACATGGCCTTGGTAGGTCACGCCCACATTGTATTATACATAATTTATTTATATAATATTATAGAAAAATAATATTGTTGTGCTTCTGTTTATTATAAGGTGTAAACGTAAAGAAATTTACCTAGTTTTATATGATTTATGTAAATATCTACATTTGAAAGTGAAATTCTGTCTTCTTCGTTGCGTTAGTAACATCACATAGCCATAATAGGTAAAAGGATTCAAACCAAACTTTTCTTTATGAAAAATGAGTTAAAAGAAATGGTTTATTTTTTTTATAGTCCTAAAAAGACATAAAACATATAAATATTTTAATTTTCAAAAAGAATTTTGCTTCTTGGGGGCCGTCGTGGCGCAGGGGCTCAAGCGTGTGACTGTAAACGAGACGGTTGTTGATTGCATTCGAATTCGGGGAAATTAATTATTTATTTATCGTGTTTAGTTTATTAATATTTTTTTTCTTTGCCCTGGTAACAAGACAAAACACGGGGTTCAGTCCCACCATTCAAAACGCAATACCTCGAAAATTCGGCGGGAAGTGGGCAACGGAGTGTCTGAACACTATGTACCGTCTGTCTATCCTATTATATCCGGGATACAGCGACGAATTAGAGGCATGAAAACTGTCACAATTTTATCATAGTAAAAAGGAAGAAGTACTAAATGTTATTGGTCCACAACTAGTTACGCTTCCACAACTTTATACGAATGTGATATAACCTTTTAATTTTTATCTCCGGATGTTAATTTGGTGCATTAATACTATCGTTTGAACTATACCCGTTAACTAGTTAATAAATAATTAAGAAACAGAAAGAAAGATCGTGAGATGCCTTTGTTAATTGTAATAAATATTTTAGAAGGAACTATTTGTTGCACGCAACTTATTTTCTTGTCGTGGACTGTATAACGTATTAGCTTCGCGCTTTTTACCACACACAGCCAGGTAGGCAGAGGGAACCTGGGAACCTAGTGGTAAGACACTTCGTTCCCATTAAAACACACCCGTTCCTCACTTTAAGCTGTATCCTGGAGGCATTGCCTCAAGTGGGAAACGCACCCACAACCTACTGCGGGAAATATAGTATTTGACGATTGTACTTTTTCACAAAACTGTAATATAAATAATAAAAAATTTATAACTATGAACCAGATATATCAAAACTCATAATCAGCGCGTGTTATCAGACACGTACCAATTGTATTACGATGACGTAAATCTAAGTAAGTACGTACTTAAAAATATTAGATTTTTTTTTATTTAAATCTTTAATTTTAATAATATTAATAGGGGTTACTTTGAATCGATTAATATCTTGTAATATTTCAGAGAAATGAAGAAAGGACGGAATGCAAAATCAGTGTAAGTGGTAAGAAATTAGAATAAATGAATGAAGTGGTAAATTTGGGAAGTAAGAGATGAAAGATACAAGATGAATGTGGAAAGGCATATTGTTGCCGTTAAACCAGTTAACGGAGCCTTAGCTGCATTGATGAGACGGCGAAACGTCAGTACAGCTGCACGTTTGGCCGTAAACAATGCAGTTTTGATACCGATTCTGTTATACGGTAGCGATATACGTGGTATACGTGGGTATTACAGAAGAAGAATGAAAGAAAGATGAATGCCGTGGAGATGCGATCTCTTGGTATCGAATCCGCAATGAAGAGATACACAGAATGACATACTAGTGTACACTAGCGAGAACGTCACGGTGAGAATGAAGAAGAACGTGCTCAGCTCAGAAGGTCACGTAAAAAGCATGAGGACCTCCGGAAGGTATGTATGAAGAGGTTGATGACAGTAAACGAGGCGAAAGAGGTGTGTAGAGATCGTAGCGTTTGGCGCTTCGATCTCTCTGACTACCCCGCTAGGGATACAACGTGAAGCTAAGTAAGTAATATAACCTTCGTCTATAAATGGACTAACCCGCACGAAACTATTTTTTCAATTCAAAGAAATAGTTCCTGAGATTAGCGCTCTCAACCATACCAACTATTTAGCTTTATAATATTAATATTATATAAAAGTATAGGATATACTGACTATATTCATACAGAAAATCCAGTTTGCCTTTTATCCGTCGGTTTTTACATTTCTTATTACACTTCCAATACCTACTGCAGCCTGTTTCATTTCCTCGGTTTTATATTATTGGTTTCCGCAGATTCGTTTTTATTTCAATACATTTGAATTACACAGGAAACATTACTTCCCAGCTTCCTGTCTATCTTGAGATACTGATTTAGCTTATCTTCTAAACATTGATGATCGTTGTGGGCAGCGATTGACTGTTAACGGGATGGTTATTGGTTCGATTCTCATTCGGGGGATTCTTGAAAATTAAACCCTGCTCTAGTAGACACAGTGCGTCTTGAGTACCATTACCGAACACAATGTTTCGATGACATTCTGCAAAAAGTGATGTCAAAGATGTCAAAAAAAGATGGGAGTGTCATAACACTTGGTTTCGTCTTTCTACACTTCTATGCAGGAAAAAACATTTTTTTTCTATATATTTAAAATAGTGTTATTGATTACACACGTATGCTGATTTTGATTTCACTTCTCATTTTAGTGAAATATATACTAAAATATCGTTTTAATACATATAATAAGTTCTTTGATTTTCACGATTATTACACATTTTAAATGAAACTATTTTAACCGGATTAATCGCGTATATTTTGTACTTTTATACATTTTTGGAAACCCGACGTTTCGAACACTTTGCAGTAGTCCGTGGTCACGGGTAGACTGAGGTGGCATTCGTCTGTCAGTTGACATAATTATTATATCAAACTACCGCCAACGATTTCTTAATTGCCTCGCGTACTGCCCTGGATTCCTGCAGAATGAGCTGATAGTATCTTGCCCTCTGGTATGGTGGATTTGAGACTTCAATTACTTATTAATATTCTTGAGACCAGTAAAAAGTAATATTCCTTTACAGAGTGCAGGTGTACACAAACTAGACTGTGACTGTGGCTTATCATACATCGGTCAAACAAAGAGAGAGTTTGATATAATAATTATGTCAGCTGACAGACGAATGCCACCTCAGTTTACCCGTGACCACGGACTACTGCCAAGTGTTCGAAACGTCGGGTTTCCAAAAAATGTATAAAAATACAAAATATACGCAATTAATCCGGTTAAAATAATTTCATTTAAAATTAATACATATAGTTGGACCTTATGCTTACTTCAATGGATCAAAAGAGCGCTCTGACGTGCGCCATACGTTCATTATGTCAAAATTCTCATACAGTTGTCACAAACTTTGTTGTTTGCCTTTTTGTATTATAGTAATACCGTCACGTATCTAAAAAAACGTGGAAATAAGTATATCATTTTTTACTTTTACTTGATGAAAATATTATACATTTCTTAATGAATCTAAATCATTGACGGTATTTCAACAAAAAAATATTTAAAATAAAAAAATATATATATGTATAAAAAAACCATTCATTTTGGTGATAAAATTATTCGACGTAATAATTCCTTAATGAAGCTACGTTACTGACTTAATTTATACCGTCTGCGAATCGTAATTATTCAGAATGGAAACATATAGAATTATGTTAATTTTTGATAATATAACGTCGTTCATAACGTCGTAACTATATGTACTAGCGTTTAGCCGCGGCTTCGCCCGCATGGTCAAAAGTTAATAGCATCGATCTTGAAGCGATTTCAGAGTTGAGAGCGATTTATAAATACGGAACAAAGAGTGGTGTTTGATAATATATCTGTATAGATGAGTTATGTATGATATATTAGTGGCTGAAGTATCTCTATTTCCAGGTACATTGAGTTACATTGTAACAATTGATGCATTGTCCTTCTTCCTGGATTAATGAACTATACAATACAAAAAGATTTTTTATTTCAAATCTGGAATTCCTGAGATAAGTGCGTTCAACCAAACATACTCTTCAGCTTTATAATATTAGTATGAAAGGATGGATATGGATAGTATATGTATATGATGACATCTGTATATGTATATGATGACATCACATATATCGATAAATATTAGTAATTCGTTTAACTATTGGGCGTGTCTTATTTAAACAAGATTGATTAACTTGACATATTTAATTTGACAGTATTTTAAAACAAACTCCTGTCGTGGAGCTAAACATAATGTACATTTTATCTATTTCTAATGCCGATACTATAAAAAAAGGCTACAATTTTATATCAATTATATTTAAGTGTTGAATACATAAACATAAATGAAATTTTAAATGAAACTATTTTAACCCGATTAATCGCGTATTTTTTGTATTTTTATACATTTTTGGAAACCCGACGTTTCGAACACTTTGCAGTAGTCCGTGGTCACGGGTAGGCCGGTGACCACGGACTACTACTAAATATAATAACATAATACTAAATATAATATAATACTAAATACACGCGATTAATTCGGTTAAAATAGTTACATTACAATTACTGGTGTGGGGCACAAAGGTGGGTGTAAATGTAGCGCTGTGGATGCGAATGCCTCTAGAATTTGGCGGAAAGTAGGGAACGGAAGTGTCTTAACGGTAGGTTCTCGGGTTCCTTCTGCTTACCCTCCTATGTGCGGGATACAGCGTGAAGCTAAAACAGTCTAATAAAAAAGTATGTGTTGTTAAAAACCATTGTTCGTCAGTAGCTACAGATTTAACGTCAGTAGCTCTTGTAACAGATTATACCTTATGATAATTTCGTTAAGGTGGAAAGTGAATGCATACAAATCTTATATAATATTAGTTGAATTTTAACTGTTTTTGATATAATAATTATTTCTAAAAGTTATCTTTCTCTAATAAATAAGAATGACTCGAATAAAACCAATCTCAAGTAGGCACGTTCCTGTATTGATCCCCTTTTTTTGTTTAAATTAATTGGATTCTTCATATACAAATTATAACTTATAGTGTATTCTTTTGAAATGAACCAAAAACCCATTGTAGATGGCAATTCTTGGTCCCCACACTTCCGAGGTATATGACGCAATACATTCAAAGTTTGCCCGGTAGACTGATGGTACTGTTGCTAGCGAATACTGGCATAACGTGACGTCGCGTAGGTTACGGCAACGACCCGACAAGGCCAAAATATCCGTTTATACGACGCCATTCCGAATTTTATGTATGACGCTACGCTTAGAATTAATGGCCGGTGGCCGGACTAGATCTAATCTGGATAGGAAGATATTTAAAATACGTGTAGATTCTACAAAGGATGTGTGGCGATACTATCGAAACACCCGCGCCGTGCGACTGGAAAGTAAAAGTATAGGTCACGGAATTAGATTCGAACTTGCGACCTTGTAAGACGCCAGACGCCCAGACTTCTATATTTAGCGAAATAAAAACAATTCCGTGTCGAATTTGTATGGATTTTTATTGTGTGCTTCAACTTATTAGGCTATCGTACGTTTTTAAAACATTAACATTTAAATGTTGAATTGAATAAATTAAAAACAAGTAGACACACCCTAAGTTAGAAGACATAATTATTTTTTTTCAAATGCTAATATCTAATAAAAGGATGGTCGGTCGGTGTATAGCTAAAATGAAAAAAAAAAATGTGAATTCCATATGAGCTCTCAACGCCACGTACATACCATTTTATGCCCGGACGTGAAGTACCCTTACCGTACCAAGGGTCCCATAGCAATGATAATACTCATACAACCCCATTAATATTCCCCTGAAATAAAAAGTAATGGTTGTGACGGTGTTTTTGATGTCTCAGCACTATTTTCAATCGTATCGCCGGATGTTAGGGCCTAAAATATGTTTATTTTGATGCTATAGACGTAACGGGTTACGGAGGTGCATGTTTAACATTGCGAGGGTTCCGATTATTCAGCATATTTAAATTTTTGATTGAAAGCTATCGAACTGGTAAGTCGACACTGAACACTTTCTATTTGGAGTGTATAAGTTTGACATCGCTATAGCTCATATTTGGTGTATTTAAGGCTTAAGAAAATGACAGGCAGCAGCATATGCGTATCTAGAGATATTTTCCGGTAGGGGGATGGAAGGATCTGGGGTCTGGACTTGAAAAGACTGGCTTTGAAAAAATATGTTAGTGTAACTGTTTTCATTTTATTTTTTGTTAGTAAAATTTCTGGGCTGGGTACGGATCATCCGACCCCCATCATTCACAACACACACATATACACGAAAACACACACACATGCAGTTATGAAAAAAAAAATCTATTGAATGACAAATTTTAACTCAGTCTAACCAGATGTTTGACCTGCACCTTGACAAAACGTGAGTCGCTAATTTTCTGTCTGTCCATTACCAAATGTTTATAGTTTGTCTACTTTAGTGACTTTTAACGAATCAGATAAAGTCACAGTCCATGCCTTTACAATATGAAGGTGCGGAACCGAATATTTGTCAAATGGAGGGAGAATAATAAATGTAATTTCACAATCTTAATTATTTACTAGATTAGATTAGATTAGAGGACAGTCGTGGCTCTGGGGCACAAAGTGCGACTGTAAAACTGACTGGTTGTGAGTTCGATCCCCACTCACAGGAAATGAATTATCTATTTAAATTTATATTTTCATTTCTCCGCTCTGGTGTCGAGGCAAAAAGTGCGACGTGAGTTCCGCCACTCAACACGGAATGCTTCCAGAACTCGGCAGAAAGGTGGGAACGGAGTCTCTTAACACTAGGTTCCCTCTGCCTACCCTGCTGTATGCGGGATACAGCGTGATGCTGAATAATTATTTACTGACACCTAGTAATTCGCCCGCTACATTGAAATCGGGTAATTAATCTTACGATAAATTGTTTTCGGCAATTTGCTGCAAAATATTTTGATGAATTTGTTAGACATTGTTCGGCCTCGAATTCTTAGCGGCCGTCGAAAAATACTTATCATCGTTAAATCTTGCTCTGTAATCAATTAGGTATATGTATTATCTATACTTATGGTAAAATCGTAATGGATCGATGTCTGTACATGGAAGATATATATAAGAAAAATTTGTTGGTGGCATTTAATAACGTATTATAATAGAACCAAAAACTATGATTTTAAAATTTTTGTCTGTTTGTTCGTGGAATATTCCAGAAACGGCTTAGCCGATTTGATTGCAGTTTTCACTATTGTATTTTGACAAACTCCCATTAAATAAACTCTAAATGTTAAGATTTTGTGTTTCTTTTATTTTGATTGGTTTATAAATAAAAAAGATATACCATTTTAAAGAATGTTATTCGCCAAGATTTCTGTCGCCACTCGGAGGAAGATTGTTTTTTCTATTTTTCTCTTTTGGTAAATACAAAGCGCTTTGATAAGTTCCAATCAATAGGCGTTGTGTAAAAAATAAAAAAATGTTTGTGTAAATATACATAATAGCGAATATAAATAAATAAATAAAAAAAATAATAAACTATACTACAACACTTGCTCATAACTTTATTTTTTATATACTTCTTATAACTATATCAAAAGAAATATGGGTACATATATATGTATATTTTATTTTTTATAATAGCGAAAATCAAATAATAATAATAATTATTACATTTTCTAAGGTTACGTCTATACAATAATATGAGTACATTTAACTGACTGGCTGTACCTAATGCCGAAACGGCTGTAGTTTTAAGGCTTTGTGTTGCAAGCATAGGCGGCTTTGACTGACGCAATGGTTTTATCATGTTCAATCTCCATTCAAAGAAAGTTTTTTAATAATTTCTTCGCTCTGCTAAGTAATGGCGCGGCGTTGAGTTCCGCCAGTCCACATTTTTTTTCTAGCTTTACGCTGTATCCCGCACATCGTTCGCATTAAGAAACGTTTGTTCCACATTTTCCGCCGAATTCTGGTGGCATTGACTATTGAGTGGCGAAACTCAACTTCGCGCTTTGCCTGTTCACCGCTTTGCCTATTACCTGAGTGGTAATCGAATCCACAACCGTCACGTTTACAGACGGACCCTTGTGAGGTAAAAGAGTGCGCCACAACGGCCTCAATATGTAAATAATATTTATTACATTTTCTTAGATTACATCTATGCGATAAAATAAGTACATTTAACTGACTGACTGTATTTAATATCGACACTCGACAGTTTTATGACTTTGTAATGCTTATGGCATAAGGAATACCATGTGGTATTCCTTATGTCATAAGAAGGATGTTCCACACAATGAATAGCGCGGAGTTGAGTTCCGCCACTCTATATGAGATGTCTCGAATTTGAACAGAAAGTGAAAATGGTATGTCTCGTAATCGACTCGCGTGCCTACCCTGCTATGCAGGATAAAACACGAAGCTGAAAAATAAATCAATAAATCAGCTTCACGCTGTATCCCGCACACAGCAGGGTAGGCAGAGGGAACCTAGTGTTCAGACACTTTGTTCCCCACACACACTGAAAAATACTTTATACTAATAAATTATTTATTGTCAATTTAACTCAATTGTCGTTTTGAATTTGGGTTTTAGATAATACATATATATAATTTGCTTTGTTACTCGCTATGCGACCAACTCCAAGGCCATTGCGAAACCTTGAGCGATTTACAACTTCCGAGGCTATGAGGCCATTCATGGCGCAGGGGCACAAGCGTGTGACTGTAAACGTGGCATGTTGTGGGTTCGATTCCCGTTCGAGGAAATAAAGTATTTAATATTTTCATTTCTTCGCTCCGGTGTCGAGGTAAAGCCGTAGTTCCGTTCCACCACTCATCACCCAATACCCCCAAAAATCAGCGCAAAGTGGGTAACGGAGTGTCTTGACACTAGGCTGCCTCTGCCTACCGTGCTACATGCGGGATACAGCGTGAAGCTGAAAAAAAAATAAAAAGAGTACCTATATAAAACAATGTATCTAACATTGTTACCTTATTGAAGGTACTTTAGAATCGAGAAGCACTTGATTATTATGCATCTAATAAATACACAATGGGATGTCACTTTTGAATTATATATTAGGATTGGTTTCGATTTTAGTGTATTTTTTTGTTGCTTTATATTTCTTGATTATTCATACAAATATGTAATGGTACTAGGTGATGGGTAAGTAGGACACCGTTTTGATATGCAGACGATAGTGGGTTAAATCTCCATACATAACATTATGTTGAAATTATTTTCCTTTCTCCGCTCTGGAAAGAAAACTTGCGGCGTACCGTAATTTAGAAATGGCCAGAAAGTTTAGAGAGCGGAGTGTCTTGACATTAGCTTTTCTCTGCTAAAAAAAATCTACCAGCTAAAAAAATAAATATATTCGACCTGTTCACATTTCCCCTGCTTACATTTTGTTTGCTTGAATTCTTAATAAAAAATTTGGTTACTTGAAAATTTTGCTTGAAACCGCTGTGGCGTAGTGGTACAGCGACTGCCAGTAAGCGCGCCAGTTGTGAGTTCGATTCCCTTCACTTTGGTAACAAGACAAAGCGCAGCGTTGAGTTCCGCCATTCAACACGCAGTGTGCTTGAAAATTGAATGTGAAGTTGGAGAACGAGGTGTCTATGTGTGTATAGTTATTTTATGTTCGCTTAATAGCTGTGAACTGGTAGTTTCTAATGCAGTTAACGCCGTATATCAAATTAGCCCTTATCACTTGCGTTAGAAATGCGAATTCTTTCCAACAACGTCACCGTACTCCTGCGTCACGTGGCCACAACGTGCGCACGTTAAATTGATTAATGGCATACTACTTTGATATTACTTTACTTTACTTTAGTTTCCTATAGTTTTTTTTTTCACTTAATAGGTATATAGCTTATTTAATAATTATTTAGTATATTTTTTGCTATTTTATAAGCGGAACACGTGTAAAACTTTACTATGACAGTAATTAACTTAGAATGATGTAGAAAATTGCATATATGCCTATTTAATATTTTCGTTTCCACGCTCCAGTAACGAGGCAACGCGCGGCGTTAAGTTCTGCCACTCAACACGCAATGCCACGTAAATTTGGAGGAAATTGGGTTAGTGTCTCCATGAGACCGGAATATTTTACGCACCACGCATTTCGTTATGTTAAAACCCAATATAAATATAAATTCTTAACAATTCAGGCTTAACCGCGAAAAGCTAACAAATAACAGGTCAAAATCAACCCTCTATTTGAACAGAGTATAAAATGTATTCAAAGTTCAAACATCCTGTACCTATGGCGGCGCGATAAGCGTGGCCCATTGTCAAAAATTCTACGCCAGTTTCGCGAACATTCTCAACTACTTTACATCGTTTGATGTCTTCCTCCCTTTTACGTACGCTATAATATTAAGCCGCATTGCATTTTTAATCGATCAAGTCTGCTGTTTCTCAAGAACTCCCCGTTTTGGCTTTTCAACGCCGCTCTGGTGGTATAAAATTTCCGCATTCCTTCATTTCATGCTATAAGTAAAATAGGCTTTATTTAAGTTTTTCGTCTTTTGAGTGTGTGTTTTTTTTTGTTTTAGTTGTTGGTGAATAATGGAGAAATAAATATATGATATGATATACTTAAAAAAACTCTTTAACTTCTATTTAAAAAAAATTGTAAACCTCACTAAGCTGTTTATATTGCACAGATTTTACATGACATAAACATATTTCAACACTGAAGAGAATAAAAAAAATGTTTTCTTTTAATTTAATAATTGTCAATTTTTTAAGTATTCTTTCAAAGCTAGGTTACATTGTACAACACCATAATTAATATCAAATTCAAGCCAAATATTGACTTTGAAGCACCTGTCATACAAACTCAGTTTCTCTCTATATGGTATCAATACATACAACATAACGTGCCTAGTATGTACATGTAATGTAGTTACGGAAATCGCACTACAACTCGAAGGCGCCGTTTGAATCCAAATGTTCCTATATTCCCTGATTATAATGTCGACAACGCTTGAGATTCGCTTTTCTTCGAATACCTTGTATGGAATATTTTGATCTTCACAAATATAACAGTTTCATGGCATAGTTATGAACAATTCTGAGTTTTCTTAGGTTTTTTTTATATTGAACAATGTTGTGATATTATTATTAGAATAATAAAATCGAATAAATTCGAAAACTCCGAAAATTGGGTGTACTATCTAACTGTATCTAATCTACACATAACATAGTAAGCAGAGTAAACCTGTGTTAAGACACTCCGTTCCCTATTTTCCGCGGAGCTTATAGATACAAGAATGTCTATTAGGTGAATATTGCCAAAGTACCTAGGCAATATTGCTGCATTTAAAAAGTAAAGGTAATTATTAGATGTAATAATAATAATGAATGTAAGGTGCACTCGTGATAATATATTATATACTTTTTTATATTTTTCTTTTTTATATTTTTATTTTTATATTCTCGTTGAATAGTAGGCGGCGGTAGGCGGTAGGCGGCGGCGGTAGCGGCGTTAAGTTCCGTGACTAAAAAATGTCATATAAACCGAAAGTAAAACCAACACATTCTTATCATCCCACTGCCTCTTCTGGTTAGAGATGAAACTCGTAGCTCCGGCTGGATAATCAGATTTACTAGGTCAATAGGCCAGTCAAGTTATTCGTATGTATTATACGCAGTAGCTCATAAATATGTGAAAATTATTACATTGCTGAAACTAAATCCACCATAATATAAATGAAATGAAATCATCAAATTTCTTTTAACTCTATAATAATTTACAACATGTACTGTCATTTATTTCGAACTAATCTTATTGATAGTGGCCATACAAGACCAACAGCGGGAGATGGCAATCAATCCATCGTACCTAAGTCAACCTGCCTTTTACGTTTGGACAGTTCAATTTCTATAGACGATAAATGTTTATGTAGCCTATAAAGATATCAGTCACGGTCGGGTTAAGTTGCGTAGGCTTTAACTATTTTCCCATCCTTCGTTGTGTCGAGCCATATATCTCTCTAAATAATTTCATTAGATTAATTATTATCATGGTGGTATCAAATTGTTGGCTGTCGTGGTGTATTCGCACAGTGTCTAATTGTAAACGGTTGTGAGTTCGATTCTCATTCGCGGGTTTTTTGTTTCATTTACTCGTGCGATGAATGCGACGTTGAGTTCCGTTATTCAACACATTTCAATATTCGATAATAATTGTATGGGAAGCGGGGAAGAGAGTGTCTTGAAATTATGTTCCAAAAAGTAGCAAAAAAATATAATATATAATATAAACACCCATTTCATGTATACTGCGGTTAGGCAAGCGAAGAAATTAATTGCTATATGAACATGACCTTCTTAAGTTTTGTGCCCATTTTTACAGACATTATACGACAGGTGGCCAAGTCTGGTGTTACTAAGTACAAATATATCGCTATTGAACTGAACCAAAATAATATTTTTGGTTACACGTTGTGCCCCGCAAGTACCATCGTTTTTTGTCATGATGTATTATGATTAAAACAAAAAAAAATTAAGTAATCTTAAAAGCAACTAAATACTGCAAAAAACAAAATAGATAATGTAATGTATAATTGTATCTTCACACATTATCTCGCATATTGCAAAGTACCCAGAGGGAACCTAGTATTACTAAAGTATTATTCCACACTTAGGACCTGGTCGGTTTCTTGGAGGCGCGGGTTCGAGTTCCGGTACGTTAAAATTTTTATACGTTTTCTAAATAAGTATTAATATAGTCTGTTTCACCATTTACTGCCCAATTTTTGAGCAGACCGTGTTGAGTGGCTGACCTCAAAGCCATGGTTTGCCTTGTCACCAGAGCGAAAAATTTTAAATAATAAATTGTGGGAATCACCTTCACGCTGTGTCCCCCACACAGCATTGTAGGCAGAGGGAACCTAGTGTTAAGTGTTAAGACATTCGTTCCCCACTTTACGCTGAATTTTGGAAGCATTGCTTATTGAGTGGCGGAACTCAACGCCGCGTTTTGCCTCGAGTGGGTATCGAACCCACAACAGTCACACAGCAGTTTTACAGTCACACTTTGTACCCCTGCGCCACGACTGGCCTCAATCGATCCCGGATTTGAACTCACAACCGCCGTTGCAACAACCACTCTAATAATTAATTGCATTCAAAAATAAGATAGGTGTTTATCGGATGTAGTTTTACAAGTCGCAATTACAAATCGAACCCCCGATGTGTAACACTGTCAGGATGGACGCGATAGCACCGTTAGATCGTACGATAGCTAATCCCTCCTAGAACCGTTCTCGACCATTTGGCAATCGTCATGTACGCTATGGCTATGTTTTATGGATTTGCTTGTTGTTTAAATAGAATATTGATATTTTTTTATGTTATAGAAATTAGAGTGGAGTAGAAGGTATTAAAATTATCTAACAATAAACAAAACAAAAAAGAACAAACAAACATTTCGCTATAATTTTTTTTCATGATTTTTGGAATATTGCATTCTACATGGTGGAATTCATTGCCCTTATTATAATGTCAGTTTATAAACATTCCCTAAATCCAGGATTTAAACCAAATACCCTGTATATATAGTATTTTTAAGATTGGAGTTCTCTAGTTAAAATTTATAAGTACTCACTTGCGAATTGAAGAATTGATCGTCTTTACTTCGTGTCGTATATATAATATATTAAATGGTTTTGCCTCATATAAGTTACGTCACGATGTTGATCTTTAGCTTATTTTTTTGTACTATACTACTTACTTTTCTTATATTGCTTACAAATTCAATAAGTCACTTCGATTATGTAATTGATTCGGACAAATATTTTATACTATAAACTGTAATATAAATACAATATCATTACTTTTCATGTGTGAAATCGGTGTAGAACTCCATCACTCAATATGCAATGTCTTGGAAACTGAATGTCTTAAAGTCAGTTTCGTTCTGTGTTGCTAGAAAAAAAAGGAAACTACAAATAAAATTTTGTATAAATACATTTAAATTTTGAGGCCAGTCGTGACGCAGGGGTACAATGTGTGACTGTAAACGCGACTGGTTGTGGGTTCGANTTTCCATTTCTTCGCTCTGGTGTCGAGGCAAAGCGCGGCGTTGATTTCTGCCACTCAACACGCAATGCCTCCAGAATTCGGCAGAAAGTGGGGAACGGAGTGTCTTAACACTAGGTTCCGTCTGCCTACACTGCAGTGTGCAGGATACAGCGTGAAGCTGACATCTAAATTTTATACAACAATTTACTTCGATTTAACTTGAATGAATAATTGTGCACGAACAGACGTAAGTAATCATAATCTAGCTAGTAATGGTGCTAGATTCATTTGAGATAGCCAGGTGAACGCTCTATTTGGGTTGAAGGCCAAACATTTTTTGCACTCGTTTTTTATTTATTAGTACTCACTTTTTGTATGTACCCGTACAACTAACGACACGAGCGAGTTTATTTGTTAACAATTAATATTTAATTTGTTATAAACATATTGGTTGTGTGTTGCCCACTGTACGTGATGGGTCTTCGACCTCGAGTTAGTAGACGAGAGTGTTCTGTGAGAATATGTAAACAAAACTATTTTCTAAATAAAATACGTTTTTTTATGTTATCATATGTTCTAGTTGTGCTTTTGTAATATGAACCTGCAACCAGCGCTTCATTCAACAATGAATATTTTTCAAAAATCTACTAAATCGATTCGACCAAAAAATGTATTTCAGAAACTACTAAATGGAGTTGATGGAACTTGGACTGGTTCCTCAAATTCATAATGTATTTCATGTAAGAATCAACATAAAAAAGGACCATCTCGTTACAGAGAATATTTATTTATAATTTATTTTTATTTATTTAAACTATCTCTTTTTCTGAAGTCGGTCATAAAGCTAATTTCCCTTGATTACTTTATTTAAACATGGCTAACAATACATTCACAATAAAACTGATTGCATTTAACACCATTTCATTTTAATGCCTTCCATCTTAGACGATTTGAGAAGGTATAATATAATACATCGAATTTACGGCAAATACACGTTAACAAAAATATTAACTTTGTTCAATTGTAGTTTATTGGCCCGTAATTCAAGTTGAGGTGTCTGGTTACAAAAACTAGATTTTTGACAGTGTTATTGTTATAAGTTAACTTTTAGGATACATGTTTTGAGTGGTTTTGTATATGAAAAAAAAATGTAGCGGAACTCAACGCCGCGCATCGTCTTGTTACTTGAACGAGAAAATGAAAACAATACATTGTCTTGAGTAGGAATTGAACCCACAAACGTTGCGTTGACAGTTAGATCAAATTCTATATCAGTAATAGTAAATATTTATTATGTAAATATTTACTATTACTGCGTCCATTTATAAATTATTAAAAAAATATGGTGAAAGTCATCCTTTAACATAATTTAGAAAGTGCAACTTAAAAATTTAAATAAAATCTAGAATTATTCTGTAATATATAAATATTTGTTGGCACAAACCGTAAGTTTTCTTATTGTTCTAAGTGTTTGGAATGCAGAAAATGCTGGAGCAATTGAGCATGTACTTATATGTTTTGGCTAGCTAGTTCTAATAATGTCCATGGGAGAAGGTTCAGCTTATCTATTCTTCAGCTCGTTTGCCCCTTTTTGCAACAAAAAAGAACACCTGGAATAATTGTTTTGTCTTTTATTTTCTTCTTTGGACTGTAGTTGGCTACATTTATATTCTTATGTTGTAAAGAAACCCACACTCTACAAACCTCTTCCTATAAATGAAGACAATTTTACTCTCATTATCATATAATTTATTTATTAAACACATAAAAAATTTTGCGTTACTTTTAAACGTATTAAATAATTCAACGCTGGTTTATTTCTTCCTTAAATCAAGGGTATAGTCAATGAAATGTAATGAATGAATTTGAATGTGTTTAGTATGCGCCACGTCCGGCGACGAGACGGTTCCATTAAAAGTTGACGAGGTATGCCGAATGGTAAGTGGTCATGATGTACCTGTGAATTCAAATAGCTTCACGGTGCATGTAGCAGGGAAGCATATAGCAGGGAAGGCAGGGGGAAGCTAGATTTCCTCTAATGCTAGTGTTAAGACACTCTCCGCCCAATTTTCGATACATGCGTGCTAAGTGGCGCAACTCAATGCTGTTTTCTTGTTAACCGAGTGGGTAAATTATGAATGGCATTGTATTTTTAATGAGTTGTACAAGCGCATACCTTAGGCATTTCTTTTTTAACCGATTTAAAAGAAGAGCAACTTCTATATTCAACATATACATTTATAATGTGAATCCATCGACTTTTCCGCCACATAACAATCGATTTCAAATATTGTTTCTCATTTCAAAGAGATTTTTTATTTTGTGGTGCCATTACATAAGAAATTAAAGGACATTGTAATCATTTAATGAATACAGACATAAATATAATTTTAAAAATTAATTTAAAGACAACCAAGATAGTGCAATTTAATTTCAATATATACATATATATATATATATATGTATATATACATATGTATATATATATATATATGTATATATACATATATATATTATATATATATGTATATNTATATATATGTATATATATATTTTAATGCCCTACAAAAAAGCTAGGAGAAAAAACTAACACTTATAAATGCTACATGTTTAAACTTCGCTCATCTTTGATTATGACACTGCTGAGTGAATTTTAATGCGATTTTAACTAGTGCAATATCCATGGTGTCGTACAATAACTGCTGTGTATATATTTTTTTACAATTTGCATGTTTCTGAAAGTAAAAATGGCCTATTTTGTATTGAATGGTATTTTACCAAGTTTTTTTCTGATTTTCGCCTGAAATTAACTCAACGCTGTGCTTCACCTTGTCAGAACAAAGAAAAAAATATATTTACTTTAGGAGAATCGTGTTTACAGACAGACACTGTCCCACTCCGCCACGATGACCTCGTTCAATGATGTTATGGTGTTACTGTCTCTAGATCATTTTTCCGTCATGTATTGATGACTCTTTCCCTGCTTTTTAAATTTGCTCTAACTAATCAGCTTCATGTTGTATCCTACACACAGCAGGGTAGGCAGAGGGAACCTAGTGTTAAGACACTCCATTCCCCACTTTCTGCCGAATTCTGGAGGCATTGCGTGTTCAGTGGCCGAACTCAACGCCGCGCTTTGCCTCGACACCAGAGGGACGAAACTGAAATATAAATTTAAGTAAATATTTCATCTCTTCGAGTGGGGATTGAACCCACAATCAATCGGTTATACAGTCACACTTTGTGCCCCTGCGCCACGACTGGCCTCTAACTAATGATATAGAAGATGATCTTCAAATCTAAATTGAAGTGCTTAGGTTTCAACACGCGTCATCAAATACATTAATGGCTCAATGATTCATTTGAAATGAACAGTCATGCTATTTGGCCAGGTGCTTGTACAAATTAAAACGTGCCAATCCGTCTGGGGTCAAAATCCTGTAAGATTTTGGCTGTAGCTCTTATATCTATGAACATTAAGCCATGGGCCATTATTAGTCGATAAAGAATATCTAAACGTAAAAGGCATAGGTTGATCACGATTTATATGAATTAGACCTGATTGCGAAGCAGGTTAAACTATTGATATGGTTTTAGTCACTCCCTAATATAGATGGCGATGACTACTTTAATATTTTTTTGTTAGTATTAGTTGTTGTGTATTGTTCAAATTAGTGTTTTTTTATTGAATTTCTTGTTGGTCATTCTGTACTTGAACTTGCTGGGTCTAGCTAAAGTACTCTTGATCTAACGATTATTATTAGAAGTAAGCTTAAAGGTAATAAAATAAAAAAAAATTAATTAAAAAATTGACTTAATTGAAACTCAAATACATAGATTAAGGAAAGTCGTCGTCGAGTAGTCGAAATTTTAATGAATATATTATAGAAAAATAATAATATTTATGTTCTAACGTTTCACGTTGGATCCAATGAATCTGGTTTTAATCAATTCCCTGCTTTGATAAGACGAAAGACGAAGAAAAAATATGTTGCATTGAATTCCGCTGAAATAACGTGAATACCAGTGTAAAGACACAACAAGTTTTTGTGTTACAAGTTAAATCTGTTCATCATATGAGAGATACAATCAGAATCTGCAGAAAACAAACCAAAACGGTTAAGAATCCACACTGTTTACACTGGCTCGTCTCATTTGCGCCGCTACGGAGTAGACACTTCATAGTTAAATAACTAAACATGACGTACTCTCAAGAACAGGTTTACAAGGGCCAATATAGTATGTTATGTCAACAAAAGCATTTTGTCGGCCATTAAGAAGTTTTGTAACGATTCTAAGCATTTTTTTTTTATTAATATTCATTGATTTAAGATTGCACATATAACATTTATATTTGATTAAAAAATTGTTTATTTTTTCTTTATATATATATGGATTTGCGTAATTTATGTTTGTTAATATGTATTTCCTCTTAATATTTTTATATAGTCGCCTTCTGTGCTTACTAGAAAATTATTTTATGTGATAAACCTCAGAACATTCGATCTTCTAGAATAAGTCTAGGTTTCAGCTATGCCGGCGCGGCGTCTTGGATGAGATTTTTGCGGTGCACTTTTATTGCAATGTAATTGTAAAATTAAATTAAATAAAAAATCTATTTGTGTTTATTCAATTAAATTTTATTCAATGTAATTGTAATTTATGCAAAAAAAGCACAAGGGCTATATATAGGTAATTATTTTATTCAATGAATCCATTATTTTGAAGAAATTAAAAATATCTTTTCTAGCCTAAAAATACCTTATTTTTAGATGAGTCATTTTATTAGACAAACTATTTTATTAGGTTGTCAAAATTAATTCTTAATTTAGATTTTTGATTAAACGAATTCGTGAGAATCATTTTGTTTAAATTATTTTCATGTTCCGCTCTTGTAAACAAAGCGCGACGTTGAGTTGCGCCAATCAACATGCACTGTATCGAAAATGTTGTAGAATGTAGGGAATGAAGTATTTTTACATAGAGTTCCCTCTGCCTACCCTGTTATATAACAGGGTAAAAGTTAAAAAAAAATTGAACCCACACAACCCCCATCCAGTAGATGATCACAACCATGACTGCGTTAAGTGTATCTAACGGCAAATAAAAGTCGATATTTAAACCAATTTTTAACTAAATATTAATTCAACGATTATAAAGAATAACTGTAAACACACTGGATTGAACCAGCTTAATTTGTAAACAAAGGATTAGTTTAAAATGTAACACAACAAACAACTCTTTTGTAGTATTAAACGTACACGCACGGCAACCGCGGCAATCAAATTGGATTTCCATTTTCCTACTTAAGACGGGAAGCTCCATCAGTGCTGTGGAAATACAGGGCTTATTGGGGTAACTTACTGTTTCTGTCGATACTGTATAAATGGAAATTTAAACACGGCGTTGGTGTGCATTTTTTTATATAAATATTATCTTTTTTTCTTTCTATTTTAGATATCTTATCTGATTACATAGAAGAGATAATTTTATAAATCTAAATATTCCTTTTAATGGAAATTGGGACATATTGGCCATACTTAGCCACGTTTATACTGTTCCTTGATAACATTTTTTGCCTTTATTGTTTGAGAATCTGAAATTTTGCGTTTTTTTTCTGTTTCCCATTAAGACACTCGTTCTCGACATGGCTCGTTGAGTGGCGGAACTCAACGCCGCACGTTGTCTTGTTGCCTAAGTGAGGTAATGAAAATAATTCCGAAATGAAGCCACAACCATTACGTTTACGGATGATGTGCTGCTGCGCCACAACGGTCTTTAGTTATTTTTATAATTATAATATAATATGTGTTTATATATTATATTTAATAAACATTATATAACATTATGAGTACTTATCGTCATAAGTACTTATCGATATTAAGAGCATGTGTGTATAATATGATAAGTTGCGTTAATCGTAACAAGTTTATAGCAAACTTTCATCCCTCCAGAAAGCTGTCTTAGAAAAAGTTTCCTCAATCTGCGCTGCACAGATGATACAACCCAAAATTAATATCTTGCAATACATAGATTAGTGGTATCGTAGAGCTTTTTAATAATTATTGTTTATTATAATTTTTTGTGATATTCAAGATGTAATATTATCTCGAGATTCCGCGAAAAGCTAAGAACAGTGTGAGTTAAAACTAGGTTGTCTCCTCCTGTCGTGCAATATGCGGGATAAAAAGTGAAGACGGAAAAAAGTCCCATTTCCATCCATCCATCCATCCATCAGCCTTTCGAAGTCCACTGCTGGACATAGGCCTCCCCTAATGCTCGCCACTCCGCCCGGTCCTGCGCCCTCTGAATCCAGCGGATTCCCGCTGTCTTTTTTAAGTCGTCGGTCCACCTGGCTGGAGGGCGGCCTGTACTCCTTTTGCCGAGACGTGGTCGCCATTCGAGGACCTTTCTTCCCCATCGGTCGTCAGTCCTCCTGACAATATGGCCTGCCCATTGCCACTTCAGCTTGCAGATTTTGAGAGCTATGTCGGTAACCTGCGTTCGTCTACGGATTTCATCGTTTCGAATTCTGTCGCGTAGAGAAATACCAAGCATAGCTCTCTCCATCGCTCGCTGAGTGACTTTGAGCCTGTGGATAAGGCTTGCGGTGAAGGACCACGTCTCAGCGCCATAAGTCAACACTGGCTGCCATAAGTCAGTCCCATTTACTTCTTAGAAATTTGATCGGTAGAAAGAACTTAAAGATACATACGAGTACATAGCCTCGTTCTTTCGCTTCTGATTATTTTAGAAACTTATTATGGCTTATGGCGAGATAAAACGCTGCCAAAAATCAATTTTTGTAAACATTTTTAAAGTTATATTCTACACTTCAGAAAAAAAAATGTTTTTTTAAAAAACGTATGAAAATTTGAACATAGTGGGATTTGATCCCGCGCCTCTTCGAAACCGTTTAAGGAGCGGTTGATTTCTAAGGCGCAGGGTCAAATTTCGCGACGTTAAAATTTTATACATTTTCTTAAAAAAAAATCTCTGTTTTTCCTACACTATGCTATGCTAAGACCAACATACATGCAGTATAACCTCTAAATACATCAGTAATAGGAACTAGATCCCATTGCTGATGAAATTGCGAATGTAAGCCCCAATGGCGATTTATTACCAACCGGTTCTAGGTATCCCCTGTATTTCAATAATCTCCATCTGTTGGTTAAGGAGGTATTTTTGATATCTATATGTATTTATATGGAGATTTCTCCATATAAATACATATAGATAGCTTTTGCCGGCGGCTTCGGCCCCGTGGTCGAATGGAAATACCTTATAGCTGTCTATGGCGCATTCTAAGTGACCGAGGTAACTCTGATCGTAGGTATAGGGGGTTCCATCGAAATGATAAATGTGATATAATATAGTCTATAAGATGTCTTTGATAGACTATAAAACTTCTTCTTTTTTGGGTGCCGCGTTATAGGTGGGCCGGTACCTTCCCAAACTCTGCTCTGTCCAATGCTAGTCAGAATGGTTGTTCCACGGCTTTAATATCGGTCCATTCAAGGCTGTTGTTCAGCCATAGGCCAGATGTAACAAATAAGATTTTTACCACCTAAAATTATCGATTATTTGTTTTATTGCTTGTAAATATATATAAAATTAATTATACGAAAGTCACTGTGGCTTGGCACAAAATCTGAGTGTCAATGCAATTGGTTGTGGCTTCGATTGTCAGTCTTGACGTGAAATGCGAGAAATACATAAATAAAACTTATCGTCGTCTGATCTTTACTCTCTGATTCACATTTAAGGTAAACATAATGTAAACAATATACCAAGAAAACAACATTACAGATTAACTTAAAATACTAAGCATTATATTTTTCTTAATAAAAGATTAAGTTTTAAACGTTTATTTTGTTAATTATATATTTTATCAAATAAACATTGTTTGATCGCTATCTGACCGACATGCTTTTTGTGATCAGATTGATATCTTGAAATTTTGACGGGTGCATATTATTTATTTTAAATATTCGTTTGTTTTATTTTTCAAGGGTAAAAAATACGTATCCACATATTAAGACTAAAATAAGTTATAGTTTAAAATTTAAATTAAAGTGCTTTTAATGAATAACATGATGTTTAGTTAGTACATAGGTTAGGATCTCGATCGATCTATCTACAAATTGAGTTTTTTTTTAGTTTTTTATAACATGTCTCTTCCAGAACCACCACCAGAACACCAATACCCATATCTCTAAAACTATTCGACCAACTTAGATGAAACTTGGGCGCCCTAAGGTGGAATATTGGAAGATTCATCTCGATATAATATTTAGTTCCCGAGATAGACAAACAGGCAAACTTATATACACTTATAAAATTTAGCACACCTTGGAAGTCTATATAGATCATACTACTCAAATATTATCCAATGTTAACAATATAACACACAGGACAAACTGATAACCTCTTTTCTTAAATCTTGAACTTAAAATCTATCTATAAGTCTTAGAAAGTCAGTTTTTTTTATGGAAAAGACAAGGCAAACGAGCGTTCGGGTCACCTGATAGTAAGTGATTACCGCCGCCCACGACCCCGTGCAACACCAGAGGAGCTACAGGTGCGTTGCCTGTCTGTAAGGCGGGTTGGGCGCCGGAGCCCGGCATTACCTGATGCGAAACGCAGTGGCATGAAGCCACTACTTGGTGGTGATCCGGTCGAGTCTGCCCATTCGTGTCGCCATTACTGGCAACGTGGCTCTACCACATGTACTTAAGTCGCCTCTTACGACACCACCAGTACCAGGATGATCCTATTCTAGGCCGGGATCACACGGCTCAATACAATCATTTAACTTATCACATTCGTATAATATCTTACTAAGTTCCTCTAATAAACTCAAAAGATGCCATACATAAATAAAATGACATCATATGACGGATGTTGCCGAATTCGGAGCGGAAATAAATAGCTCCCTCATTCAGCGTGCGTACACTGTGCCCTTCACCTTACAATGTCTGCTGGCTGGGTTCTACGACCCTAAATCACGGATTTGCATTTTGATGAAACGCCCAGAGGATGTAGGGGGTTCGATTGCAATTTTTGTATAGCGTTCCAGACGGTTGGTATGAAAGGACGGTATTAATCTTAATAATAAACATGAATCAAATGTGTCAGTTATATTGTAGTGTGACATTCCGCATTTTTTTTTATTTTGATGAAATAAGAACTTAGTGTTGAGTCACTGTTTATCTACTTTTTCCCATTTAGAAACACTATGTGATAGTAATGAATCCTAGGAAATAAATTTATTATTAGGAAAATAATTTTACTATTTAAATGTTTCGCTAAATGAGATTTGGATTTTTTTTTATAATACTTAATTGTGCAGTGTGAACGTACAGCTTAATCGACTAGAGTATTAGAACACCTTTTCCTAGAGGCTAGAACCACATGCTTAAAGTCCAGTTCAAGGTTTTTGGTAAAAAACGGGTTTTTATTTCTATTTTTTTTAGCTTCACGCCATATTCCGCACCAAAAAGGAAGCCGGAAATCTAGTGTTAAGATACTCCGCTGGCATAATAAGGCACTTCCGTTCCTCACAGCTCAATTCTTGAAAAATTAGAATAATTAGTCGCTTTTAAAAACAAAATCTGCCTGTAACACGATGGTTGTGGGTTCTATCTCTACTAGGGGTAACTAACTATTATCGCTAGTAAAGCGCTATAAAGTAAATCATTTATTAATGTATTACAACGATAAAATTTAGTACACGTAATAAATAAGCGTTCCTGAAGTTACTTTCAGTTTCAGCGGTCGGTTACTACGCGTTATGCTAATATATTATACGGCTGTTAACCAGTTCCGGTATAATGTATATTGCGTAGATTATGACATAAGTACGATTTACGAACGCGATAATGAACTATATTAAGATATTTTATTTACCTAAACCTTTTTTTATATTTTTTTAGTCTGTCGCTAGTTGTTGATTTTTTATAGCTTAAGACTTTTTATAACAAAGGTGGCATATTGTTAGTATACTATGTTCCTCGCTTCTCGTTTCCTGTATTACGACCAATTTTCTAGATAATTCGTATTGCTTGGCGTAACCTAATACTGCGTTTTGCCTTCTTACTCGCGCAAGAATCGAATCCACAACATTGTCACACTACGCGACGACGGCCACAAATGGGAATTTTATAAGAGTCCTATAGTAACAATTTTCTTGACTTGTGTGTACATAACGAGGTAAACAGAATAAAAAGTTTATTAATTAGGACTTTCTACCTCTTTCACTTCATTCACTCCCAATTTTCTCATACAAGTCCTCCGCCTCTGTCATCACAAGAGGTCAATAGAGCAAGAATGTTTTATACCATTCTGTCATTTCTCTATGAATATATTTAAACTTTAATCCTTTTAATCCTCCCAATCCTTATACAAAATTAAAAAAAAAATTAAGTCAGCTTCACCTTGTATTCCGCTCACAGCAGGGTAGGCAGAGGGAACCTAGTATTAAGACGCTCCGTTCCTCACTTTCCGCTGAATTTTTCGGGGCATTGCAAGTTGAGTAGCGAAACTCAACGCCGGAATTTTGCCTTTGGTCCAGAGCGAAGAAATGAAAATATTAAGAAATAATAATTCATTCCCTCGAATGGGGATCGAACCTACAACCGTCGCGTTACTGTCACACCCTGGAGCCCCTGCGCCACAACGACCCCTAAACCTATACAATTATTAAAAATTAAATAAAATGTAAAAATCGCGCGCACTCTAACAGCAGCCCATTCTTATTAGTTCTTTAAAGTGTTATGTTTACGAATGGCCGAGACGTGTTTACTTTGACACGATTTTCAGTGTTTAGTGTGCTATAACATTAGCACTACATGTTAAATAAATTTGGGTAAATTGAATAGGTATCAATAAATATAGTTACGTAAAAATGAAGTAAAGCTTAAGTTACCTTTAGGATTTTGTTAGATATGACAGGTGTTCCAGCAGTGGTCTGATTATGGACGAGATGAGCAGCGTCACGTTCCAATTATATATTTTTTCTTTAGCTTCACGCTGTATCCCGCATCCAGTGAGGTAGGCAAAGGGAACTTAGTATTGAGACATTCCGTTCCCCATTTTTCCGCTGAATTCTGGACACATTGCGTGTTCAGTGGCGGAACTTTACACCGCGCTTGGCCTCGACACCAGAGTGAATAAATTATTAGTTTCACGCTATATCCCGTACATAACAGGGTAGGCAGAGAGAACCTATTGTGAAGACACCAGCCAGCTGCCAGTCGTTGCGCAGGGGCACAAAGTGTGATTGTAAATCGACTGGTTGTGGGTTCATCCCTTTCAATGTATTAAAAGAAAAGTTATACAATTGCAAATAAAATGATTCTGTCCAGTGTTACTATTGCGAATTATAGCAGAATAGCTAGAGAGAACATAGTGCTAAAACATTCTGATTTCCACCCCACTTTCGAGATATTGTGTGTTAAGCAACGAAACTCAACGCCGCGCCGCTTTATGAAGACAATACATGAGTGATATTTAATTTCTTGTTCTGGTAAGCCAGAATTAAATACCATTCAAATAATAGTCATGGTGTTCGAATCTACAATCATACGCAGGCGATGTAGGTTCATAGTATGAATATTTTTTTTATTTTCATTGGTCAGGTTTGATTTTCTTGGAATAATCATCTAGTGTACTATATAAATTCCACAAAGTCGATATGAGCACTTCCAAAGATGGAATGTAGAATATGTAAGTCATTGATGACTTAACGATTGAATGATGTCTTTGGAAGTAGGAAACGCTTTCTGAATACGAAATAATATAGTACAAGTATTGAAGACTACTTTAATTTTGACTACTTTAATCAAGATATAGATTTTTTTTATTGTATTTTCAATTATTGAATTATTTTTATTTCCAAATTCTAACTGATAAAGCGCGGCGTTGAGTTCTGCAACTCAACCATCTACCAATGTTTTTTATTCAAATTTATCTCACTTTAAAAGTAGCAATAAAAAGAGGTTAAGTAGTCCTAGGTACACTGTTCTCCATTTTAGCCTCAATCATAGTTAGCTATAGTTGCGCAGCGGCACACATAGATTGAAAACTTCACGGTTGTGAGTTTGGTTCCCAGTCAAGGGAAAGAGTAATTTCCCTTCAGTTTCTCGCTCTGGAAAAAAGACAAAGCGCGATATTGATTCCGTCGCTCAACACGCTATGTATCGTAAGTTGGGCGGAAAGTGGAGAGCGAAATATCTTTTACTAAGCTTCCGGTTTCGAGTATGTGAGGTATACACGATGAGGCTAAAAAAACTACTGAAATCCCCGTTTTGACATTACAATCCACACGTATATAAATATCACGTACAAATTGCACATCATCGCTCACGTTGCCATTTAAATAAATAAATAAATCAGCTTCACGCTGTATCCCGCACACAGCAGGGTAGACAGAGGGAACCTAGTAATATAAATTTAAGTAAATATTTCATCTCCTCGAGTGGGGATCGAACCCACAACCAGTCGGTTTTACAGTCACACCTCGTGCCTGCGCCACGACTGGCCTCGGCCATTTAAATTATTTAATATAATAAAGATATCTTGACCGAAACTTCTTAATATTCCCACCATTTTTTTAACATACGACATTTAGACTAATAAATAGATAAATAACCTCTAAAAATTCGAATACCTAGATGCCTATCTGAGAAGGCTCGTTTTCGCGACGCCCGCAGCCAGGCATGTAGTGCGCGTGTAGTTGCATAATAAATGTACAGCGTAAACGCTGTGGCAGAGACTGATTGAGATGGATTAACGCGGTGGCCACACATGGGGTTTTTGACGGACTTGAGCAATCTTTTTGGGCTTTTCTGGGTTTTGGGTGGTCGTTCTTAATTTTGTTTTGGGTATTGTTTGTTGTTGTGGAGTTCACAAATTTTTGTTGTTTATTGGAATATTAAAAAATGTGTTTTTTGTGTGTTTGGTTTACATTCGGTTAGACAAAACGCGCCGTTACGCTAAATAATTTTTATTGTATTGAAAATTGAATTGTGTTTTTACACTAGATCCCCTAGCCAACTACGCGGGTAAAAGCGTGAATCCACTATCATCACCATTAAACCAAAACCGCACAATAAATTCAAGGGAAATACATTCAGAATCACCACCAGAGTCACGAGGTGTCCGGAATTATCCACGTCTATATGGGGTCACTAATTAACCGAGATGCCGGCGAGGCGGTCAACGACACGGGCCTTGGCATTACTTCGACTGACAGTTGCGTCACACCAACCTGTCAATAGGATGGCGTTATACATTCATAACGCATTCTTTTTTTTATTTTTTATTTAGTACCACCGTTTTTTATTTTGAATTAATACATAAATTTTCAACTTATTATGTATTTAAGCTTTTTTATGATGCGCACGAGTTGTAAATTTTTATTTTTTATTTTTTTTTGTATGTGGAATTTATTTTAGTTGTTATGTTGGTGCATCTGTTTCATGTTTAATTCATGTTGTGTGTTTGTTTATGGTTTTTTCGTGACGCTTGAATTTCTTTTTTGGGCGGTGTCACGAAATAAGGATGTTTAAAATGCTATTTTAGTCATCCTATTAATTTCATAAGTATTATGTTTTGTTTTGTTTTAATCAATGTTTGCGATTTGTCAAATTGATTTGTTTTTATTGTTTTTAGCGCGTTTGTGGGGTACCAAAATACCCCACGCACTGCCTTATTTTTGTGACATTCCAATTAACAATTAGCGGAACTCAACGCCGCGTACTGTCTGACTACCAGAGCGAGAAAATTAAAATAATTAATTCCCTCGAGTGGCAATCAAATTCACAACGACGACCGACGACGAAATTTATGAGTTAACTATACTACACATACAACAGAAACTACAACACTTTTGATTAGAATTTTGACATATTCTACATAAAAGCGTCCGCTAGGCGAATGAAATTGGATAATTATTGAATGGGAAATGTGTTATTAAATTTGTCAGGTTTTATTGGCGTGGGATTGTTTCGCTTCGTGTCTTCGTTTGTTTCCGATGAGGATAACGTCGTGGCTGAGTGTACCTAAAATGTGTATAGGTAACGAAGTGTGAGAGTCTGGGCTTGGAATATTAAAGACGTTTTTGAATATGTTTTATTTTTTCTGGTTCACGCTGCATTTTGCATATAGTAGGGTAAGTAAAGGTTAACCCAATGTTAAGATACTTCGTTCCCCTTTTTGCACCAAATTTTCGACACATTGCGTGTTAATTGGCGGAACTCATGTTGTGTTTTATCTTTTTACCACAGCGAGAAAATTAAAGTAATAATTTGATAAATATTATTTTAAATATAAAATCCTGAAAAAGGAATCCTGCCTTTAAAAAACATCATTCAGATTCACTCGTGCTAAGATGGAAACCGGAAGGATAATCAAGTTCTCTCTTATACTCGTTAGTACTCACGTTTCAGCAACGTACCAAAACCAACCATTACAATACACAAAAAGGGTTAAAAATTTAAATATCTGCCTACTCAATAAATCGATACATTCACTGAAAACGTGATCTTAGCAAAATCAGTATTGATTTATAGTATTTAATTTTTTCCAAAGAAAAATCGATTTTCCAAATTACATTCAAATGTAAAAAAGAAATAAGAATCTAAAAAATCAAGGCCAGTAGTGGCGCAGGGGCACACGCCTGTGACAGCAAATACGACAGGTTGTGAGTACCATTGCCACTGGAGGAAATGAAATATGTAATATTTTTCTTTATTTGCTTTGATGTGGAGACAAAACGGCGCTAAGTTCCGACACTCAATACGCAATGCCTCCAGAATTCGGAGAAAAGTGGAGAACAGAGTGTCATAGCAGTAGGTTCCCTGTGCCCCAATAAAGAAAAATTACTAAAATTCCCATTAAAACTGAGCTCAACACGAGCAAAGTAGCTTCCAAAAGTTGACCAAGACAATTCGGACTACGTAGTCACAAGCGTCCATCTACATATATCTAGGCATCACATCCTCAATGACACCCGCAGAGGTTGGTAACCGCGGTTATCAAGTTTTTTTTGCAGATAACAATATCCAGTATGCATACTAATTAATTTCGGCAATCGATTACGCCGAAAAAATGTTCCAAGTTCTGACCTGCCGACGTACGACACAAGGAACAAAAAATTGAGAATATAAATAATATATTTATAATTGTATGTAAAAAGTTCTGTATATGTTCGTGTATGGGTACAGTTGATTTTTAACCGACTTGATAAATTGATTTGACTATGTTTTTTTTATTTGATTAATATCTGTTTGTAAACGTGTCTTCGATATTTGTTTTAGATGGTTTTCTGATAAATATATATTGAATAAAGTCTATTGTAAGTCTACAATTTGTGTCTTTTATCTGAGAAACACATATTTAATTTTCAATCAATATTTCTTTTTTCATAATTCTTTCTATGTCTTTTCCAGATAATGTCATTTTAGTGTAGCTTTTCTGAAGCATAGGAATTTATAATATATTATACAATCCTTCCTCTAAATTCGAACTGCCCTAAACATCTCCTGGTCTTCTTGTTAGGCATTTGTAAAATTATGCCTTTCTTTAATCGTTATCAATAAATATACCATCAGCTTATAACGTGTTAAACATAGAATAGGTCATCTAGTGAAGATGTATCTTCGATGACAACACAAAATATCGGATTGTCTGAGAGTAATTTCATAACTATTTGTAATTGTGTGATTATACCTTTTTTACCCTTTTCGACCTGAAGTGAGAATCGAACTCACTACGATTCCTGATCACTGTAGCCAGATATTTCGTAACTGTGCCATAGTAGCGTAATAAAAATAAGACTAAAATAATAACAAAACAATAAGTTAATTAATAAAAAATAATTAAAAAAAAACATTTATAAAAAAAAGTATTTCCAATTAATCTCTTTCTCTATTTCAAGTCAATTAATAATCGTTTCCATTCTAGGTCTCATTTCTCAGGATCCCTAAAGTCGGAGTGCCTATTGGTATGTATGATTGAGTTGCCAACCGGACTCGCTCCTATTTCAAGATAAAGCACAGGTCACCGAAAAATCAGAGGCGATGTTTATTTTATTGCATTTACAATATAACGCCTTGATACTGTAGTGTGATGAATTGATAAGAAAAATATGCCTACGTATTTTTATCTGTATTTTTTTTCAGCTTAAAGCTATTTAAGCTAGCCAAATGGGGTAGAGTGGTGAAACTCAACGCCGCGCTTTTTCTTGTTACGTGCCACTGCGCCTGGAGGGCCTCATACCCACCACAGGGCCACTATTTATGCAAAAAAATATGTCATGTTATTTAAATTAAAAATACATAATATTACAGAAGAGAATTTTATTAATAGTCTTTCCGCATTGACGTAATTAACTTATTTAAAAAAATACATTGTTGCGCCAATTGAGTAAAATATTAAATTGATAAAAGAAATTTTATGATGTTTCATTAATTTCTTGTCAAAATAGCGGGTGTAGAAATGTAAATGTAGTGTTGGTTTGTTTCTTCCTTAGAATCCCAAGGATCTATATATATATATATATATNATATATATATATATATATATATATATATATATATATATATATATATATATATATAAATATAAGTTTAAATAACTTAAGAACTCAAAATGTGTAGGTGAGACCTGTCAAGGCACTTTCAAAAAGCTTTTAAAAGCTTTGGTTCCGTGACTTAATGCTCTCATTTGACGTCCCCACTTCACGTGGAACAGAGGCACTTCACTACACACGATGGCTGTAGATTCTATTCTTACTCCAGGAAATATTTATGGTACACGTACGTACGAAGGGCACCGGGAGAAATGAAATATTTAATATTTTCATTTCTTCGCTCAGGTAATGGGTAAAAGTGCCGCGTTGTGTTCCGCTACTCAACACGCAATACCTTAAGAATACGTCGTCGTCTTAACCAGAACGATGTCTTAACCCTGGGTTACCTAACCTGCGGAATACAGCGTGAAACCAAAAAAAAATAATAAAATAAAAAAAAAACCTATCAACGTGACACATTCAACAAGCCTCTGTCAATGTCTACTCTTCAATATCGGACATGACATCTCATTGCTTTGTTCTTACTGATACGTATCGGACGCGGACGGACCGTTAGTGAAGAAAGAGCGCCGTCACTTCTTATCAGGCGTGTTCGTATCTACGAATGGGTAGTTGGCTTGCCGAAATTAACCGGTCACCTAGATGTTTAATTGGTTCTATATCCTGTTTCATATATATGTATGAATGATAAATATTACCTACTGTCGTCGTTGAGGCCGTAGTGACGCAGTGGCTAAAAGATGTGACTGTAACGCGACGGTTGTGAGTTCGATCTTCACTCGGAGGAATGGATTATTATTTATTAATATTTTATGTTGTGTTCTGCCAATCAACACGCAATGCCTCGAAAAAATTTGGCGAAAGTGGGAAACGGAACACTAGGTGCCCTCTGCAACTCTGCTATGTGCGGCAGTTAGTACAACAATAATAATTAGACTTGCTTCTTGTACAACTTAGTACAACGTTGATAAAAATCAGCGTAATTTAAAAAGTGATAAATGTTGAGAGTACCACTCCCACCGCAATATGTAGTAGTAGTAGCTATAACAACGGTTTATAACGATACCAATATTATTACACGATTTATGAAAATCCCGACTGCATAAAACTACAATGAAAAAAAGAAGCTCAATAGTTTATTAGAATTAACAATAGGGACCTTTCTTCAATCAATTACCTATTTAATTCTTTTTTTTTATTTTGACAATATTGTTGTCTGCTGTATTCAATGATGTGAAAAAACTGCAGTTCGTATAATGTATTTTATTGAAATTAAATTTTAACATAAATTTATAAAATATATTTATACTGTTGAGCCTGGAGCTCTCCTGTGTACGAGTAGGCCTTCACTGCTCCAGTCAATATAGCAAATCACCTTATATAAGACATATATAATAAATAATAAATACATTACCCTCCTTCGCCTCGGGCAGTCGGGTAAGAAAATGAAAAACTTAACTTCGATATAGCAAATGTCGTATCCACATTAAATATAAATATGTATGAAAATAGAATGCGCCCAACATACGAGTATTCACCAGTCATGAGACAACACATTATTAGACCGCCGAAACTTCCGGATTCCCCGACATATGACGAATGAGTGTAAGGCGCCGTCTGCTATTAAGTAATAGTTCTAATAATATTCTGTATTAGTTATATCGTGAGGTATTTATATTTTTTATAGTTTCACGCTGTATCCCGCACCGGGTCACATCCGGATAGGCAGAGCGAACCCGGGAACTGAGTGTTAAGACGCTCTGTTTCCATTAATATATTTCCTCTGCCCACTTTCTGCTGAGTTCTGATGGCATTGCATATTGATTGGCGGAACTCAACGCCTTTTATTAAAATTATTTATCGAGTGGGAATCGAACTTACAACCTGTCGTGCTTACAGTAGCGCCCCTGCGCCAGGACTCGCTTCAAATAAAAACAGTTCAGTTCAGGGCAGCCCTCAATTAGCATTTTCTATAAATTTTTAAGAATGTCCTATTTTCTTTTGATAGCTTCTCTTAGCAGTGTTTGCTTACTTGATTTACTCGATAAGAGTTAGAAAACGAGATTATAATTGCAAAGCTAAATTTGAATATATTTATTTCTAAACAGATAAAATTATAGATGTAAACATTACCCCGAATCGATTTTGAACCCTGAAACCTTCACAGTTATTTAAACAAGTTCTCATATCGTCATGAATGGCGTCTAACTCGTTTGTTTATTACAATTACAGAGATAAATCATTAAGCAAAGGTAATGGGAATAACCATAAAACGGATTTTCTCGAACGTACGTACAGTACGTAAGTACAGTGTATATGGTTTTTTCTTTCGTTATAACTCGTATCGAAGGTTATGTTTTTCACATTACAGTCTATTTTTTTATTATTACACGTCAATATAACAAGAAGAAATTTTATGAGATAATCTACAGTTTTGCTACTTTTGTTTTTTATGTCATTTTTACATTTTTACACAGACTCGAGTTATTTTCAAGCTACTTTAGAAGTTAGTAGGGTAAATTCACATTTATTAATAATTATGTTCCGCCGCTTAACACGTAATGTCTTGAATTCGGGCATAAAGTAGAGAGTGCAGTGTCTCGACACCAGGTGTTTGCCTATTCTGCCTGCTTTTTCGCGGGAAATAAAAAAAAAAAATGCTTTAAATTTAATTATCTTTTCGTAAACCTTCTTAATATTAATGTTGTTTTCTCCTTAATTATACTTGTAAAAATATAAAACTTATATGTAAATAGTATACTTTATCCATTAAAAAACGTTTTGGCCGTGTGATCCCGGCCTAAAATAGGATCATCCTGGTACTGGTGGTGTCGTAAGAGGCGACTAAAGTACGTGTGGTAGAGTCACGTCGCCAGCAATGGCAACACGCATGGGCAGACTCGACCGGATCATTACCACCCCCGGCATTTAAAACCGGCGTGAAGTAGTGGCTTTATGCCACTGCGTTTCGCATCAGGTAATGCCGGGCTCCGAAGTCCAACCCACCTTACAGGCAGGCAACGCACCTGCAGCTCCTCTGGTGTTGCACGGGGTCGTGGGCGGCGGTGATCACTTACCATCAGGTGACCCAAACGCTCGTTTGCCTTGTCTTTTTCATAAAAAAAAATGTATGTTTGTCAATTTACTATTTTTGGCGTCGAGATGGTTGCTAATATTCATAGCTACTGTATTTTTCCTGCATTCCAATGTACAGCTCATCTTTTATTTGGTGCAAAAAAGAATCATACTACATCACGATTCTTTATTTCTTCTTAAGTTTAATAATGCATCGTGACTGAAATAGAGTAGGCAGAGGGAACCTAGTTTTAACACACACCATTTCCCACGCACCGCCCAATTTTCGAAACACTGTGTGATAAGTGTCGGAACTGTCTGTTTGATATATAATTAAAAGAGTAAAAATAGAACCCATAACTGCCTACGCCAATTTGCTGAGTATCTGAAAAATAATGTTGCTCCCAAAGATTGGTTTTTGCTTTTAAAAGAACAACAACGTTTTTATTGCATTAAAAGACATGATTTTTTATTACATTGTAATTAATTTATGCATGGCCACACACAGTGCACAGACAGTGGGACTGGAATCGCTACGGTTGTGAGTGTGATTCCCACTCGAAAGAATGAACTATTTAATATTTTCATTTTTTCGCTCTGATAACAAGGAAAAGCGCAGCCTTGAATTTCACCACTCAGCATCTAATACCTTGAGAATTCGGCGAAAAGTGGGTTACGGTATTGTCTCCATAGTACCTAGGGTACACTCTGTTGACACCTGGTTCCCATGATAAAAAATCTGTTTAAATAATAAAATTAAATAAAAACTTTCCGTTCAGAAAAAAATGTCCTTCAATCATTCAAGACTTTAATAGGTTCAGAAGTTCGTGTTTCTTACATAATTTGAGAAATATTATTTGTAATACCTTTTACGTATTGCCTATTTGTTATTTAATGGATGAATCACCTAAGATCGTTGCTCTAAATAATGGAATCGTAGGAGTTTGTGGGTGTCGGTTCAAATCCGGGCCGGAAAGGTTTGTTAGCCACAATTATGTTAATGCTGTTAAAGTAATCAAATAATTGTGCCATTTATATATTATAATACTATACTTTTTGTAGTTCATATTTTGATATCTTTGACTTTATTTTATTTTTTATTAATAAAAATAATACTACTACTATACATACTTGATTAAGTATGGAAAAAGATATTTTTAGGAATCCATATGCAAAAATCGCGTTTATTCTCCCATAGCAGGATGGGCAGAGGACACCTGGTGTTACTGTTAAGTCACTTCGTTCCCAATTTTTCTCCTAATTTTCGAGACTTTACCTATTTAGCGATGGAATGTCTGTCTATCAAATCGAGAAAAGAAAATAATTCAAATATTTCTTTATTGCAAGTGGGGGTCGAATTCACAGCTATCGAGCTTACATGAGGTGCTGTTTCACTGCGCCATGACGGCTTCTGTTTGGAATTTTGAGAAGTGCTTACTAAATGTAGAAAATGAACTAAGTTGTTCTATTAGATCGAGTTGTAACTATGTAATAAAACTTAAAAATCTGAATTACACTTCTAATTGTTTTATCATCCTGGAATATTATGGTACCAGAGAGCTGGTCTGATGATGATGTTGGAGAACGGCTGATAGACTGTCTGTTAATAAACATACCTAGTTTGTGCTCATTACATTCGTCTTATTTAATAAATTAAGTTTATTTTTATTTCGAGTCGACTTTCAACTATGTAATGAAATTAAAAAAATACCCATTTGTAATTGTATTGTATGAACTTGGCAATTAGTTATGCGTAGCTCGTATCAATGCAATAATATGGTATCCTCGAGCTATTCTATTGATAGGGAACCAGGACCTGAATGGTGGAGCTCTTTAGAGGTTACTAGCAAGCCACTCGAACTTAGAGTCATGTAATGTATAGCTCTAAGCATAGTATATTGGTATATACTCATAGGTGTAGAAAAACGTGTTTTCAATAAAATTTAATTTAAATTAAATCAGCTTGACAGTAGGTAGACGGAACCTTGTGGTAAGACACTCCGTTCTCCACTTTCCGACAAATTTTTCGAGGCATTGCGTGTTGAGTGGGGGGACTTAACACCGGCCTTTTGTATTGGTGCCAGAGCGAAGAAATAAAAGTATAATTAAAATTAATATTTCATTTCCTCGAGTGGAGATTGAACCCACAAAAGTCGCGTTCCAGTAACACCCTTGAACCCCTGTACCACGACGGCCTCAAAGTATTTTCAATAACTAGGAAATATCTTCTTTAAAATATATAAGTAATCTGAGTCTGATATCAAATAAATATTTGTTAAGTTGTTAACTAAATGGCTGTTATTACTTAACCCCTACAAAGGTTAAGATTTCAACCAACTAGCCCACGAAATGGGTTAAAACTATTTTAATAAAACTAACTGTGTACTCTAAGCGTGGGCATGTATTGCATACTTGTTGGTATTGCCGGATGCAACCCACTCTTGTTAACTTAGAATGACCCTTGGAAGTAGGTACTTGCATGATTTTAAAATGTTAATTATTTTGTGTTGTAAGTTAGATTTAAAATTTGTTAATCGGTCGTCGTGGCTCAACAGGAGGGGTGTGGGTTCAATTGCCACATAATCCATATTTGCCATATCTGCGTGTTGGGTAACGAGACCTATCTTTTGTCTAACGCCGAAGCTGTAACACATAATTCAATTAAAGTACACATACATATACTCGTATCACTAAAAAGCAGAAGTTGTTGATATATGAGGCTGTCATAGCCCACTGGTACGGCGTCTATCTGTAAACGCAACGTAGGGGAATGATTATATTAATATTATATAATATGAGGCCGTCGTGGCATAGCGTGTCATTGTGAACGCTACAGTTACGGGTTCGATTCCTACTGCAGAAATCTATTAATATGATTGCCTCGATCTGGTAACAAGATAACACAGCGTTGACTTCCACGACTCAACACGCAATGTCTTGAAAATGAAGCAGTGCATAGGGAACGGAGAGTCTAAACACTGGGTTCGCTCTGCCTGCCCTGCAACATGTATAACGCGAACCTAAAAAACCGTTGTCGCAAAGGAAAGTCTTGAAACTAGGTCCCCTCTGTTGTATTATGTAAGATAAAGTGTAAAGCTAAAAAAAAAGAAAATTATACATAATTATAGATATTCGTACTAAGTGTTATAGTAGACCTATGGTCTACTAAAACCTGGCGTGGGTTTCATTGCACTAGCCGGATGCATCCTACACTCATAGTAAGATTGACCCGCGATATGATAGTACTGGTGAGATAAGAAGCGCGTTTGATGTCTTGTTGATTGTTTATAATTAGTTTGGTATTTCGTTTCAGATGTAAATGGCCGTTAGAAGCTTTTAAGTTCTGTTTTAGTTGGACAGAATGTTGTTTTTTTAAAAACAATTTTTTAAACTAATTTTATTTCCACATTTAGTTGAAATTTCCAAAATTAATTCAATTTCCATCTCGTCATGTACCAATTGTATAGATTTTTTATTTCCATAAATAGGTTTACTATAATTTGTAACATTTAGTGTTTTTGTCATCTTATATTTTAAGAAACTATCGATCTTATTATGTTATCTTCTTTCTATTGATCTTATATCTTATACAACATAATAAGATCGATGGTTTCTCTTGACGCGATATTCGGATAAGGAAAATAATTAAAATATGTCAGGAACGTTTATTAGATTGTTATTAATATAATTGTATTCGCATAATTTATACATGATTATGTAACATATTGATAGTAGAAATATAACAAATTGAATCGACATCCTGTCCGAAATACCTGCTAATGTCTATAGTGTCTATAGTGGGAACCAACGTTAAATAACTGCTGATATGATTTCGATGAAACTAAACCTGTAAATTAAAAAAAGGTTATCTTGGTTTCCCAAAGGCAAATATATCCCGCACACAGCAGGGTAGACAGAGGGGACCTATTGATTTAAGACACTCCGTTCCCCACCGCAAATATAATGTTGAAATTTGGTTATATTGTATTAAATAAACATCTATTTTCAAGGTGTTCTTTAGCTTGGCATTTAAAACAAACCTGGTGTTTTAATTCAGATGAACGGAATAATCTAACACATTGGAATTGTGTCTCTTTCAATTCACATTAAAAAGAAAAGGACAGCATAATTTTCATAGTCTTTTCTGTCAGCATTTTCCATCGGTTCACCAATTCCATTTTTTCCACCTGTCATGCTACGCAAATAGTTTACCTGTAATTGCATCTTATTATCATTCCTTGTATGGCGGGAACCCCAATCGTTCTAGGAACGTTACGGCTTTGTAAATATAAATATAAGATATTAACATACTGTTAAGTCTATCACAGACTAAAGACAAGATGTGAAATATATGTATATTTTTTGGTCTTTGGTCTTACGGAAGATAATAGAGTATTAAATTCAACTGCTATGAAGTAGCTTGGGGATGTCGCCGTCTTCAGGATATAGCGGAAAGTGGGAAACGAAACGGGGACGAAAGTGTCTTTACACTAGATTCCCAGGTTCCCTCTGCCTCCATCAGAAAAGGGAGATTACTCTAAAATACGCGTAGAGAAAATATTAACAGTGTATCGCCAGCCTTATTAGTTGTACAGTACTTGATCGTCGTGATCATATTGATTTAATATGAATGTGATCATTGTTGAAGGAAGGAGGAAAAACTAACTAACTGTACTCGGACCTTAGTCGTTCTACGTCAAAGCATCTATCATAGTTCATACTGTATAAGTATTTACATATACATACATACATATTTATGCAACCTATTGTTTGTATATGTTTTCTAAATCTAATATGGCTGTACATCAATATATAGAGGCCAGTCGTAGCCAGGGGCACGAGTATGCGACTGTAGACGTGACAGGTTGTGGGTACGATTCCCATTCGAGGAAATGTAATATTTTATATTTTCATTTCCTCGCTGAGGCAAAGTGCGGTGTCAAGTTCCGCTAATAAACACGCAAACACTCCGGAATGCGGCGAAAAGTGGGAAACGGAAATGTCTTAGTGTCTATGTGTGCAGTTTGAAGCTAAAAATAATATATAGGCATGGTTATTAGTGCTATTATAAAATATATACTGAAGCCGGTGTGGCGCAAGTGCACAGCGTCGGTCCGTGAACTCTACGGTTGTGGGTTTGATTTCCATTGCATTTTCCCATTAGCGTTGAAATAAATCAAGTTCTCGTTCTGGTAACAAAGACATTTGAGCGGAAAAATGGGAACGGAGTGTTGTGGTCTAACACTAAGTTCCCTCTGCCTACCCTGCTATTATCTGGATACGGCAAAAAACATATACATAGATACTAGAAATAATCATTCGGTTTTATAATGCATATATTGCAAGTATTATAAATAACGAGGTCAGTCATGGCGCAGGGGCACAAAGTGTGACTATAAAACCGATTGGTTGTGGGTTCGATCCTCACTCGAGGAGATGAAATATTTACTTAATTTTATATTTCCATTTCTTCGCTCTGGTGTCGAGGCAGAATTCGGCAGAAAGTGGGGAACGGAGTGTCTGAACACTAGGTTCCCTCTGCCTACTCTGCTGTGTGCGGGATACAGCTTGAAACTAAAAAAATAATAATTAACAATAGGTTTTTTTAAAGACATGATTAAATTATGACCAATTACAACGTACATATATTTGTATATTTTTAGCTTATATCCAGAATGCGTGTCAGTTTTATTTACAAATCTAACCGCAGCGAAGGAGCGTCGACCTCAGTTAGTTGTGTCATCGATCAATCAAAAATTTGACGCTCGAAAGTCTAGAAATTTACGTTATTATAGGAATGCTAATATAAATATTAGTTATTATTACTTAATTTAACTTTTTAAATAAAACTATTTTAACCGCTTTAATCGCGTATTTTATTTTATACATTTTTGGAAACCCGACGTTTCGAACACTTTGCAGTAGTCCGTGGTCACGGGTAAACTGAGGTGGCATTCGTCTGTCAGTTGACATAATTATAATATCAAACTACCGCCAACGATTTCTTAATTGCCTCGCGTACTGCCCTGGATCCCTGCAGAATGAGCTGATAGTATCTTGCCCTCTGGTATGGTGGATTTGAGACTTCAATGATTTTAAGAGTGGGTCTCAAGTGGTAGAAAGTTTCCAACCATCTTCTCTAATGAAATTAGGATATTTTTGTATTTCAATAACCTCACGGATCATTCTAGGGATGTATCTGTTTTCACACAGTCTAGTTTGTATACACGTTCACTCTGTAAAGGAATATTACACCAAAGAACTTAACTTCACGCTTTATCCCTAGCGGGATAGTCAGAGAGGACGGAGCGCCAAACGCTACGGTGCTGTGTGTACCTACCCTGCTGTGTGCGGGACACAGCGTGAAGCTGATTTATTTATTTATTTTTATATTAATTAAAATTGTTATTATGGTATATATTTAAAATCATTTGATATTTTAAGTAAGAAACTTATTAAAAATACATAGCGTTTAACGGTTATGGGTTCTATTGCCTTTGCTGGGAATGAGATATTTAATATTATCATTTCCTCGCTTTGGTGACGAGGCAAAGTGCTGCGTTGAGTTCCGCCACTCTACACCCAATGCCTCAAGGATTGGCCGGAGACTGGGGAATGGAAGTGTCTTAATGGGAACAGAGTGTCTTAACATTAGGTTCCCAGGTTCTCTCTGCCTATCATGTTATGTGCGGGATACAGCTTGAATATAAAAAAAGAAATAGTTTTTTAGAAACTGCTATACTACTTTTTCTTTTTCTAATGTACATATATTATTTTGCCGCCGTTTGGCAGTGAGACAGCGGTTGACTGTAAAAGCGATGGACTAATTGGATGTGGATTCTATCACAACTCGAAGGAATAAATTATTTTCATTTCATCGTTCTTGTAGATAACGTGCGTTGAGTTCGCTACTCAACACGCAATGCCTCTACTAAAGAACGAAATGCCGTAACTTTAGGTTCTTCCCCCTTACTGTGCTATATAATATATTATATATAGAAATTTCGATCAGCAAACATGACAGTTCATAATAAATTAAATTCTTAATACCAGAAAAATAATACATAAAGACTGCAAAAACACTGGTTTTAAGAAAAGCCCAAGAAATACACTCAATAATCATAATTTCTAATTCCAATGCATGAGAAACAAAAGTATCAGAAGCCTTCTTAACACACACACCCGACTGATTCAATTTACCAATCCTGAAGTACCTACTATAATAATATTTTATATGCAAAAATAAGTTTGTCTGTCTCCTTACACTTATGTCTTGACTAAACCGATTTTAATAGAACTTCTATTCATAGTTTTTATAAATCTTGCAAAATAATAATGGACGTTGCTCTATATACATATATTCGGAATATTTGATATTTAATTTTACAATATTTATATGGAATATTATTTTGGGAGACTCAATGGCACTGTTTTTGTAATATGAAATACCACCAACGCTTATATGAAACACTTTTTTATATTAGGTAGAGTTTATTAGTTGGTGAGAAATCTTCCTAATGTCAAAGACGCTCCCTAATTCAAGACACTGCGAGTTGAGTTGCGGTATTTAACGCAGCACTCTCTTTACCAAAGCATGGATATGAAAATAATTTATACCCGTTCATTCTAATACCATTGAACCACGATTGCCTCTTTTGGTTTTAGTTAAATATATTTTAATAGAAAAATATATATGCAAGAAAAGATACCGTGTAAAAAGAATACAAGTCGCCAGTATTGACATAACTACATTACACTCGCACAGGCCATACACACATTCCCCTCAAATATTGAAACTTTATCCTTATCACCTAAGTGTAACCGTTTTGCGAACTTGTTGACCTATCGTCAACTTTGTAAGGGAATGACATTTGTTTGTGGACTACTTGATCCTCTGATGGCTGTTTCGAATGTTTTTGTAACGATTTCTTTTTCTTGTTTTATTTATTTATTTATTTATTTTGAGAAGCTGCGCGAAATTTAGTTTATTTATTATTTATATTCTTTTTCTTTACTGTTGCTTGGTTAAAAAATCCTAAGTGCCCCACACTGACGTCAAGCAAATTTGATTTATTTATTTTATTTATTAATTCCTTTAATTTATATTATATTAATAAGTAGTCGCCGCCCGCAACTTTGCTTACGTATCGACTTTAAGATTTAAAATGAAAAATTGTATATCTTCCGAAAGGTATCTTAGTGCTCCCTCTTTTTATTTTTAAGTCCAGTAGGTTCGTCTGTCAGACGTTAAGTAACGAAAGAGTTAAATTTATGTAATATAAAGATTTTTATTCATTTTTTTTTCAGCTTCATGCTGTATCCTGCACAAAGCAGGGTAGGCAGAGGGAACCTAGTGTTAAGACACTCCGTTCCCCACTTTCTACCGAATTCTGGAGGCACTGCGTGTTGAGTGACAGAACTTAACGCCGCGCTTAGCCTCGACACCAGAGCGGAGAAATGGAAATATAAATTTAAGTAAATATTTCATCTCCTCGAGTGGGGATCGAACTCACAACCAGTCGATTTTACAGTTCCACTTCGTGCCGCTGCGCCACGACTGGCCCCATTCATAATTAATTAAATTTAAAAAAATGCAAACTTTGATATTTTTGCACTGTCCAAGTTTTTTTCCACTGTCATTATTTAAAATTAACATAAGATTGGTCAAATTGCTAAACAGATATTAGATTTTTTTTTATTTATTTCATCAAAACATTCTAACGATATCAATAGGTACAAAAATACACTAAAAGTCATAACGGAAAATTGAAACGGGCGAATATTCTCAAACCGAGCGAAACGCGTCACCAGATTAACACTTTATTTATGTGACATAAAACAGTTCTGTATTCGTATTTCGCATGCGACAAATTGAATGTAATCCTTTTATGTTCTAACAACCTGTTATGCGTGCCGCGATAGCACATTCTAAGTCAGAATTTTAATAAGTAACCAGAATTTTTGGATAATTTATACCTTTTATTTAGTTTTTTAAGTGGTGTACCTCAATTGTGAAGTACATTAGTGTTGGATTTTTTATTGAATATCCAAAATATATTATTCTTTTTGGATGTGAATTTTTAAATATTATGTTTAGGTCTTGTCAACTGTATACTGTGTTTGGGCATTTTAAGTAGTTATTTTCAATCAATATTTTCAGGTTTATTAACATCGTCATAGCCTGTCCAATCAAGGGCTGTCGGATTATCCTGCATTCTACTCTGTAAAATCCGACTGTGGTACTGCCACTTGCTTTTAGGGAACTATAGCTTAAGCGGTGACTGGCAACATATACATATATTCGTGAGTTACCTTCGCCATACAATTTAACGTGCCGAAATACTTTTGGAAAGGAGAAAAAGATTTCCCAGACAAAATTATTTTAGTATTATATATATATAAGATGTTTAATACATTCAGTGAATAAAATAATAACATTCCCAAAGAAGTAGGATCTACAAATTGTCATTCGCCAAGCATATTGTATATCCTATGACTCATTTTATACGTCACGTTCTCCTAGAAAATTCTTACATAAAAGTGACTTTATTAACCATTAGAATTAGAATTTCGTAGTCCGCTATCAGTTGTAACTATTATATTACTCTAAACTAAGTATAAGCTACTCACTTCTGTCATTTCACTGACTGTAAATTAACATTTTTTTATTTACAGTAATATAATACAGTATTATAGACATTTGACATAAAATTTGGATATATTATATGATAACAATTATAGTATTTATTTGAGTTAACGTACCTATAATAGATGAAAACACTAGGCCGCAACGCCGTTTTGTGTTCGATTCCCTTTCGTAGAAATTAAATATTCGATAATATTTTCATTTATTCGGTGTGGTATCGAAATAAAACGCGGTGTCGAGTTCCGGTACTCAACACGCAATGCCACCAGAATTTGGCGGAAACTGGGAAGCGTAGTGTTTTAATACTAATCTCCCTCTGCCTACATGCGGGATACAGCATGAAGCTGAAAATAAAAAACATATTTTATTAAATGTTGTTCTTTATATGCCACGTAGGCTTCCAACGCCAATAATTATTATAAAAAATATACTGCAGAATATAGCTAATTATTTAAATTAGTTTCGTATAAAAGGGTTATAAATTAACTGAAATTATGCTGTACATAAAAACAAAGCGCCAGTGAGGTCGCTTTTATAAAATTCATATTTGTATTTACATATATATCTATTGTAAAAATTATAGAAAACATGAATAAGTAAGACGGTTATAAATATATTGTTTTCTAGGTCCCATATACGTCCTTCCTTCCTTTAGGACTTGCCTTTTATGATCTAGACCTCACGCGTCGTTCCTAAGGAATTTATAAATAAGCTACAGCTTGCATGCACTAAAGTATAATGGTTCGTATTTAATTTTATTTACTTATTTTACAATTTTGTCGTTACGCTAATTGATCGTGAAAAGCTTTTAGAAAGTCTTATTAATTTAATGCGACTTTGTAATTCTCATTTAAAGACAAACAATTAAAAATATTGACCTAACTGTATTTTTTTATTGTAATGGTGATGGTTTTGTAATTATTTATTATAATAATGATCAAATAATAATATATATTATGAAGCCAGTCATGGCGCAGAGGCACAAGCATGTGACAGTAAGCGCGATAACTTGTGGATTCATTTCCCATTCGAGGAAATGAAATATTTAATATTTTCATTTTGAGGCAAAGCGCGGCGTTACTACTCAACACGCATTGCCTCCAAAATTAGGCGAAAAGTGGAAAGTGGACTGACTTAACACTAGGGTCCCTCAGCCTACATGCGGGATACAGCGTCAAGCAAAAAAAAATATGTACATACATATACACGTATTTTGTATATACATCATCGAATAGATATGGATTTTTTTATGTTGAAGGTGTATATTATATATAAGTAAGAGAGAAAATTAAGAATCTCAAAAAATAATAATCCAAAATAAGTATATTTAAAATTTTGAACTCACAATCATCGCGTGCATTTAAACGCACACGCTTTAGTGATTATTTAAAAAAAATATCAATAAAATGTACAAGCAAACCGAAATATTATGTAAATTGATTTCACAATAAAACAAAATGAAAAAAAACTAAATTAACCTGTAACATAATAGCCCCCCTTCCATTAGATTTCGTTCGCGAATTTGAAACACTGTCACGAAATGCATATAACGATGCTAGCGGTTGACTCACCGGCGTCGAATGCGCTTATTTCCCGCGCAAAGTCCGCTCTGACAATACTAACTTACGTCTATATGTTATTAAAAGCTTTATGATCTTAGCACGAAAGCTTAATATTTGTTATTCTATCCTCATCCACTATATAAATAGTGCAACAGGCCGTTCCGCGAACTGGCTACGTTCATTTTCCTCTTCGAAGGAATGCGACTTGACGTCACTGTTAACCGACCTATTGTAAAAAGGCAGACATTCAACCAAAGCTATAAAGGGCACAAGCTATTCCGTTCGGTCGCGTAAACACACTTCGAATAACCGGTGGAGTTGAAATGTAGTTTTGCTATTAAAATTTAACTACGCTCAACTAACCTATCTAATTCGATAGCCTGTTGCAGGATAACGGTATTCACAGTGTTGATAGCAATTCTTATCTTGTTTGCATTCTATTTGTAGTTTTATTGTTGTACCTGGAATTTACGCGGTGCGCTCTATTCAAATTACTATTACACAGTAGTTTACTTACGTAAGATCGTACGTAATGTGATTTAAAGCTAATTTAAGACATTACGCGATGAGCCATCGCTGTGTCCTTTTCAATTAGCACAAATTTATTTAAAACACTTTATATTTATAGAGTAATTTTAAAAAAACGTATCCTACGATATTAACTTATGTTTACAAAAACTGTTGTGCATATCATCAAGTAGCTACATTAGAAATCTTTAGTGATTTAGATTTTTTTACTGTATTTATGAAACCTATATATAAATCACGAAAACTTTGATATATTGAAAACTAACGACTGAGGAATGTCGAATATATTTTTCACATATAGAAAGTAGCAGCGATTGACAGATTGACCATACGTTTAACGGTGTTGCGAGAAGCCGGGAACACTAGAGTGAATTTCCAAATCCTTTGTACTGTAACTGCGTGTCGTAAAATAACGAATAAGTAATAATTAGCTGCCATTTGAAAACAATTGATTTTGAAACTAAAGTTTCAAACTTGCTATTGTCGCGTATAGAACGCTTTTAGAATAGGCGCCACGGTATGCATGAGTTCGAGAGATTTTTCTTAATTAACTTCGAACAAAAGGTGAAAACTTTCTTCTTTTTTTCTTTGATTATGAATAATATCTAGTTATATTTTTTTTGTTTTTGGTCATTGTATTTATAAGTAGTAAATGTTATTAAGACAAAAATATCTCGAAAATTAATGTGTGGTCAACGGTGTGTTTAAACGCTTTTCTCTACGTAAGCTTCTCTATACGTATGCGGGATGGTATAAAAAAGGTCCATTAAGAGTCCTACTCGCCCACCGAGGGTTCCATATCAATTTCAAGGTTTATGGGTCAACGTAGTACAACTTATAAAATTTGACAAACATTAATGGAATTATATATTATGTTACACTGGAGTTACTCCTATGTTAAAGAATAAAAAAAATACTTGTTTCACGTTCAAATTCAATTATGTAATGTGCGTTTTTAGACTATATTCTAAGAATTTAAGTTATCTATAATGCTATAATTTATCATTTTTTATATTGGTGCATGGAGAATTGATTCTTATATAGTCTATCAAATGAGAATCGTCCAGCGATCAGCCGAACCTACTATTATTAAAAAAAACCGGTATTTCTTTTTAAATTTGCAAGTTTTTAACGCATGAATGAACTAATCGATTTACGTGAAATAGCAATAAGGTGTAGAATGCAATTCAATAGCGTTCCCATAGCTCTGGGGACCATAAAACCACATATTTGAACCTTTTGCCTTGCGATTCTTTCTGTTTTAAAATAACGTTAAAATACGACCAGTTCTCGGTTTATGATGCTGAATGATGATTAAATATTATATAGCTAGGTTTTAGTGTTCGATAATTTTAATTTTATAGACTAATATACGGAATGGCTTATTATAAGCTAAGACCTGTGCTGTTAAAATTAGAAATATTTGTACGTCGGTTTTGGTTTTGATTTGACTAAACGTAGAACATATTATATTTAACTTTCATATGTTAGAATAATGACGTTATTGTATTTTTTTACAGTTACATATGTCAAAGGAATGCGAATTTATTAAGTTCTTGAATAAATTATCGCTGTTTTTTTGTTTAAAAAAATTGAAATATAATGCTTGCAATGACATTGCTCAAAGTATTGTCCATCATTAGAGACCACTTTCTCCCATCTCTCTGGTAGCAATTGAATCCCCCGTCGGAAAAACGACTCATCTTTCGAGGCAATCCAGGAATCAAGCCATTTTTCGGCTTCTTCAAAAGAATCGAAGGCGCTGCTCGCTTAAACCGTGCGTCATCGACCTTAGAAAGCAGAAAGAAGTGGTAATCGGAGGGGGCTATGTCCGGTGATAACAGCGGGTGGGATAGAACTTCCCATTGAAGTGTTTCCAGGTAAGTTTTGACTGGTTTTGCCACATGTGGCCGAGCATTATCATGTAATAAAATCACTTTGTCGTGTCTCTGCTCGTATAGTGGCCGCTTTTCTTTCAGAGCGCGACTCAAACGCATCAACTGAAGTCGATAGCGAGCTCCCGTGATAGTTTCATTAGGTTTAAGCAGCTCATAATAAATTACGCCCTGCTGATCCCACCAAATGCAGAGAAGAAGCTTAGAACCATGGAT
>JAAIXJ010000013.1:426982-651307 GCA_013403705.1 Heliconius hermathena | reverse complement strand
GATGAAATATTTACTTAAATTTATATTTCCATTTCTTCGCTCTGGTGTCGAGGTTAAGCGCGGCGTTGAGTTCTGCCACTCAACACGCAATGCCTCCAGAATTCGGCAGAAAGTGGGGAACGGAGTGTCATAACACTAGGTTCCCTCTGCCTACCCTGCTGTGTGCGGGATACAGCGTGAAGCTAATTTAATTTTTTAATTTTTATATATATTTTTGTGGCATCAAATGAACGATATTATATAGATATTACAAAGTAAATAAATTGCATACGCGGCACTCATAGCTTTAAATATAAGTAAATTTTTTTTTTATTTTGACCTAGCTACAATTGTATCAATATGAAACTTGACAATTTTATCATATAAATAATATGGCATCATCAAGTTGGTCTGACGATACAGCCAGGATTTGAATAGTGGTACTTTTCAGGGGATGGTAGTAAGCCACTCGAGTTTAGGCTTATATAATTTATAACTTCGAGAACATACTTTTTAGCAGGGCTTACTGATTTTTTCAAGCCATTACTTGTTGAGTGGTGGAACTCAACGCCAGGCTTTTGTCTTGGTGCCAGAGCGAAGAAATGAAAATATTAATACATAAATAATATTTCATTCCCTCGAGCGGGAATCGAACCCACAACTGTCGCGTGTCATTCACACCCTTGTGCCCCTGCGCCACGACTGCTTCAATTTTTTTTAACTATTATTATATATATTTATTATGCAACTTTCCTACCCATTGTACTTTGCATACGGTGTCAGCGAGCGCATCGTCGAATCTTTAATCAAAACAACGGTTCAATGACATGCATTGAGTAATACTGAGGTATTTTAATGGGCGTATATAAATGTACGATTTTTTGCGTGTCTGTCAGCAAAAATAGAAACAAAATAATAATTATTATAGTTTTAGTTTTGTTTTTGTAGAACAGTGTTTGGTTGTGAACGCTGTAAGTTGTGGGTTCGATTCTATCACAGAGAATTGAATTACCTTTATATAATGATTACTCTGGCACCAGCGCGACCTTGAGTTCCGCCTTTCCACACGCTTAGTCTTGAATTCATTTGAAAAGTGCATGACGAAGTGTCTTAGTACTAAGTTTTCCATGACTATCTATGCGAAAATAAGTGTGTGAATGAAAAAATCTCAACAGCTATCTAGGAATATTTCTAAATTATATAAAATTATTATATATTAAATTCGATAATTACATGAGTTACGTTGAAATGTGACCCTCATGCAGGTGTCTTTTTCTATAATAGAAAACTACGGAGAACCGATAAATTTACAACTAGGTTATTCTATGATTCATAGAAATTATTATAATATGTTTCTTGTAACGTAAATAGATATCTATAATTTTTAAAGTATTTTATTTTCATGTGTATTGAGGCCGTCGTCGTGGCGCTACGGTGTAGTGTCCTAATGTAAACACCCCTGTTATAGGTTCGATTTCCACTTGGAGGAATGAATTATTTTCATTTTCTCGCTTAAGTGAGTGTCTTAACACTAAATTCTTCCTGGCTACCACACTATATATGCAGCAGGATACAGCGTGAAGCTGTCCCTGCTGCCTCTTGCGAAATCTAATAAGTAATTTAATAAGTTGCATTCTTTTGTTTGGGTTAACGCTGGATGGATGGCTAATGGATGCTCATTACTTTCTACTGGTTAAATATAACCCGGCGTTGGGTTCCGCAACCTGGAAAAAGACTTATTTTTCCTACTCTAATTAATATAAATTTTATAATAATCTTTTCGCCGGAAACAGTACAAAAACCAACCCACAATCTGATATACTTATTAGTAAAAGGAAAAACCCCTAACATTTTTATATTTATATCGTTGTTACTACTATGAAATTACTAAACTAGTGGACCGGGAAGTTGCGGTTGAGTATCGCCATTGTATTTCCTCTGATAATATCTCATTAAGGTTAACAATATGACTGTAATCTATTGGGTGTTATAATTTAAGCCCAATTTCGGCGTAGAAATACCAAAAGTACAAAATGATTGTTTAAAAAATATATATTTTCTGGCCTAATTATTTTATTAGATTAGTTTATCTATGTAATTCTTTAAATATAATTATTACTTTTTTAGCTTCACGCTATATCGTACATGTAGAAGAGTAGGCAAACAGAACCTGGTAACCTAGTGTTTCGACACTCCATTCTCATTAAGACACATCCGGTCTTCACACAATTCTGGAGGTCTTGCGCGTTCCATAGCGGAACTCAACGCCGCACTTTGCTTCTTTACCAAAGCGAGGACATGAAAATAGTTCATTTCCTCGAGTGGGAATTGAACCCACAACCTGTTGTATTTACATTCGCTTGTGCCCCTGTCCCACGATCGGCCTCACCGTAATTAATTAGCTTTAGGAAACACCTCCTAATTATTTCCATTTAACCATGCGGGCGAAACTGTAGGTAAAAGCTAGTATATTACATAGATAAACTAATCTAACGAAACATTCTAAATTACCGAGGTAACTCTAACATCACAGTACAGGCACAATGGGTTACATCAAAACGATTAACGTGATATTCTATAGCCTACAACCTTCCTAAATATATCAACTATCAAATACACAGAGAATTTTTCAATTTGAACCAGTTGTTCCTGAGATTAGCGCGTTCAACCAAATAAACTTTGCAACTTTATAATACTAGCAAAATGAAAAATATTCTTTATTCAATTAGGCCATAACAAGCACTATGGAATCAAGTCTTATAGAAGTTACATATAAATATCAGTCCTACAGAGTGACTGGTAACATACAGCCGGAACTAGAACTATAAATTTGCCAAAATAATTAAAAAATTAAAATTAAATCAGCTTCACGCTGTATCCCGCACACAGCAGGGTAGGCAGAGGGAACCTAGTGTTAAGACACTCCGTTCTCCACTTTCTGCCGAATTCTGGAGGCATTGCTTGTTGAGGGGCAGAACTCAACGCCGCGCTTAACATCGACACCAGAGCGAAGAAATGGAAATATAAATTTAAGTAAATATTATAATAATTTATATATATTATTATTATATTATTACTGGAACGGCAAAAAACATAATTTTACATTTTATAATCTACGCAAGCGAAGTTGTTGGCTACGATTTGTTCCTTGATACAAGTTTGAGATCGATCTTGAGATGCTTTTTTCATTCATACTTTATATTCTATGAATGAAAACGTCTCTCAAGATCTCTCTTATGATCGATCTCCGAGTTGAGCGCTGTTTATAAATATGGCTCTAATAGATTCCTCTCAATCATAGGATATTTAATGTTAAAATATTTACATTTACTCTTTGCTAAGACAAAACGCTGCGTTAAGTTCTGTTATTGATTACTGTTGCTAAGGTAATACAGAATATATATAAATACTAAATAATAATTATTATTATCAATTAAAATATAATTGGATATGTATCAAATTTGCTAGTAATGCCTATAACTAATGAATTAATTAATATTATTTGATTATCCTGTTTTTGACCTTCCATAATATTTTAGTACTTCCGGTTTTTTAAGTTTTTGTTATCGATTATGTGTGAGGCAGTCCTGGTGCACTGGGACAGCATGTACACCCGATGGTTATGGTTTTAATCTCAAGATAGGCAATTGAACTATTTCCATTTCCCCTCTCTGGTAAGATAAATTGCGGCGTTTAGTTTCGCCGTTCAGTTCGCAATGCCGACAGCGGAACACGAAATGGAGGGGCTTAATACGTTGACACTAGATTGTCTCCGCCCATGTGCGGGATTCAGCGTGGACTTTACATCCTACTTATATTGTAAATATGAAAGTCTCTAAGTATGGATGTTTGTTCCACTTTCAAGCAAAAACTTCTGAACTGATTTAGATGAATGGTTATAATATAACAATAAGTTAAAGCCGCGCGTGAATCTCTATTATTATATAAAAATATAAAAAAAATTAAATACAGGATGTGTAAAATAAAGAAATTATTTAAAGTTCACAATCTTAGACTTTACTTTCATGTTGTCTCGAAAATAAATTACTATTCTTAAAACGTTTTAAAATATACATTTAACAAACAGTTATACTATTAACTTACATTACCATACGTAATTATACGAAATAACATTAAATTGAACACGAATCCCCAAATACGAACAGCGCACCGCGGCGTTTAATTTTTTAAATCTTTTCTTTACAGAACTGTAAATTTCTTGACCATATTTGAATAATTTAAACGGTATCTAATTATGCTATACTTGAGGCCATCTTGGCGCAGTGACGTCCTCTGACTGTTAATAAGGTGGTTGTCTGTTCGATATCATCTGTTTTCTCAGGTGTGACAGAAAAAACACTCAAAAAGCAACGTCTCGGTTCCCTCTGCCTCAACGTCGTGAAGTTACTTTTTGTTACACTTATACATATTTTTTTTTAAATTACATCGTCGACGTGGACTGTCTGTCCATACCGCGGAAATGGTGTTACTATTTTAATTTAAAATTAAACATTGTCTTTTTGGACAATGGAGATCGAAACCTCGACTATAGGGTATTTAAAGATATTTTCCACGCAAGACTTGACTTTAGTTTTGAAGTAATACTTTTGTATAAAGGTGTTTTTAGGGTTCCGTACTACCTCAAAAGCCAAAAACTGAACCCTTATAGGATATTTTTTTTGTCTGTCTGTCCGTCCAGACTATTTATCTGGAGATCCTGTAGAGGTATCTAGCTGAATTAATATTATATATTAAGGTTAGTCTATGGTCCCTTGAAGCATAGAAAAATTCAAGCTTCTTAGTTAGCGCAATCAAAAGATACGAAGAATTATGCATAAATTTTGCTGCATTTTGTATGAAGTTCACCGCGTTATCAAAATTTGTTGTAATTCAAATTTGGCAAAAATTGTATTAATTCTTATAATCAAGTAATTTATTTTATGTATTATCGATTAAGAAAAATCGTAACCAGATGGTAAAATAACGATTTAATTACTTCGAAAAGCTATAAATAACATAATATTGTGTATATTATTATATTAATATACAAGATATTTTAATATATTTAGGTATCAAGTAATATGCTTTTTATTACATTGGTCATTCACATAAATGATAATATTCGTACGATATTAGCTTAATTTTAATCAGATTAATTGATTTGGAGTAATCAAAAAGCTCCGTCTTATACTTTTAATATTATTTTAATTAAAGATTAATAATGCTTCATTTGAAGACACGGTCCTAAGAGATATCCTCGAAAGTAAGTACTTTAGCTCAATTACGTTTATCATATTTTAATGTTGTGAGTGGTCAATTAGAGAGCATAAGGACTCTGAGATATAAATGCAGACACCTATATATACCTATAACCTATCATATATAGGTACCTATCGACAATTATGGAATAACTAATAGTCTGGTCAAAATTAACTAACTTTATAATTTCTGATAATTTGACTAACAAAATATCAGAAGTCAGTCTTGGTGCAGGGATAAAGCGTGCGAATGGGTTTGATTCTCACTCAAGGAAATGAAATATTTTTATATATTAACTTTTTCGCTCTGGTAACGAGGCAAAGCGCTGCGGAACGGAACTCAACGGAGTTCCGTCACTTAACACGGAATGCCTCCAGAATTCTGGAGCGAAACGGAAGAGTCGTAATCAGAACAGAGAATACTAGGTTCCCAGGTTCCCTCTGCATACCCTGCTAGGTGCGGAAAACAACGTGAAGCTAAAAAACACTAGCAAAACTTCAGACGAAGCTAAATTTAGCTAAAGTGCGCCTATGCTATTATAAATAAAATATGAAAAGTAGTATTTGAAGTCCGTTTATTTATTTATTTTCTATACACAGTTAGAAGGAGAAATGATCACGAATATATTTTAAATTAAAAAATTATGAGTTGATTTTGACAATAATTAACTTTGGCTATTCATAAAACTACTTCTAATATACCCTTTTTAGGATCCCCTACCCCTATAGGTAAAAACTGAGCCCTTATAAGATGACTTTTACTATCTGTCTGTCTGCCAACCACTGGACCATTAATCTCGAAATCGTGTTGACGTATAAACAATGACGTATAAAGCTGAAATTAGTATCAAATTTTCTGGTCTACAGTCCCTTGCAGAAAAAAAGTCAGCGTCCGAGTCAATAAACTTAAACTTACAATACTAAAAAAGTAAAAAACCAGAAAAAAATTATATTCGTTTAGAATACAGTTGTTGTTGCAAGTTGTACTTCCCGTTGACCTACACCTGAACACATCCACATCCTGAAATTGGTACAGAACCCTCGAAGGACGAGTCCGACTCACACAACCGGTTTCTTTAAATTTAAATTTCATACCCAAATGAGACATCAGTAAAATAAAAGCCTAGTTAGGCCTAAACTTATATCGCAAAGTAATTAAAACAGTACAATAAATCTCCTCGCAAATTAAAACAAATCCCTGAATCATGAAATAACGAAAATCCGTATTGTTCTATTATTTCGAATGAGAAGCAACTATTGTTTCACAACCGCTTACGCCCTAGCATTCTTCGTAACTCTAAACCGCTCATTGTTCGGCTCCCGTTGCAAAAATTCCACCATTCTTACATTTTTATGCCAAACAAAATTTTGTTTTAGTAATAGTATTGAAATGTCTTAACTGATGTACTTTAAAAATGTAATATAAACTCTATTTTTTATATGATTAAAGTTGAATTTTTATTTTTTTGTTATAAGTTACTTATATTTGCACAAGGTGTTGCCAGAATAATATGTTTTAATAGTAACAGTATATGGTAAAATTCTGCTAACGTAATTTCCAGTATATTTTGCACCTTTGTGTTAGTTTGCCTTAATTTGAAGTTATCCTTTTTAATTACAAAGTGAGTTTAGGCTTTGTTTTTTTTTATATTTTCAGCAAAATATAAACTCTATTTTCTCTGCCCACTATGACTTTGAATGTAATGTGAAAGGAATTTATTCTACAAATAATGAAAGACATATTGATAATCACAATTTTCTAATATTCGATGGAAAGTGGGAAACAGAAATGTCTTAATGGGAACGGAGAATCTTAAAAGGATAAAGTGTGAATTAAAAAGAATGTAATGATAAATTGAATGTCACTTAAAAGTAAGAAACTACAATAGCGTTTGAACGATAACTGTTGTTAATAAGCATATTAATGACATCTCGGCTAAATCTCTATCTATCTCTATATCTCTATACAATCTTCACGCCAATACAATCTTTACCCCATATAATAGGGTAGGTAGAGGAACCTAGAATCAAAACAATCTGTTTCCTTTTTTCAGGTCAATTTTCCAAACGTTGCATGTTATATGGCATAACTCAACCCCGCATGTTGTATACCAGAGTGGGTAAATAACAAAAAATAAAATAAAATCATTTTGTCGATTGGGCGAGAACCCACAACCATCGCGATTGTAGTGAGACAACGTTCCACGGGGCCGACAACATCTTCAAGTAAAATACACGCTTACGTTAAATATTAAATACTAATATCGCTAAACAAAATCCGCATTCCATTGATTCGTACAATCACTTCACTTACAATGTTCTTTGAATTGTTAGTAGTAGGTAACTGTATAAGGAAAACCAATATGGGCTTAGTCTATTTTTAGAAATATTTAAAATATTGAGGCCTTCGTAGGACAATGCCGCAAAGCGTCTTACTGTAAACATGACGGTTGCTGGTTAGATTCCCATTCGAGGGAATGGATTATTTATATTTTCTGTATTTACACTCTGGTAACAAGACAAAATGCGCCGTTGAGCTCCGCCACTCAACACGTCGTCTTAACCCTAGACTCCGTATTAACTAGCTACATATATAACGGATACAAAGTAAAACTATAAAATATATTGTATTGTAAGATATATATTTAGTCAATATTTATGTTGCGTATGTATATAATTAAAGATATCCAATTTTCATTTCTATAAACACTAGCTTCTACCTACAGTTTCATCCGTTTCGTGGTCGATGGTTGTAACTAATAGTTGTATAAGTGTAGAACTCTGACCGCAAGTACAGAGGTTTACATCGAAACGATTAACCTCATGTAATATAACATATATATATATCCTTTTTTAACATTTTTATAGTGTTATTCCACACTTAAGAAAGAAAAATACTTATTTGGAAACCATGGTTTGCAGGAGGCGCGGGTTCGAGTCCCGCTACGCTCAAATTTTTATACGTTTTCTAAATAAGTATATGTATATCCTTCCTCGATTAATAGGACAAATACATAATAAAACAAACCTTTCAACCTTAAAATATTAGCATAGATTCTTTAGAATGGGATTTGAATTCGCAACTATTTAAAAAAATAAAACACCATGGCAATTTAAAATACTGTGCTTTATGCTTGTTTTAGTTGATATATGTAGCTTCACACTATGCCTCTGGAACAAAGGACATTGGTCCTCCCCTCTCTCATATCTCTTTCGACTCTTATCAACTACTTTTATCAACTTCTTCATATATGCGTGCTGAAGAAATATGAATGAATTGGTTTTAGAAAGTGAATTTCTAAGCACCCTGCTTCAAATGTCTTTTCAATTTACGATTTGTGCAGAGTTGAAACTAAGTACGTATGTACTTAACCTAAATAAGCTACTCTTCGAATCTCGAAATATATTTAGGGCCATACGTTCTTTAATATATCATCAGATGACATGTTTATACAAATAAGAATAGACAAATAAACATAAATGCTTAGAATTTATAAAGGGTTCCATTAGCCTCTAAGTACAGAATCACAATACATTCTACAGTGATATTAAAATGACCCCCGTTCTAAATAAAACTTATCACAACTTAATACAATAATAGGTGTAAACACGACAGTTGTGAGTTCTGTTCTGTTATTTTAATTTCCATCTTTCAACTTTAAAGCCAGTCGTGCAGCAGTGTGACTGTCAACGCGACTGGTTCTGTGTTCGATTTCCACTTCAAGAAATGAAATAATTTATTTTAATGCATATTTCCATTAATTCGCTCTGGTGTCGAGACGAGGCGCGGCTTGAGTTCTGCCACTCAACACGCAATGCCTCCATTCGGCAATGCAATTCGGCAAAAAGTGGGGAACGAAGTGTCTCAACACTAGGTTCCCTCTGCCTACCATGCTGTGTGCGGGATACAGCGTGAAGTTGATTTGACTTTATAATTTATATTTTCATTTCTTCAGTCTGGTGTCGAGGCGAAACGTGGCGTTCAAAGATCGACCACTCAACACGCAATGCCTCCAGAATTCAGCGGAAAATGGAAAACGAAGTGTCTTAACACTAGGTTCCCTTTGCTTACCCTGCTGTGTGCAGGATAGGAGTGTGAAGCTAAAAATACAAAAAAAAATCCACGTCGAAAAGTGGAGACAGATTGTCAAAAAACAAAGGATAATTATAACATAAATAGATTAAAGTTACGAATAAGCAAGTTCAAACCCAATTAGTCTTTGACAATCTAATACTAAAATCCGATTAGTAATGGCTTATTACGAAACTAGGTCTAGATTACATTCGAGCCAGACACTCGCTATCCTTGTGTATGTTCTCAGAAGAAATATAATATATGTATGTTTCTCACTTTGTTTCTGAGTTATTCTTATGTAATATTGTGTTAATTGATGTTTTGTAGTTTGATGAGTATCTATTAGTAAGTGGGTTTGTGTAGAGCTAAATATTTAATCGATTTGAGTGCAAGTTCATTCGTAAATATCAATGCTTTTTTTAAATGTATTTTAATTTTTAAATAATATATTGCAAAGTTTATAAATTATAAGCGTGTACTTTATAAGCGCTTATACTGATTTTATTGTATTCCTTCATGCAGTCAATGGGACTTCAGGATAGAGAAATGGCTTATTTACTAATTTCTCTCATTAATAATGTGAAAAAAAACGTGCTAAATTTAAAAATAAATGTAAAGTAAATTACTTGTTAACCTATAGATATTAAAACAAAAGTTTTGTTTTATAAACCAACGATGGGAACATTCCCATATCAACTTACAACGCACCTACTAAAAAGTCTTAATGTAAAATGAAGGAATCTTTTATTTGACATTCCGATGCATGGACTGTACTGTACCCATATCGCTCGCCCGTCTCACAATGCGGTCTGTCTGGAGGTCAACGGAACTGGTCCGCCCTTTTGCAAACCCTGACCTATCTCTGGGCTATGGGGAATGGATGACCAGTTATAGTTGACCCTTGGATTGTTATTCTGTAATGCAAAACATCCTTGAGATTCGGCAAAGGAATCCAATAGCCCGTTAAGTTATTATATGTAGGTATGTTGTATCTGTTGTGAATGTTTTGGTACATTCTATCTGTATTAAGAGGAAGGAAACTAATTATATTTATTTAGTTGCGTGTAACAGTATTATTAAAGAGAACGGAAACTTTGCCTGGACTTATAATAAAAATCTATTTTTTCACATTTTGTAGGAATTTCTGTTAATCTGAAATTCGCCTCTCAGTGCTTCCCTACAGCCCTTAACCTACTAATTCAACGTTCTGCAAATACCTACTTACAAGTTCCTAAAATTTTAACATTCTGATTCCAGTAGCTTTTTCGATACGTTGTCATTCAGTCACTCGATAAAAATATAAAATCCAATGAAAAATCATTTGATAAAGCTCAGACTCTGTTAGGAAAGGAATAAAAACCAATTTAGGTGGTGAAATACAATGTCGTCGTATATCTATCGTAATTACGTGAACGACATTTAGATTTGTTGTTAATATGAAATTTTGCGTGTTTGGGATTTGAACTCATTATCGCTTCTTTTGAAACATATTCTAAATTTATACTAGCATATTTTTTTTAGCTCACTTGTATCTCGCACATAGCAGGATAGACAGAGGAAATCTGAGAATGTCGTGTTAAGACACTCCGTCTCCATCGCAACACTTTAGCTCCCCACTGTCCGCCGAATTGTCGAGGCGTTGGGTATCTACTAGTGACATAACTTATTGAAGTAAACCAAAACTGAATTACTTTTATATTCCAATTCTGGTAATACAAGCGTAGCGTTGATTTCCTCCAAATGGGTCTTAAAAATTGGCCGGAAGGTGCCTACACTGCTATGTGTAATGTCGCCGACCATCTAATACCAAATTAGTTTTACCCATACCCAAAATAAACAAAATTGGACTACTCAATATATACCAGGTGTTATCTATATAAATGTATAATAAAGTAACAATAAATGACGCAGAACAACTGCTTTTGATTTCGCGTCGTCTGGAGGTCAGTGGAACTGGTTTGGATCTTCTGTAATAGCGTCACTTATTAAATATAAATAAATATTAATTTTGTGGCGTTTCTGTTGATTACTTGATAATCGTGGTAGTCATTTCTTTTTAGTTTCATATTATATGTATTCCGCATTTAACAGGGTGCGCACCGCACAATTTTTGGGATAAAGTGTGTTAAGTGGGGGAACTCAACTCAAATTGAATAATTCATTTCCCAGATTAGGAACAAAACCACATTTATGGTCTGTCTCTGAGCCACGGCTGCTTCGCTGCTTCGTATCATATTTAATTTTTCGAATCATATATCATCATCAGCTTCACGCTGTATCCCGCACACTGCAGGGTAGGTAGAGGGAACCCGAGTTTTATCCGTTCCCCATTTTCCACCGAGTTCTGGAGGCATTGCGTGTTGAATGGCGGAACTCAACGCCGCGCTTTGCCTCGACACCAGAGCGAAGAAATGAAAATATAAATGTAAATAAATATTTCATTTCCTCGAGTGGGGATTGAACCCACAACCAGTCGATTTTACCGTCACACATTATGCCCCTGCGCCACGACTGGCCTTAATCATATTTATATCAATGTTAAATTCTTTTTATCTTCTTTATTTTGTGGATTAGGTTGAATCGAGTTATGTCACACAACGTTTACTATTTTTCACCAAATCTACCACTTTTTGGAAATAAACGCATTGTTTTTATCTAGTATTATATGATATCTTAAGTTCTTTTATTTTCTCGATTTTTACACATATTAAATGAAACTATTTTAACCGGAATTCGGTAGACAGTCTACCCGTGACCACGGACTATTGCAAAGTGTTCGAAACGTTGGGTTTTCAAAAATGTATAATCTTAAATATACGCGATTAATCCGGTTAAAATAGTTTCTTTTAATAGTATGATATTTTTTCAACAAATATATGAAATTGAATTTCCCTGAGTGCAAATTTAACCAACAACCATCGCGAGTGCATTCAGGCGCCTGACAGTCAAGCACTGTGCCACGACGGCCCTCAATAGCCAAAGATACCTAAGTGTGAGAAAATATCCTTAATTTATGACTGCTCTGTATAAACGAATGCACACCCATCATGATTTGTCTAGACATGTCAAGGCTATATATTTCTTTGAAGTATGGTGTATAATTAATGTGGCAGAGTATTTTCCGTGTTGGCAGCACCGTCTAGAGGTCACTCAGACCACCCTTGCAGCCCTGACCTACTCATGTGCCCAGGATCTCATATATAAATATAAATATAATAAATAAAAACAAAACGAGATGGTAATACATTCTTAAATTGTATGGCCAACGTAATTAAATCGGGGAATTGTAAATCTTCCCAAAGTGAAATCTGAAATCTTCGCAAAGATATTGGTAACGAAAAGAAGAAATCAACAACTTGCCGTTTTAAACAAGTCCTTCCTTTTTTTTGTAAAGTAGCCATGGGGAACCTGATGTGAAGAAATTCTATTAATCACTAATTATTGCTTAGCTTTGAGTATTTGCGTGTTGGAGTGCTGGAATAGAATGCAATGCTCCATTTCGCCCAGCCGAGGAAATGAACATGATATTTTGCCCTTTTGTGGTGATCGAACCCACAACCAAGGTTTATGGATAGTCTTCGATTGAGCCATGAAGTATGTTGAAACTATGGGAAATTTATTATTTTTTAATTGAAACTTTTGCTAAGTACAGCTTGTACTAGCTCTTAATAAATCTGTAGATACGGGTGCCTTTGTCCATAGTGAAACATTGTAAATAAGCTTCCGATAGTTGCGGTTACAAAAACGTGCGTAAAATTCTTCTTTTGAAACACGTTTTACACCTAATTGGTTAAATAAAAAATGTGGTATGCCACCATTTTGTATATCTATTACATGTTGTTTGTAATTTCTTGAATAAATTCAGAAAATAATTATCTAGTAAATATAATATTATATGCAAAATGATAATGATATCCCATGATAATGCTGTGGAACAGTGGTTATGGGTTTGATTCCCACTCGTGTGTGAGTTTTTCCCGGGACGTTGAGTTCCACTCAACACGAAATGTCCCAGTGGAAAACGGAAAACAGATTTTCTCCGCCTACCCCTCCAACTTAATGAAGCGTGAACCTAAAAAATAAACCAAAACCATATCTAAATACGTGAGCCATACAAAATCCATACTTCACACACACCAATTCCCATTCCCACTAAGATAAAGACCACACCGTGCACACACACCATGTCCGATAAGCGAGGATCATTCGAGGTTCCCATGCCAGCGCCAGCGCCAGCGACAGCGAGACAGGAAGCGGTTTGTATCGCGGCTTTACTTCCGCGGGACGATAATTTGTTGCTATTGTTCGACTAATTGCTTGCTTAATTGCTTCTCCACTTTTTTTAAATGAAGTTTATTTTTAAGTGTTATAAATTTAAATGGTTTATGTGTATGTGTGAATTTAGAGTCGTCGTGGCGTAGTGGTAGTGTTTGACTGTAAGCGCGACGGTTGTGGGTTCGATTCCTACTCGGAGCCATAATTTGTGTACCAGAGACAAGTGCAGTTCACCACTCAACGCGCAATGTTTTGAAAATTGGAGCGAAATCTTGGAAATTAACTATAAGAACGAAGGCGCGGGTACTTCGCTTTAATGGATAAATGGAAGTAATTAAAAATTGTTTATGATTCTCGTTTGCTCGCTTTTTGCTTCCAGAATCCGGTGCTAAATCAGAAAGTGGGGAAAGGATATGTCGTAATGGGAACGGACTGTGTTAACTCTAGGTTCCCAGGTTCCCTTTGCCTACCATGCTGTGTGCGAGATACAGAGTGAAGCTAAAAAAAATATTATTATTTAGTAGTAGAGTATGTAGCAGACGACGCAATACAAAAGGAACGCATGGTTCTCTGATAGTACATATTACTACCTATTGAGATAAAATAAGTACACTACGACGACCCAGTAGACGGGATTATTTTTCTTGCAATATAGAAATTGGTACAAATTCGGCAAGAACGTTTCATTATATATTTAGGGAGACATTTTGTCTTACTCAACGCCGCGCTTTACCTTATTACCAGAGCGGGAAAAAGAAAATAAATGATTAATTGCCTCGAGTGGAAATCGAACCCACCCACACGTTTGCATTGTTTGTTCTCAACCACGGTCTCACTAACCTAAATTGAATTTTGTCAAAACCGTGTTTTCGCATAACCTACTGCCATTCATCTCATTCATCGCCAGCGCCAAAGGTTCAAATACGTCAGATGATATTACTCACGCAACGTGAATATATTGCTGTGCATGTGTCAGTGAATTAAGGCCCGTTTCATACTACACAGTAATTGATATTTATTTATCTGTAAGTTTTTTTTTGAGTATTACAAAAGAAAAAGCGTCATTTAATTTTCTACGTTTTAAAGGCTGATAGTACAGATTTCAAGTATTCTATTATAATTATGTATTTATAGTGTCGCATTTTGTTAATATAAGCTATAATAAAAAGAAATTTAAACAATCAAATATCAAATTTATTTAAATCTTAACTGTACAGCGTTAACATCAAAGGTAATATTTTATATATTTTTTTTATAATTTTAAGTAAATTACTAAAAACCGGTCTTAATAGCCGGTGCTCTATAGAATATTAAATAATGTTTATAAATATTTAAATAGTTTGGTCATAATTTGTTAATTCTCGGATATTAGCCTCTAAAATTTAAATTATCTTGACATTTGTAATAATTAACTTATAAATGTTTGATAAGGGCACAAGAGAACATACTAAAGTAACTTATTTCGTGACTATACTAAAATACATTTTACATATTTAGTTGCGTTATTTAAGAGATAATTAAGACATTTTGATTGAAAAACTTACGTTCACAGTGATATAAAAGTGAAGTAACTTTGATATTTGAATGAGATGTGTATTAAAAATATTCAGAATTTGACAAAACAAAGCCGAAATATGTTTGAAAAGTGGAGGTTATACTGTTTTAATATAGGTGTAATAAAAAAACGTATTATTATTTTGGCAGAGAGAGCTCTCTCTGCCAAAATAATAATACGTTTTTTCTCCATCCGTCTCGTACTTCGCCTTATTACCAGAGCCAAAAAATGAAAATTATTCATACCTTTGAGTGGAACTCCAACCCATAACCGTCATGCATACAATCAAACAATATCGCTGCGCCAACACGGCCTTAAATATTATACATATAACTAGAATAAAAAAAATGTTTTATATTCTATAACAAGCCTTACAATATAGTATACGTATAGTAGCGTGTGTGCGTGGGCGCCTCTTTCATTCATATCTAGTGGCGTCACCAACCCACACTAAATGGCAAACGCCCGATTCCATTATGCCACTACATTAACCGTATATACTTATTATTCTGGTATTTATTAATTATTTTTGTTTATATTATTACGTTTTTTAAAAATCAATTTAAAAAGTACTAGTTCTCATCGCAGTTTTCTTTGCGTGGACTTTGGACTAAAAAAAAAAGAATAAAAAAAAAGATTTTCCGTTCTAAGTAAAATTTCGAGATATCCTCTCTCCTTTACACTCCCTAACCAACGGAAAGGCCAAATTCTAACTTTCTAAGTTCAGTAGCTTCGTTTATGCGGTGTCTGTCAGTCATTCAATAACAGTTTACTTACATCGATCTATATGTACCAAACATATAGATGTAAGTATCGTTTGCATTTTAACGATAAGCTGGTAAAAAAAGTGACAAATTATTCCAATGTGATCGATAATCGTTTTTGAATTTCAAATTCGTATTTATTTTTAATCTTTACTAATAGTACGCAAAGCCTAAAATTTGTCTTAGTTAAGACTGTTTTATGCGACAAACCGATTGAAGCGTATCGTTCAGAAAATAAATTTTCTTTTCTATGAAATCAACGGATTTGCTCCATCGGAGCATTACTCAATACCAAATTATTTGTAAAAGAAAGTAAAATCTCTCGTAATCTCTCTTATAGAGCCAATAAATTTAGTTAACGAGTATGGATTGAATTGTTTCAATTTTCTTTTATTCACTTACGCCCAATATTAATAATCTATCTCCTGCGTCAATCTTCGATTGTTCCATATATCTATCCAATCTAGAGATTGGATAAATATATGGAACAATCGAAGATTGACGCAGGAGATAGATTATTAATAATGGGCGTTAGACTTCCGGTCGATGGTCATTTTAAAAAATTACAAGTCCCTTCATACAAAAGTTTATAATTTTCTAATTAATTTAAAAAAGAGAATGAAGAATAGATTCGCTGTATACTTTCTCTTCTTTCTTATTAAATTTGCCTGTAATAACATTAAAAAAATTAAAACATATATTAAAACACCTATACCTAAGTATGACTGACTAGTAGGTTAAATTTATTTATATAGTTAAATAGTAGGTACTATTATTAAATACATAAGCTTTTAAAACAATCCATCAAAAGAATAAAAGTTTTAAACAAACTTCAACACCAGAGGCGTCTTTTCCCTTTTAGAGGGTGAATTTTAAGATTGCTTAAACGATGTCTTCGGTGTCAGTCAAATCTTTAAAATTTTCAAAATATTTTGAAAGATTTACCAGTTGATCTTGTTAAAAACCGTCATAGTAAGTAACTTTAACTGATTATCTAGACTTTAGAAGTACCTACCTAGAATAAAAAAATTGTCAGAATTACCCAGACAGAATTGAGGCCAGTCGTCATCACCGTCGCAGGAGCACAAAGAAGAAAACCGACTGGTTATGGGTTCGATTTCTACTCGAGGAGATAAAATATTTATTTCAATTTATATTTCCATTTCTTCGCTCTGGTGTCGAGGCAAAGCGCGGCACTGAGTTCCGTCATTCAACACGCAATGGCTCCAGAATTCGACGGAAAGTGGGGAACGGAGTGTCTTAACGCTAGGTTCCCTCTGCCTACCTAGCTGTGTGCGGGATACAGCGTGAAGCTGATCCAGACAGAAGCACTTTAATTGAATAAGGTGTATTTCAAATTCTTTATTCTCAAATACTAAAAATTTTTATCACTTTAATTCATTAAAAGGTACAAATTTTGCCAGTACATCGTCAATGGTGATACGCTATCGGACTTGGTGCTATATTTATTTATTGCATAATAAAGTTCCCAAACCAGTTTGACTTTACTTTAACATTAGATAACGTGTTGTCTGTAGTAATTAATACTTATATACATATTAATTACGTATATTAGATTTTTTTGTACCAATATAGTTTTTATAGAGAAGTTTTGTAATTAATCATATAGCTTAATGAGAGACGTTCTGGAGGAATCTGGTGATCATGAGTTCAAATTCAACGATTTTTCTTTTTCTTTATCTTCACGCTGCATCTTGCGTATAGTAGTGTTGGCAGCGGAAAGTTGGTGTTAAGATACGCCGTTATCCACTTTCAAGACATTGCGTTTGAGTGGCAGAACATAACGCCGCGCTTTGTCTTGTTACCAGTACGAGCAAATGATAATTTACCTCACATTCATAATTAGACGGCGCTGTGCCACTATGCCATGACGGTAGTACATGTTGAAATACTGATTAGGACAATCAGTATTAGGGCTCCACTACTTAGCTTACTACGAATGTGTGGAAATGGAGTGGAGTAATCTGACACCAGGTTCTTAAGCCTATGCATAGAAAGGTAGAAAAAAATATTATGCATATAAATACGTGTTCTTATAATAGATATGGAGGTACATACCATTTAAATTGTGTACTGATTGTAAAGTTAATTAAACTTCGTAAATTATTTTTTTTCCTTATTCTCTTACGCATTTCGTTGGATATTTGTTCCGTTGCAATTATTATGATTTTATTTTCTTTTCCTCAATCTTAGGGACAAAGCGCGGCGTTGAGTTCCGCCACTCAACCCGCAATGACACAAAAATTTGGCGGAAGATTATTATTATTAGTAGCGTTAAGGCACTATGTCCCTATTTGCATATTGCCTAAAATATTATGATTTTGTGTAAATATAACGCTGCTGCGCGTTTGTTGTGCGCAGTTTCATTTGTCAAACATAGTTACGAAAGATTTTTATAAATGTAAAGTTTATATGCGTTTTGTCGAAAATATAAATAAAAGAAATTCACAGTTGAGAAAGTTATTGTCTAAGCGTGGTGATTCTGGGTTCATATCCAGGCTAAATTAATATTTAGACATCGATGTAACTTATCAGTAGATAATGTACCTATATCTATCAAGAAAAATGCGGTAAACGCCAAAACATAAAAAAAAACAGAAACAATAATGAATTTTAAGTATATACATACATACTTTATTAAAGTAAATTATAAGTATGAATTATAAATAATAACCTAACTTTTTATATAATATATGTCCATAGTATAATGTCGTAGTGATAAGTTGGTGGCCTTGGCAGATATCTGTTATCTGCGAAATTTTATAGACCAGGCATGGTCTCAGTGCAATCGGATAATATGTTTCTTTTTTTTTAACATTTTATATCCAAATTATAATAACCAATTAGGTTATTTATTATACTGATTTTCTATGTCTATGAAAAAAATGATGCTTATAGGTTTTGCTTATTTTTAATTAAAAAAAACCTTAAACTTATTATACATCAATAGATATGTTTTACAATATCGATCGGCAGTATCGTTCAGCCGGTTGGGTCTAACAGACCGATTTATGATGCCTTCTTAAACTTGTAATAGATACCGTATTTAAATACAGAATATTTTATACTTATNAGTAATATTTGAAAGTCGCTGCTGTGCAATGAATTGGTATATTAAATCATTTATCAACCCGCTTACACTCGGTCCTACCAACATTACATAGTAACAGCTGAATGAAACAATATAATACCTATTAAATGCGTGCAATTTTAATTCTTTTACGACGTATTGTATAACACACGATAGCTCACATGACCACGTGGCTCTGAAAGGTTATCACTCCGTGTGTTTTTAGATAGTGAACTGGCTCAATTACATTTTTTGAAAAGAGCTGCGTAATTTATGTTTTAGTGATCGTTGCTTGTTTTTTTTTGTAATGTGGGATTTTTTATAGGAAATTATAAATATTTACTGCTATTTACAAATTAGAAAAAAATCCCGCACACAACAGGGTAGGCAGAGGGAACCTAGTGTTAAGACACTCCGTTCCCCACTTTCTGCCGAATTCTGGAGGCATTGCATGTTGAGTGGCAGAACTCAACCCCTCGCTTAACCTCGACACCAGAGCGAAGAAATGGAAACATAAATTTAAGTAAATATTTCATCTCCTCGAGTGGGGATCGAACCCACAACCAGTCGGTTTTACAGTCACACTTCGTGCCGCTGCGCCACGACTGGCCTCACAAATTATGTTTTTCTATTATATAAAGAAAATTGATTCGAATCGATTGACGTAGTCTGTACAACGCCACATAGAAGCAACATATACACATTGAATGAACATATTAAAAGCCTTCTACAAGTTTAGACGCAAAGGCGGCTTCGTCCGCTGAAACATATTGTATGTATTACTAAAAAATGTAATCTAAATCTGGTCAGTAATTTTTACGTGAAAGTGGAACAAACGTCCATCCTCACAAACTTCCACTTTTATAATATTAGTAGGATAGGATAATTAATCCCTTGAGTTGTTTCATTTATAAAAATTATAAAATTATGGTGGGAAAATCGCAGTTTTGTAAAGAGTCATGTATTATACAAATAAGAAATATAGTATAAACTTATATATATCTTGTTATCTTATACTCTTTTTGAAAAACGTAATAAAAACGTTATCAAATTCGGTCAGATTATATATGAAGATATAGCTTAGAAATTATCATTTATTATTTTCGTTATTAGTACAGATAAAATATCTATATATTAAATCGTAACAAGGCAATGTTTTGGACTATTTGGCATTAGTGGATTAAAAAATTAAGACTGCAGCCTGATTAAATAAAATATATGCGTAGTAAGTAGACTTGGTGCATTACGTTTAAGGACACCGTGACGCAGTGGATGAGGGGTTGTGGATGTGATTCCCATCCGGTGGAATGAATTATTTCCTCTCTTCTGCACTGGTAATTCAAAGCACGATATAGAATTTGAGATGAAGCGGAGAACGGTGTGTCTTGACATTAGGTTCTATCAGTCGACCCTGTTATATGCGACGTACACAGTAAAACTGAAAAACATTAAACTGCCATGCCGCTTTCGATGTTTCTAAAATTGTTGATGTTTTTAAATCTGAATTTCTAAAGTTGAACTAAAGATGACAGTTTCGCACTTTTAAACAGACTCTTTGACCAGAACAATCTTTAACAAGAAGAATCTTTATTGAAACTATTAAAAAATGTAAAATAAATACAAATGTATATGTAGATACATACATAACTCTTGGTATAATTTAACAGCGAAGTGCAAATTTTGCTTAACTCGTTTAAATTCATACTTTTATCTCCTGATTAATTAACATGTTAATTAGAAATTCCTTAATTTTTTATTACATATTATATTAAGTAATAATATTCGGTTTAAACCTTCAAATTATTAATATATCTGGTGAATGGTCTTAGAGGAGACTTAGGTCACTTTACAAGAACTGATCTGCCTTGAAAGCTAATGCTAATCTTAACTTCACATATTTCGAGTCTAGACTAATGCGCAATAACTTTTTAAAATCACTAATTGCTTAAAATACTAAACTCGCTACTTGTTTAGAGAAAGGAGTGGGTGTATTTAATACCAATTAAATTAAAAATCAGCTTTACGCTGTCACTTACACACAGCAGAGTAGGCAGAGGGAACTCAGTGTTAAGACATTCTATTCCCCACTTTCCGCTTCAACGCCTAAAAAAGTGGCGGCACTCAACGCCGCGCTTTGCCTCTACACCAGAGGGAAGAAATGAAAATATAAATGTAAATAAATATTTAATTTCCTCGAGTGGGGATCGAACCCACAACCAGTAAAATTTGCAGTCATACTTTGTGCCTCTGCGCCACGACTGGCGTCATATAATACCAATTATGTATTATATATTTTGTGTTATGGCCATAATTTTCTTTTTTTTTAATATAAATATTGTGTGGAATTTTTATACGGATATGACATTTACATAGACTTACGAATTGAGTTTGATCTTTTTATTATACTAACGAAAAATGCTTGTCTTTCCGGAAATGTCTTTAATTAATGATATTGGTTATTATAGATTTATTTTATGTATCACAAGTTCTTATTTAAAATTTACTAAAAAGGACTGCAAAAATATTTTAATTTTTTGTTGTTTTATAGGTATAAGGTACAGCTTGACCTATACATAATCAATCACTTTACTTGCCTTCGAAGTTTAGAGTTTAGTTCTATACAAAAATATAACATTCGAAATTAAATTAGACTAAATATATTATACATACGCCACATAATGTATAAATTTAAATCTTGTATCAAAACCAATATATCACCCACAACTTTTAAAATTTTACGTCACAATATAATTATATATTGTAGACTGTTATGACCAACTTAAAAAAAACTATCAGAATTAAAAAAAATTATGCCATAAGAGGCCTATCCAAACTGGATGCACTCGATCACACTAACCAAAATACAGAGAACTATGTTTCCATACGTTTCCTTAGACACTATAGGTCTATACAGCATGGTTCGTTCCGTCCTACCGCAACAGGTCATGATAAGTATACGGCCAAGGTGATTTCTTTTTGCGCAACACTCGTATATCATTATGTAGTATTTTAGATTGTCAGCTTAAATGTGATTAAGTGTTGGCTAGTCAGACTAGGTTCAAAAAATTGTCTTAATTTTTAATATTTGTTTTAGTTTGTGCATTTTATATTTAAAAAAAATCTATAATCTTTATATTTTATAGTTTTTTTTTCAAGTATTCACTTTGGCAGGCAGAGGGAACCTGGAAATCTAGTTTTAAAATACTCCGTTCCCATTGAGACACTTCAGTTTCCCACTTTTCGACGAATCGTGAAAGGATTGCGTCTTTGATTTAGAGGAGAGAAGATATGTTGCTATAGAGAGATAGAACTCAGTGGCAAGTCACTCCGTGTTTTTAATTAATTTAAATTTGTTTAGTTATGAGTTACCTAAAATGCGACGTTCAGTTTCAGTACTCCATAATCAATGTTTAGAATTAGCGCGGAAAGTATAGAACTGAGTGTCTTAACATTAGGTTGTTCACCCAATCTGTCTATAGTATAGCAGATGTGGGATAAAGAGTGAGGCTGAAATTCATTAATTTTGTCCCACTTGTCTGCCAGCCAATAATAAAATAATACTAAAATACTACTAAATATACGGACAAAAGCCGGAAAAAAATTCAAAAAATACTCACGTTGACACCGGCTTCAAAAATAACGGATTTAATATCATTAATAATCAGTAAATAAGCCTATAAATATGAATAATTTGGAATAATTGATATAATATCATAATATTTTCTACAATTTAGTTTGTGCCTAAGTTTGAGCATATAAATATAGTTCTAGTGTTGGTTTCTATTTAAAAAATATTTTTAAGTATATATATCTATATATAATAGGTACCTTCGTTATTATTTAAATCTAATATAATAATTTTGGCATAAGTCGTGGCGCAGGGGCACAAGGTGTGACTGTAAAACCCACTGGTTGTGGGTTCGATCCCCACTCGAGGAGATGAAATATTTACTTAAATTTATATTTCCATTTCTTCGCTCTGGTGTCGAGGACAAGCGCGGCGTTGAGTTCTGCCCCTCAACACGCAATGCCTCCAGAATTCGGCAGAAAGTGGGGAACGAAGTGTCTTAACACACTAGGTTCCCTCTGCCTACCCTGCAGTGTGCGGGATACAGTGTGAAGCTGATTTATTTTTAATTTTGGCATAATTTTTAGCTTCCTTAATTAAATAGCTTTTTTTTATATTGTTCTTTTTTTATCTTATCTTATGTTATATATTATACATAAGATATACCACATGTATACAGGCTGGAACTGTCAGCGCTCCTTTTACGGGAACAGCATATAGGGTAAAATATTTTAAACCCATACCAAAAGAAATTAATTATCAAAATACCTCAACAGTTTCGTGTGACGCAGTTACGCATAGATACCAATAATGTAAACACACTTGAAACGTAGGTAAAACTTTTGATGAAGGTCACGCAATGTCATGTTATCAGGGAAGACCGCGTAGTATCTATATAGTGCAATACGTTTTAATTTACTCAATGAAAAATTAAATGTTATTATGATTAATGAAAGTATAGAAAGTAGAGGCCGGTCGTGGCGCAGAGGCACAAAGTGTGACTGTAAACACGTTCTTCACTCTGGTGTCGAGGCAAAGCGCGGCGTTGAGTTCCGCCACTCAGCACGTAATGTCTCCTGAATTCGGCGGAAATTGGGGAACGGAGTGTGATAATACTAGATTCTCTCTGCCTACCCCGAAGCTGAAAAAAAAATGAAAGTACTTTGCATTTTGGCGGGATAAACCTATTTACAGGTATTATAATTTTTTTTCTTTATGCTTAGTCTATTTAAAAATATATGTTTAGTGGATTTTGCAATATTACGTCATTTCACATTCATTTCATATTACGTCTGTTTGTATACGCAACGTTTGTGACTTCCCACTCGGGGGAAAAAATATTTTCATTTTTTTACTCTTGTAACAAGACAAAACTCGGCGTTAAGTTGCCACTTAACACGCAATGCCTCGGAAATTAATTATTAAATCACAAACTACTCTGTCTATCCTGTTATATTATGTAGTATACTAGGTAAAAAAAGCCAAAAATAGTGTATTCCAAGTTCGCAAATGTCTGACAATTAAATAATAAAATAAATAAATCAGCTTCACGCTGTATCCCGCACACAGCAGGGTAGGCAGAGGGAACCTAGTGTTAAGACACTCCGTTCCCCACTTTCTGCCGAATTCTGGAGGCATTGCGTGTTGAGTGGCAGAACTCAACGCCGCGCTTAACCTCGACACCAGAGCGAAGAAATGGAAATATAAATTTAAGTAAATATTTCATCTCCTCGAGTGGGAATCGAACCCACAACCAGTCGGTTTTACAGTCACACTTCGTCCCACTGCGCCACGACGGGCCTCAACAACAATTAAATAATATAAAAAATATAATAATATATCAAGCAAACTGTGAGAGAACTGCTTGTATAGTATAATAGTAAAGGAAAATAAAGTCTCACGTATAAATTTCATCCGTTTTTCTCGTGTGAATGAACAAACATGATCCAAAATGTCAATGACGTAATTAAAAAAAATACGGTATAAAAAGAGGATTTGAATATACATATATGTGAGATTCGAAGAAAAATTTAGATTAAAATCTTTAACGTTTTATAAATAAAATAGGGTTCCGTTTACGGCGTAACCCTTGTTGACTATATGATACTATTTCGCTGTATCCGGTTTTGTGAGGTTCCGTAGAAAAATTATTAATTTGTTTATCATATCAATTTCCAAGTTTTAAGAATATGAGTTTTATTGCCGTAAGCGCAACGATTGTAAGTTTGATTACAGCTCAGGGCAATAGATTAACAGTAATAACACACAATGTTTCGAAAATTTTGTGGGAAATGGGAAAAGAAGTGTCTTAACATTATTCCGGACTTCCCAGCGGGTTGCAGCGTGAAGCCAAAAAGGGTAAGATATTTAATATTCCCGGCTAAACTTTAATAGTTAATGGAAGTATTTCACATGAAACTTTCCACTTGAGTTACTTTGTCTATTAGTGGAAACCAGATTAAAATAGCCATTTTAGGAATTTAATGCAATTTTTTTCAGCTTCATATAGATAGGCAGTGGAAACCTAGGCGGCACTCAACGCCGCGCTTTGCCTCAACTCATTGCCCCGACTGGGAAGTTAACCCACAACCATCACATTTACAGTCACACCTTTGAGCCACTGAGCCGTCCATACTCGTAAACAATGCTTTTATTTTATAAATTAAAAGTAATTATAATTAATTATTAATCAATTTCAAGGATTTTATTTTATTTACACAATGAGTAATTGAAATTGTATTGGATTTTGCAAGAATAGATAATTATAATGTAAGCCTGCCCTTTCCTTAAGGCCGGTTCAATTTTGACCTAAATATTATAGCTGTTTAAAGTATTCAAGTTGAAGTTATTTTGTGTACAATTTTGTAGTTACTCGAAGATGCCAATATATAGTTGATTTATAATTTTATTAAATGTTGTATTTGGCTGAATATTAGTTACGTCGTCTTATAAATTGACCTATACGATCTTATAAATCCACTATCGTTACATTCATATGTAAGCAAAAGGAACTTAGTATTGAGACACTTCGTTTTTCACTCTTTCAGTAGTGGAGCTTAACGCCCCGCTTGGTTTTGTTAAAAGTGCCGGTAACTGATTATGATTTATTCCCCCCGGTTGGAATTGTACCCACAACCGTTGCGGTATAATTCCGATACCACGATTTTGTAGATTTACATATATTTATTTTTTAATTATATGTATATGTATATATATNATATATATACGTAGTTAAAGAATTAAATAATGCGCAAAACAATTTATATTACATAACATGTAAATAGCATTTTTACATGTATAATGTACGATTCGCATTTTTTAATGAACTCTGCAGCAGATTGATTAACATTATTATTTATTAGGGGTGAAATATATTTTTCAAAATATGTGAAACGCGGCGTTGAGTTCCGCCGCTCAACACGCAATGCCTACAGGATTTGGCAGAAAGTGTGAGATGAAAGTGTCTTCATTTACGCGAAGTATCTTAATATTAGATTCCCAAGTTCCTTCTGCAAACCCTGCTATGTGTGGGATAGCGTTTAAAAAAAGTACTTAAAGTTTTTGATTTCTATAACAATCAAATATATAAAGGTCAAACTGATATACTACTAACTACTATACTTACTTTTTATGGAAAAGTGAGCGGTAAGTCATTCAAAACAACAGGAAACCATGTAACAAATCGTTCATTTGATGCACCAAAATGATATTATATAATTGCATATTTTTTTATAAAAAGTTAAATATATCAAAGTACGCCGAAAGACTATTTACAAATTTTGAGTGCATCTCTTGCAATGTTTAAAAAGTGCAAATACGTCATTGTTGCACCAAAAAAGAGAAATAGTTAAAAACTTATTTTTAAACATTTCTAAAGTGTTATTCCACACTTAGGAAAGAAAGCGCCTCTGGGAGGAACGGGTTCGAGTCCCGCTACGTTCAAATTTTTATACGTTTTCTAAATAAATATTTAAAAAGTTATTTTTTTTTAAACAAAACCGCTTTAATAAACTATAGGTACTCTTAATTATATTCTAATTGCGTGCGAAATAATAGTGAAAGGTCACGGTGAGGTGAAGCATTTATAATAAGCAAATTGTTCGAGGTTCGCGCTCTGGTTTGGCAATAACCTATGAATAATACTGTTAATATATATGGCAAACGGAATATGTCGTGTATTTTAACTTCTTTTTAGAGTTTATATGTATGTATATGTGTTTTTTAACTTCTTTTTAATTTATTTAGTTACTTGAGCAGCTTTCATTTTTGTAAATTAGTCGTCGCGTGAAAATTTATATAGAAATTTATTCCTTATACTTGTTAATCTTATATAAATTAGGAAGCAAAAAATTACAAATTTCAACTTTCTAAGTCAGTGCTTTACGTTTTCAGTTGTGTGTCAGTCACTTTTCTGTTCTTTCACCATGGTGACCATGGTGGTGTACAGCCAGAAAACTTTTAACTGCTTCAATTATATTGCCTTAGTATGTGTAAAAATTATATCAACTATGACATATTTTATATGAAAAGTAGGGTTTTTTTGTTATTTTGTGTCTGTGTTTTAAGATTAACTTAGATGAGATATTGAAGTCTTTATAATATATTTAACCAAAACGGGAGCACTATTTTAACGTGAAATGGACCGACTACTCTCATTTTATAACTTATTTATTAACGCATCAAAAATCTTTTATATTCAGTCCAATCTGCCTCAAACATGTTGGATATCAAACAAATACTGAAGATACGTCGACTTTTCATATATTTTTTGCTATATCTATTTAATGTCAATATTAAATATAATTCTTTTTACTTAATGATTATTATACTTAAGTGTTTTTGATTATGCTCCAAGAAGCAAGGTGACTTATTTGATCTTGTCGACGAGACCAGACGGAAGGCCCACATTTTTGTGCAATCGCTTGACCCCCGATACCTTATCAGTTTTGGTAAATTAAGATTTTTCGGACGTATTACTGGGTTCATTTGCGCAAATGTTGATAATGAATTAATTGCTAAAATATGTACTTTGGTATGTGTGTATGTATAATTTAAATATCCCTTATCGTTTATGTATATAATCTTATAATTTAGTAAGAAATTTTGTAATTTTAGCTGTTTTAAATGATTTTGTTATTAATTAATAAGTCCTTGGAAATTGTTCGTTCGGTTCGCTCAGAAGAATTATACATATTTTTCCATTTTATATGATCAGAGGTTAGTTAGTTTTAGAAGTAAATCTCATATTTTAAAGTAAATATCATTGTCGTCACCACTCTAAATGAAAGCACAATTTTAACTACTCTATAAAAACCTAATACAGTTAAAACAAAAGAGATTTTCCGAAAATGAAAAAGTGATTTTTTCAAACAAAATAATTAATAAAATTATCGTTATAAAATAAAACGCCATTTGTTTAGAACAACCCACACAGACACTAACCTATCAAAGCGACAACATCCCACGCCTCATTCACGAATTCGAGTCGTAGGTATTGTCGGTGAAATTGAATATTGTTTAGGTATATTATAGAAAATGAATATTTGTGTGGATGATGAGATACTGCTGAGATGATTAAATATGGTGTGCCACGTGTCTCGGAATTATTCTGGTTCTTTTTCTGCTGGAAATTAAGGAAGCTCCCAGACGATTGGCGAGGTGCAGTCATCATGACTTTATATAAAGGCAAAGGTTCGCAGATAGACTGTGCATGCCATAGAGTTATCATAGAGTTATCAGTTGGATGAGCATGGGTAGTAAAGTTTATGCTAAAATATTAGCGAGAAGAATGCAAGAGAGATCCGAAAGGCTGTTGAGGGAGGCCCAAGGGGGCTTTAGGCTCGAAAGAAAATTTAATTGCGTCACTGTTTTAAATATCGACTAACGTATGTAATGTTGAATTGCAATGAGATTTCTTAAGGAGAACGGAGTGTCTTAACATATGTTCTCTCTACCTACCCTGATATGTGCGAGATACATTGTGAAAGTCGACACCAGAGCAAAGAAATTAAAATATTAAATACTTCATTTCCGAGTGGAAATCGAACCCCCAACTTGCCTCGCTTATAGTCACACGCGTGTACCCTGCGCCACGACTGGCCTCTATATTTCCACTTAATCTTAAGTTAATTTGAATGGTTCATGAATATTTAACCGTGACATCATTGGTTCACCCGCGCCCCTATTACATATATTTCATACATTTTACACGTATTTACATAATTGTGGTATTGGTTTAAAGGGAACATCCTTTGTTACTCTCGAGTATTTAGTTATTGCGCGTTACCGCTATACTTATGTTAGCGCGCGGCTTTACATTATTGTTATATTTTACATAGATAAGGTCGTCGTCGTTTAGTGGGACAGAGTGTGGTTGGACCCATAATACTTGTGGGTTCAAATTTTTATATGTAATATCATGAATTCACGTGCGAAATGGAGGACGAAGTGTTAATACACTAGGTTCTCAATACTATAGCGAGATTAGCATTTCATCAAATGGGAATCGAGTTCACAACCCTCGCGCTTACAGTCCAAAGCTGCGCCGCTGTTTTACGACTGCCTCAATAATCATAAAAGAATTTTTTAATTTAATAAACTAATATTATTTTCTATTTGTTACAGATTTATAAAGGCTTAGACATAGTGACAGCTAAAGCGTCTCAAGAAGAACGGAAATTGGTGCCACATTACTTATTGGATATTTTAGAACCACATCAAATGTTTACTGTCGTGGACTTTCGGAATAGGGCGTTGAAAATGGTATCCTTTTTTATATATTTACTGTTTTCGATTATTTAAATGTACTTATAGTTTAAGTAGCTATATAAAAGTAGTCAACCGACCGCCTAAAATATGGGAACATTGGGAAGTGTCTTACTTTACGTTTACGTATGGGAAACCCCGCAAAAGGGCTAATGATTACGGAGTATAAAATATGTCATAGAAATAAGTCAGATCAGTTTATTTTAGTCTTCTCGTTAAATATGATAGGGCTAGCTATATAAGATTTTTTTAAATTCTGATTGATTAATTGTCTTCTTTCTGACTATTAAGTAATTTCCCACAAATATTTTTCCTATTGAGCAACATAAATTTTCGTAAATATAAAGAAAAATATCGAAAAAATTGTGGCATCCTCCACACAACGATTATTAAGCATGACTCCACCGAGGGGCACTACAAAGTGAACTGACACAAAGCAAAACAGTGGATAAAATCTCTATTTGATAGAAAAAGTCACGCTCCCGGCAACGTTAATTTGTCAAACACGGTCTAAACGGGAGTGTACATTGTCGTGTGGCTGCTATGATTCTTAACCGACTTCCGTAAGGAGGAGGTTATCATTTCGACTGTATTTTTATTTTATTTTTTTATATTTGTTAACTCAGAACTTTTGACTGCAACGTTTGTATTTGAAAGCTGGTGCTTCTCGTGTGGACCTATTTTAATTTGGTCCATTTCTGACAATGCTATCTACGAGAAAATCACAAAAGTCTTACCAACCACCACCACCACTTAATACCACACCAACAGATTTCGATGATTCTTTTTTTTTATTGGAACACTTGATGAGTTTGGTTAGATTCTGATTATGGCATCCGCTGGAAAAGAGCCGTATAGTGATCGTGGTTCTATATAGTGATCTCTCTCTCTATATTTTATTGTAGAATTATAAACAACATGAAAAAAATATATATGTATACCTTCACACATGCAAATGAAGCTTTGCTTGCTTTAAGCAAGAGGTTTAGTATCATAGGATTACCATTATTTTATTTTTCACTTTCTATTTCTTTATATGTGAAACTCAACGCTGCATTATGTATATTTTAATAAAATTTCAATAAAAACTTTAGTCTCGAGTACCTGAAAATCGAACGTACAACCATTTATGCATTCAGCTGCAACCTATCTAGATCACTATGGCTATCAAATCACAAAATGAAATTTATTCAACCAAAAAATAAGGCTTAGGTACATGAAGTCTGTCTTCGTCCCTCAGCAACCGTGGCTATAAGAAAGTGGAAGTTTAAATTTTGTATCGCGGTCAACAGGATTCTCAGAATACTTTCGATTTTGTTATAAATATTAAAGTATTCTAGTTATTAATTATAACTGGTTTGGTGGATAGACGAGGCTAGCTCAATATGTTTTACCTACATATGGAATTTTTCTGCAATGTTCGTATGCTTTCATTTAATTGCATTTTATATAACTTAAATTAATAAGACTCCGTTTTGTAATTACACTCCGTGAAATATTTAATTTCCTTGAGTAGGAATCGAACCCACAATCTGCCTTATTTACAGCCGCTTGTGCCCCTGCACCACGACAGACCTCAATACTTTTATTATATTAAGCAATATAGATGCAATAACCAAATCTTACTTTAATCATAAAATTCAATAAAATACCTGCAATTAGCACGTTCATTAACCACACACAGAAAAAAATTAAAAGCTCATATTGAATATCACAGTATAATCAAAACGTGATGGTTCGCAACCACAATTACCAAAATAGTCATCCACGATGCAGGAAACCCAAATTATTTGTGTTGCCATTTTTTAATAATTGCATGCGTTAGGCTCTTATTAAATTAAATTAGTGGGCGGCTTAATAAAAAAAACCAGAAAAAATTAATAACAAATTTTATCCAAATGAGGCTGTCGTGGCGAAGGGGCACAAGCATGCGACTTTAAATGCGACGATTGTGTTCGATTCTCACTCGAGGGAAAGTAATATTTAATATCCTAATTTTCGCGCTCTGGTAACTAGGCTAACATCTCAAGAATCACCAGGAAAGTGAGGAATGGAAGTACCTTTATGGGAACAGAGTTTCTTAACTCTAAATTCTTAAGTTCCATCTGCCTGAAGGTATTGTGACTGTAAATACAACGGTTGTGAGTTCGATCCCACTTGAGACAATTAATTATTTTAATTTCTTCGATCTAACAACAAGACAAAGTGCGGCGTTGAGTTCCATCTTTGAACACACAATTAACGGAGTTTCCTAACACTAAGTTATCCTTACATATCATTTAATATGCGGGATTCAGCATGAAACAATAAAATACATATATATTATAACTTAGCTATTTCGAACGCTATGGATTCAGTTTCAATAAGGTAATCTTTATTTTAAAATATCTATAGGTCAACGTCTAGTTTTACAAAGTGATTCATAGCGTATTCCTTCTTCATATATCTTATTTTTATTATCCTACTCCTTGTGATAAAAAGAAATATCATTGAAATCCCAGATTTGAGCATTTTAAAAAATTGGGCATTATAAAGTATTTGACAGTCGAATAATAAGGAATAATGGCATCAAATCAATTATGTTTCCCTAAGTAAACTGTCGTGAACGTTGTTTTTTTGCCACATACGACCCTCGACGACGATATAAATACTATAATAGATTAAATAGACGAGTCCCAACGTATTCGGCCACTGACAACTTAATCAGCTTAGTTTACCATAAAAATATTGCTTTATTTATAGGTAATTTATAAGTATTCTATAAATGTATGGAAAATTCGGAACAAAACTAGTTTTGACACAAAGTAGATGGTATCCATAATTTAACGATAAAATAACATCGTTATCTTAGTTCAATCTTTGATATTAATGAAGGATACTGAAACAAGTTTATAAAACTGTAATAGTACATTGTATTTTGTACTGTTTAATAATATATTTGTTCACGTATCTCCTGTATTTGTAACGATTGTAGAAACAATTAAGTAGAGCTCACCACTCTGTCCATTTGGAAATTCCGTAGGTATAACGGAACCCATTCACTAGGCTCGTGTCGCTTCAAATATCTAAAGTATATTATATAAATACCCCACCGACGACTAGGTTGGTGTGGTAGTCCAAATACATTAATTATACAAAATTGGTGAAGAGAATTTGAGGCCACGATCGTTACATTGAATCACTATGGTCCCTACTGCATAAACTGTTTTAATTTTCTTAAATATGTACCAGATAGATAATTTAATAGATCAAGGGAAAATGCCTATCGTTGTTGGTGGAACAAATTATTATATTGAGTCGATTGTTTATAAAATACTCGTTGAAGACACCGAAGATGCCGACAATTTGCTCTGGGAAAAGAGCAAGCGAAAACGAGATTCTGAGAGTGATGAAAATGCCCCGAAGAAAGCTAATGTCGAAGCAGAAAGTAAAGGTTCTGAGAGTATTGAACAAGTAGATATGACGGGCGAGGGATTAAAATCTGACGCCACCATTGACAGTAGAAAAGATCAAATTAAAGAAGATGTAGAAAATGAAAGTAAATTTACAAATGAAGAAATACACGCTAGACTGAAGGTAGTTGATCCAGAAATGGCTTCGCGGCTTCATCCAAATAATAGACGTAAAGTTTTGAGGTAAGTTTTATTTTGTTTTTTCTATAGTGCTTGTGTGTTGTTACATTATAGAATAGCGACCTGCTCCTGCTTGAGTTACATAATTAATAATTTACTGATCAGCTTTATTTTCGTTTTCTAATAATAATATCAGTTTAAAATCTATATACCTTCTATTTACAGACACCATTTTCGATTTTATTATAAATGTAGATTATGTTAATATGCGTAATGAAAGAGAAAAAAATGTATCCACGTTTCTTAAACATTTTTATGCACATTTATTAGGATTTATGTTAAGTATAACTTTTGTTGTTCGTACCCAAACTTTTAAGTAGAATCACCAAGTAAGAATCATAATTTTCATAACAATTTCTGTAAATATATATAATATATAGAATATTTTTTGATAACGCCACCTTCTAATTAGAAGGACGATTATAGAAAACCCAATCGAATTGGGTCATATAACTCAGAAGCGACGAAAACATGTCAGGACTTGAAAAACATGAATTGAACCAGATTTATGAATGGTTTGCTCATTGAATGAATATTTTTGCGATGAACATAAAGGGGAGCTTTTGTGCTTTCGCTGGTGCTATATCTTATTTTATAAGCGGGTTTTTCTTCATTCCCCTTCGTTTGGAAGCACTTAAAACGATATATTTGATATAAGTAGGTATAAGTTTGAGCTTAAGGCTGTTGTGACGCAGGGACACAAGCGTGCGACTGTAAACACGGCGGTTGTGGGTTCGACTCCTACTCAGAGCAATGACATATGAATATTTTTTTTTATTTCTCTACTTATGGAAACGAGGCAAACCGCGGCGTTGAGATATGCCACGCAGTGCTTGGAAAATTCAGTGGAAAATAGGGAACGGAAAGAAGTGACTAAATTGTAACGGAGTGTCTGAATACTAGGTTTCGAGGTTCCCTCTCCCTACTACAGATACTGCGGATACAGCGTAAAGCTTAAAATATATATATTCGAACCCACAGCCTGTCGCGCTTACAGTCATGCGCACGCTCGTGAGCCTGCGCCACGACTGATCTCAAGAATTAATTTCATATATAAATAATAGTATCTAATTATGTTGCTCTAATCTTTCACTTAAAACATTTATTTACTTGTACTTTGAACTGTAAATTGTTTTTGGGTTTTACACAAACGATTTGTGCGAGATCTTTAAGATAACTTATATTTCAAAAAGTTTTATCACAATATTTAATAAAACATAATATTTATTAATAATAACGTAACTGTTCCCAAAAGTTTCATCATTTAATATTGTATCATAATAATAAACTAAAATGTGGATACATTTTAATTTCTTATTATAATATCATCATCGCATATAGCAGAGTGGGCATAGGGAAACTGGTAACCTAGTGTTGAGACATTCCGTTCCCATTAAGACACTTATCACCAAATATATGAAAAAAAAGAACAAAAACTGTTACAAAATAAAAGATTTTTTTATTAGATGGATTTTATAGAAATATTTCAAAGTACGAATATATGTACGTACTATTTAGATAGGTGTGTATGTATATGCTTAGTTATTGAGAGCCCTTGACCGTGTTTCATGCGTCTTAGAAGCGGATTCAAGTTCCTTTTCGTTCGATGTATTGACACACTTTAAAGTATTCTTTATTAAGTTTATTAACAATAAATGAATTTGAATTTTAGTAATAATAAATGCAGTAAATTAATTAGAATAGAGAATTAAAATAAAGTAGATTGCGACTTTAAATCCTACTTGTAATTATATTTTTAAATCGTTTTCAAAATCGCGGCGTTGAGTTTCGCCACTCATTACGCAATGCCTCCAGAATTCGGCGGAATGTGGGGAACGGAGTGTCTTGACATTAAGTTTCCTTTGCCTAACCTTCTGTGTGCGGGATACAGCATGAATCTGAAGAAAAAGTTTTCCTTAGCCAAGTGAAGTGGGGCGAAGTCCAGTACCTACCTAATGGACTTCCCAATAAAATTCATAATATTTTTAAATGAACACAAACAGTGACTCCAACTACCTTCCTATCTGAAAATTAATCTAATAAAACCCTGGATCCCGATAACAAGAATAGGCAGAAGTAGTGTTAAGAACTCCCCACTTTCCGCTCAATTGTGAGACGTAGTATGTTGAATGGCAGAACTCAACGCCGAATTTTGGTTATGACATCAATTTATCATTTCCCGTCTATTTTAATATATTTAGGTCAGAATGACTAACATTATCAACAATCAGCAACATCCGCGTTAAAAACATACGTTTTCCGCAATATTTCCATCAAACAACCTAACAAATAATAAATATAATAAAATATACCTATTATTAATACATATTATTAATACATATTATTAATACATATTATTAATAAATATAAAAGAATAATGCCGTAACATCGTAGAACTTGTTCACGTGATTTACATAAACACAAGAATTGAAGGCCGGTTGACATGATGACATAAAACTGGCGACCAGCCACCAAGACCTCCGTCTTCGTGACCAGTGGGCTTTATATTACTTTGTATGGCATTTGTATAGGTGGCGGCGTCTCAGGTTATGCTGGTGGTATCAACTTCCGCGGGTCTCTGACCGCTTTGAAGGATTTCGTAGTTTGCCAGTGTGTATTGACCTTGGCTTTACTATCCGATTGTGGGGTGACCATGTTGTTTGTTATATTGTGAATTTTGCTTTTTTTTTATTGATCTTGTATAAATTATTGGTTTTCATATATTTTTTTATATAAGCTTATAACTAAATGTCCGGAACTTTGTTTGCGTTCATAAAAACTTGAAGAAATTCTTTCTCAATGCTCCCTACATTCCCTAACTTTAGGTAGGTTACAGAGGCTGACTTTCAACATTCTAATTCCAGTAGTGTCTGTTTATTGTCTTAGTAACGTCTAAGTAATTAAACATTTTTTTTGTATAATATTATTTAGAACGTTACTCATATTCTATTTCTCAGTTATAATATATTGGGACCCACCTTCTTCTTAAAGTAAACACGTCGTCCTATCGATAAATACGTTCTATAGGCAAACCACAATGCAGCCAAACGTCTGCCACATACATTTTTTTATAAATTTATGTAATTTTGATATAATAATATGAATGTGATCTATATATATAAAAGGACATGTACCTGACTGACTGAGGTAAGACGCACGCACAGCCGTAACCGCTGATGGTAGAAATGTGAAATTTGGACACATGTTTATTTTCATAATTTGGACATCCACTAAGAAGGGATTTTGAAAATTTTTAACCCTAAAGCAATGAAATAGGGGTTGAAAGTTTGTTTGGATTTTTTTTTAAATCGGCACCGGTTTTTATAACATTTAAAATTCTGATTCTTGAAAATATTTCATTAAATACGTGTTTCATGGTTTTTTAGAATTCACCCCCTAAGGGTTCAAATAAGGGGTTGAAAGTTTATATGGAAAAGTGTTTAAGTCGCCACCGATTTTTATAAAAAATTAAATTCAAACTATTAAAAATATTTTATTGAACACGTGTTTCATGGTTTCTTTTAGAATTCACCCCTAAATGCACAAATAAGCGGGCGAAGCTGCGCGCGCCCTCTAGTAATTTATATTTACGTAAAATGTTAAAACAATATTTTCGTATCCTAAGTAAACGATCAATAACAATCTCTCCTCTTTCACATTTCCTAATAAAATCTCGTAATATCCCAAAATTAAATTTAAGCTAATTAAATTAAATTTTTGTATCATGGCAACAATACTTTATATCGCAAACGCGGCCCCTTCGATAAACCCGAATTATTTATCGTATTAATACAACACAAGCACACAAAACTTGTATGTGTGCGTACGTTACGTGCAAATACTCATCGACAAATTTTTCCGTTGCCACTACTAAATGTAGGTACTACTTCAATACCATCGGGCTGAGTTTTTTTTTTGTTTTAAAACGATCGNGTGGGCGGCGGTGATCACTTACTATCAGGTGACCCGAACGCTCGTTTGCCTTGTCTTTTCCATAAAAAAAAAATATATTATTGCCAAATTATTTCAGAAAACTGTGAGATCCTAGTAGTGATGCGCTTTTTTAATATTTTCATTTCATGAAATATTTCATATTTTCATTTCTTCGCTCTGGTTACGAGACTAAGCGTGGCGTTGAGTTCTACTACTTAATGTGTAATGCGTCAAGTATTCGGCTGTAAGTCGAGAACGGAAGTGTATTTAGGGAGAATGAAGTGTTTTAACTCTGGGTTCCCAGGTTCTCTCTGCCTTCCCTACTATGTATACCAGGTTCTCTCTGCCTTCCCTACTATGTATAGGGTACAGCGTGAAGCTAAATAAAATAAAGTAGAAAAAATATTTAAAACTACATTTTTAACGCAACGCTAGATGCATTTAGATATGATAGAAATAACCCAGTATCAAGATACTGATTTCTCCGTAACTGATCCGAACTTAAGACATTGCGTTTTAAATTGTGGAACTCAACGCAACAGTTTGCCTTTCCAAAACAGAAGAATGATAATAATTCACTGTCCTAAATGAGGATCGAACCCATAACCTGTACCTTGTCTTGTACGATTTGTGTTAAATACTAATTTTAGTTATCATATAGCTAATCATTATTATTACGTAGATACTATAGAATCTACAAATATCATATTTTTAAGCTATTATACAAAACTATATTTTCGTAACATCAAGGCCAGCTAACGTTAAAAATGTTCACTATACGTCGCTATAATAAAAATATAAATAAAATACGCTAATGTTCCTTTATTAATATCTGGTACGTAATTTACTTATCCTCACTATAGTTTTTACTTCTAGTAACGAGTAAAATTTTTGATTGACGTTAAAGTATATGTATATTTTTTTTTAACTTCAAACTGTACCCCGAAAATAGCAGGGTAGGCAAGGTAGTCCGTTCCCCACTTACCGCCGAATACTTGGGGCATTGCATGTTAAGTAGTAGAACTCAACGCCGCGCTTGGTCTTCTTACCAGAATTGAAAATGTTCAATAAATCATTTCCCCAAAGGGGGAATTGAACGCACAACCGTTATGTTTACAGTGACACATTGTGCCATGGATTTATGTGCCATGGACAACGAATTTTTATTCTGTCAAATGTAAAAAAATAATTGTTAAGGAGATGCGATAAGTGATAGGTATTATTAAGAAAAAAGACGTACATATATATGGATTATTAGTTTTCATCTGTGGCTTCACTCCCGATTCGTTTCCAAAAAGAAAGAGTTTATTCTTAGTGCCTGAGGTAACTTTGACCGTAGGTACAGTAGGTTGCATCGAAATGATTAGTGTGACGTATTATATATAGCCTTTCTCAATTAATGGACTAACCAGAATAGAAAGAATTTTTTAATTCGAAGCAGTAGTTCCTGAGATGAAGGAATACCAAACGAAATCTTCAGCTTTATAATTTTAGTAGGTACAGATTTTAGCGTTCATTAATTCCTCATTACATAGAACTTGGTGTTTCAAACCGCAATTATATTTATTAATACTAAATTTGTATGGATATATATAACATATGAGAAGATAATTTATCATATTTATTTTATTGTGGCGAAGTGCAAAATCGCTGTTTGTGAGTGCGAACCTCGCTTGAGAAAATGAATTGTATTCATTTTCTCTACTCCGACAAGGTAAAGCGCAGCGGAGTTAGCGGAGGAGGACGGAGAATTTGGACACTAGGTCCCCTCCATCTACTCTGCTATATGCAGGATACAGTTGAAAACAAGTTCTGTCCTATATTATAGTAGACCTTACAAAGATTACAGGCCTACTGACCTAATTAACTACTTTAGTTCTGTTTCTATTGATCGCTTATTATTTCAAATATAGGTTACACTGAAACTGTGATGTTTTTCTTTGTCTATTTAACTATATACATATGTATGTATTATAAAAGTAACGTGAACTAAAGTGCTATTCATATTGAACAATAAATATAATATATTTTTTTGTTTTACTTGTACATATATTTTTACATTATAATCTATGATTGACATATATTATATATTTTTTAATTAATGTTTAAATGCCTTCTTGTAAATATTTTTACAATAGTGCAATAAATCTATGTATATAATATATCTCTTTTTTGCCGCTTAGTGACTGTCATAAATGTAACTTCTGGATTTAGATTAGGGAGTGTAGGGAAGCACTAACATAGGATTTCTGAAAATCTTACGGGTACAGGATAAAACGGGATGAAACGGGGATTGTTATTTTACGTTTTAAAATCCAAGCAAATACAAATAGACTTGCAGCCAAGTAGTTTAACAAAACTCTTAGTTTTGTTTTAACATTATAAATCCATTTTTTAAATGAATAACTAAAAAACGGTCACACATGACATTAAAATAGAACAAATCTTCAAAGGAATTGAACCAACAACCACAAAATGACTACTTAAATTAACAATTTAACATACGTATCTAAAGAAGTTCCAAATAGTCCATGGAAATGTATTGTTGGACAATAAATAATAGATGTAGAGGGGCTGGCGGCGTCGAGTCTGCTGTCTTTATCATGGTAATGCTGTTGCTAGGGGCTAAGATTCCCTCCAAGGACGCCACTGTAGCTTTTATTTTGTATATTTTTTGTATGGAATTTTGTTTTTTTTTTAGACTACAGACGACAATAGTTATAACTGGAATCAAATTGTTGGGGAATTAAGTTGATTTATACTTTCCTGATTTAATTAAATATAGGTGAAGTTGGGTGGCGCGGCATGTGAAGAAATGATTGTGGGTTCAATTTCCATTCGGATGAATAAATTATTTTCATTTTATTCCTCTGGTAACAGTGCAAAGTCTGTCGTTACGCCACGCAACACGTCTATCTTGAAAACATGGCGGTTTGTGGGTAATTGAGTATCTTAATACTAGATTCCCTCTGCCTGCACCGCTACGTGTTGAATACAGCAATGGAAATAATCTTTAAATTAGATTGTTAAATTCAAAATACAAAAGAGTAAAAAGATAACAGTAAATTTTCTAAACAAAAAGGAAACTATTTACAAGATAAACACAAAAAGCAATGTACTCGTAATCTCAAAAACAATAAACTAACTTTATTATACTATAATAATACTTCGACGTCTATATGAAACCATCTTTATTTATGTATATCGCAATGCCCGCTCGTACACCACCAGCGGGCAGCGGCTATGAATACATTAGTATGTGATTCGTGGGCCTGTTGCTAGGCGATCATTTTTTGACTAGAAATTGACCCCTGGTTTGGTTGGATTTGTATGTTTTTTTTCTTTAAATTATATAAGTTTTTTTACTATAGAAAAGTTTCTACACTTGTCGTTTGTTTCTAAAATTTGTCTTTGTTTTAGCTTTACGCTCTATTCCGTATATAACAGCATAGGCGGATTAAGACTCTCCTTTTCACACACTTTGCTGACTTTTCTAGACATCACCAGAGCGAGAGAAAATAGCTGATTCTCTCGAGTGGAAATCGACCACAGCCGTTGCGCCGCCGCACTACGGAGGCTTCTATAAATTTAATAATTAATTTTATAAAATTACATAATTTATAGTTTTCTATGTATAGTTTTTAAGGAAAAGTAAACACAAAGCTAATTACCACGAAAGGCAAGGAAGGTTTCCATAATGTCGCGCAATATACATATATACAATGTACATATGTGTATAGAATATTTGTTTTAAATATAATTAATATTAATTAAATATAGCCCGCTGCCCGTACTATTTCAACAATACCCATTAAAGTTGGTAGTCTGTGAAACTTTACAAATACGACTTCTAATAACAAACGGATAGCAAATCTACATCATTGTGATTCATACACGTTGAACTCGATGACCGTAAGGTTTAAATCTGTTCTCACTAAGGTACTTCCGTCCCTTACTCTCCACCGAATTTTGGAGACTTTGCGTGTTGAGTGGCGGAACTCAACGCCGCGCTTTGCCTCGTTACCAGAGCGAGGAAATGAAAATAAAGTTTTATAATATCAGTATAGATTTACCTACAGTCAAAATATTCGTAAAACAACCACTTAATTTCACCATTGCACGACACAGATGCCTTAAGTACCTTCGCTCATATAAGTACTAATGTACCTGTAGGTACTTACTTTACAATATGCTGAGCAGATTTGAATGAAACTTTACAATAAAGGGCCAATATAAAAAAGACAAACGCTCATCGCTGGGGCGTGGTTATCTCAGACTTTATAAGTATGCCAAGGACGTATCTCCAAGTTGAATAGGATCTGGCATTAGCGGCTCATAAAACAGCCTTATTATGTAAACTTTGATTGTTAGTGATTGAATGGTTGTATATTTGACGTTTATACCCAGTAGTGAAGTACTGTAATTGTTATTTTTTATTCGCTATTAGAAATATTTAAAATAATATGTAGATTTGTATGAATGTTACATAAATTTTATATACATAAATTTCTGTGTCTATTTGAAAATTTTTGAATAACCCAAAACATGGCGTTGCTTATTTTTGTATTATATATTAAAAAAATGTTGTCACATTCTGAGTAAAAGAAAATATTTTGATATACTACCGTTCTTAAAAAAACCAATTACATAAGATATACATTTATTAAACTTTTTTTTCATCTTCATGGTGTATATTTATAGATATTTATATGTATAAATATTGTTGTTGCGACTGCTTAAATATAGTGCGGCGTTGGGTTCCGCCACACACACATTGTATCTAAATAGACACAAGTAAGTAATTCTCTATTTTAAATGTGTAATAAAACATATTTTTTTTTCACAAATGATCTACATTTTTACTCTATAGACGCCCCGCTGACTCATAACTACAGTGCCGGAAGCGCTCGTCCCACGGACTCGTAATTTTAGGCAATTTCAAGTTCACACCGTTCACCGAAGGAAATTAATTATCTGTTGTAGTACCATTTTTTTTTCTATTTAATTAGCCTATTTGTATACAGCTTTGTTACTAAGCGTTGTAGGCCTTGTGTATGTACGTAAATAATAAAATACGATATTATTTTTGAATAGATATATAACAAAGGAAAATACTTTTTAATGATTATACATGACTGAGGCCAGTCGTGGCGCAGTGGCACAAGTGTGTATCTGTAAACGCGACTGCTTGTGGGTTCGATCCCCACTCGAGGAAATGAAATATCATTAAATTTATATTTTCATTTCTTAACATTGGTGTCGAGCGAAAGCGCGGAGTTCAGTTCCGCCACTCCACACGCAATGTCTTCAGCGGAACACGAGAAACGGAGTGTTTTAACACTAACTAACACACAAGTTTCCTCTGTTTACCCTGCTGTGTGCGGAGCATAGCGTGAAGCTGATTGTACTTGTATTCTATTATATTTTATATGAAAAAAATACAGCATTTTCTAATAATGATTTTGATTTCATTGTTGGCTATACGTCAAGCCACCATGCCAAATTCTTTACTCATGTTTAATATATTGTTCTACTTGATGTATTGTGATATCTATGTACGTCTTTTCATTCATTACAAAGATATTATTGGAGAGATGGAAACATTTAAACGTAAACAACACTTTTTATTTCGCAGTAGCATATCTAGGTATTAAAGATTGGGATACCGCCTCTTTCTACCCCCTGGACTATAGCGGTGGAGCTTGTTTACTGTAACACAATGGCATTTACAAAAAAAATTGCTTCACGCTGTATCCCGAACCACAACAGGTTAAGACACTCCGCTCCCCACTTTCCCCGGAATTTATCGAGCGATTGCGTGTTGAGGCAATGGCTTTTTATTTCCAGAATAATACTAAAATTTGCTTCACACGAACCAAGAACTTGCGACCTCCATAAGAAAATGTTACAAAATTAAATTATGTTAAAAGTGACTAGGCAACACATTCTAAACAAAAATTTACATACACTTAAAACATTTTTCAATTATTTTTAATGTACCTGCTATATATAACGCGTTAATTAGAACATCAAAAACTAATCTTAATTGTTAACCGTCGTGGAATAATAAATATGGTCTATAACTCTATAACAATACGACAATAACCAACTAACACAACAGTTAGTTACGAAAATAAAAAAAACGCGCTTTGTATTTGTGTATACAATATTTAAATTGGTACCTCAGTGGGACCTTTAATTATTTAATTATCTCTCTCTTAAGTTAAAATGGCTGTGTTAATAGTACTATTATATTTCATTTGGATATGCAAACGAGAGATTTTCACGCAGTATTTTCCCGTTGTTAAACCGTACACGTAGCCCTCGTGGCGTGGTATAGAGTTGACTGGAAAAGCAATGGTTGTGGGTTCGATACCACTCGTTGGAATATTAACTATGTATTTATTCATTTCCTCGAGTGAGAATCGAACTCACTTGTCTATAAGTATTTTTTAAAAAATAGACTAACAGGCATTGAGCTATTTAAATTAAAATATGACTTGAGTGCACAGGATATCTTTTCATAATTGATAAATTTGACCTTTGACCTTTTATTAGGATGTATCTAATAAAATAGATAAATTGCAATGTATTTGGTTCATTTGTAATATTGTAGGCAATTCAATTTGATGATAAGAAGCTACTTCCGTAATGTAAATACTAACATAATCTATTTAAATCGTTTATTGAAAAATACCATTTTTTTCCATTTCGGCCCACTATGTTGATAAATAATAATTTTAATAATAACTTTTTGCCCTATTAAAGACTCACCGTGTTGCGAACACCGCGTTATATTTGTTTAGATTGGAGTAACATCAGATTTAAAATAATGATTAAAAATTAGAATTTTAAACACTTTTAACGTCATTGCTAATAAAATTTAACTAATTTATAATATTCTTTGGCTACATACATTATTCCCTGTTAATCATCTTTCTTCTTGATTGCTTTTCCAACTTCACGTGTATCGCATATCGCTGGGGAGACGAGAAGACATAGCCTCAAGACATTCTGTTCTTCCCTTTCCTCTAGAGTTTGAGATATGTGTTAAATAGCGGAACCCAATGTTGCACTCTCTCTTACCAAATGCGAGGAAATGAAAATAATTTAACCCTGTTTGAATTCAGACGCTGAACCACTGAGCCGTGACGGCCGATTTTTCTTTATAAATAAGAATACAAAACCGGCTATGTGCGAGTCGGATTCGACTTCCAAGACTTCTGTACCTATTTCAGGATTGTAAGTTAATGAGAAGTACAACTTATAAAAATTGAGTTAAGTCAGTTTGCACGCATATACACTAATTTTGTATGAAATTATTTTTTTTCTTTGAAATAGTTATAAATATTTTGTTATCAAATTTTCTAATTTCGTGCCAAATTCATGGCTGTAGGTCCACGGGAAGTATCCTAAAGATTTTAAACATTTTGAAAGTGTTAATCCACACTTAGGAAAGAAAAATACTTATTTAGAAAACGTATAAAAATTTGAACGTAGCGGTCGGTTTCCGCTACGTTCCAATTTTCATACGTTTTCTAAATAAGTAAGTATCCTAAAGGTTTGGATTATTCGGCGATTTTTTTTTGATTGCATTGGTTTACTCGACTTGTATTTTTGATTGCTAAGAAGCTTGATCTTCTTGTACTTCAATGGACCATAAACCTGAGTATTTGATATAAATCGTGATCCTACAAGGGTTCCGCTTTTGAGCTACGGAACCCTAAAAATGAGTGAAATACTGCTATTTACATCTATTTATCATTGCATGCGCCTAACAGTCGTGGCGTTTAGAACGCACACGGTAGCACGCGACAAAACGCTTAGTCGAATATGTAAAACCGATTTTTTATTCATTGGGTGCTATTTGTAAACAGTGGTTGTTTGATTGGCTATGAATAAATATTTAGGTTTTCGTCCCTTTTCTTGAGACCCTTTTTGTGGTTAAGCTTTCACCATTCGGTCTTTACAAGTATTGAGTAGTTTGGTAGAGTGATACAATATAGAAAAGTATAAATATTGGAAATCTTATTAAACAAATCGCTTCAATAGATTATTTTTCATAAAATGTTAAAAACTGTAAATGCGACGTTTGTAGGTTTGATTTCCACTCAGGAGAAGTAAGTATTTTCATTATCTCCTCTAGCTCTATTAATTAGACAAAACGCGGCGTTTTTTTCTACCAGTTAACACGCAATATTTATAAAATTTAGCACTTTGTACTTCTACCCGCAGCCTACTTCGCCATATGCCGGATAAGGCGTCAAGCTAAAACAAAATATAAAGAAACATACAGAAAAATCTGTACATATGTATATTTAAATAAGTATAATCTTTACTCAAGATGCATCTAAGTTTATAACTTTTATTAATTCTACTTCATTAAAACCAACAAAGTATGGCTAATAGCCATTCTTAGATACAATTGTACCTAATAAATTGCTAGACTTAATTAACTTAAAATAACTAACATTTTAAAGATTTTATATGACACTTTAACACTAATCGTGTATATCGGTTTCTGGGTCAATGGAAATAGTGAATTAGATATTATTGTAATAGAAACACTTGTTATAGGTATCGTTGACTAGTTTAAAAAGCTTAATCCATAATAAGCTTATTTGCTGTAATCTGTTTAATACCTGAAGTTAATATAACCTCGATGATATCCTGCTAAACTACAAACAGATCTCTTATTTTCATATTTCACCATCTTCTGTAAATGTTATTGATGATCTCCTAAGTTGTATGGGTTACAAAAAATACACAAAAAAATGTATCTCTCCGTCCAATAGTTAACCAAATAGATACGCTGACGTATAAACTGGCTCAACATGTCGCGAAATTACTTTTTTTTATGGAAAAGACAAGGCAAACGAGCGTTCGGGTCACCTGATGGTAAGTGATCACCACCGCCCACGACACCGTGCAACACCAGAGGAGCTACAGGTACGTTGCCGGCCGACAAGGTGGGTTGGTCGCCGGAGCCCGGCATTACCTGATGCGAAACGCAGTGGCATAAAGCCACTACTTAACGCCGGTTTTAAATGCCGCGGATGGTAATGATCCGAGTCTACCCATGCGTGTTGGCATTGCTGGCGACGTGAGTCTACCACACGTACTTTAGTCGCCTCTTACGACACCACCAGTACCAGGATGATCCTATTCTAGACCGGGATCACACGGCAACTTTCTCCACTGCGGGGCCACACACAATATGCCTATAAAATATCTTGAACTTTTAGAACATTGCCTCACATCTTGATATGTAATGTTTAATCAAAAATTCTATTTACAAATAGATGGCAGTGCTATTCGTGTATGTCAGATATATACATGGACGACTTTGAGGAACAAGAAAGTGAGCCAATTCTTAAGACCAGTGAAAAGTAACATTCCAGTGTGCAGGCATATACAAACTAGATTGTCACTGTGGCTTATCATACATCGGTCAAACAAAGAGAAGCAAGGGTGTTAGGGTAAAGGAATACATCTCCGATATAAAGAATGAGCACGTATCGAAGTCGGCTGTGTGTGAGCACACTGTGGATAAACCCAGCCATTACATCAAGTTTGATAAATCCCAAATCCTCGCTAAGGAAATATATATATATATATATATATATATATATATATATATATATATATATATATATATATATATATATATATATATATATATATATATATATATATATATATATATATATATATATATATATATATATATATATATATATATATATATATATATATATATATATNTATATATATATATATATATATTTCTAACATCCGCAGGACTATTGAGATATATATTAAAAACAACCTAATTCCATCCAACTTTCTACCACCTACGACCCACTCATAAAATTTCTGAAGTATCAAACCCACCATACCAGAGAGGGAAGATACAGTCAGCTCATTCTGCAATCAATCAAAGTCGAATCCAGGACAGTACGCGAGGCAATTAAAAAATCGTTGGCGGTAGTTTGATATAATAATTATGTCAACTGACAGACAATGCCACCTCAGTCGACCCGTGACCGCGGACTACTGCAAAGTGTTCGAAGTACTGCAGAGTGTTGTGTTATAAATATGATCGATCTAAGTACACTATGTTACTTTGAAATTACAAGATGCTAAATCACATACGGTCCTTTTATTACATTATTAGATACGAGTATATACAGCTGATAATGAGAAAAAAATATATATAATAATGAACATATATATTCTAGTTAGTTACACTCCAAAGAATTTTATTATCTAACACATCTTAATTTATATATTCGTTAGTTGTTTTACATTTTGGTAATCTAGAAGTGATTTTTTTATTGTCTTTAATTAAATAATTATAAGGCACTTGTGATTTACTTTTGATTTTTTTTATACTATTAATTTGTTTAAGTTAAAATTAGTTTGTGCGTCAAATTATGTAAGTTAAATATTTATATGATAGCAATATTTTATTGGCAATTATAACTTGTGAGCTATAATATTCAATCGTACGACGCTACAAAATGCTTAAAAATCTTTTCTTGCTTCACGCCGTTTCCCGCATGTAGAAGGGTAATCAGAGGGAATTCAGTGTTAAGACACTCCATTCCAACTCATCACTACGCTGTTATGCTACCAGAATGTAAACATGGATTCGAGTTTTCTAATTGTGTTTTCCAATGCGAAAAAAATATTATAATGTATGTAATTCACTCCCTAAATTGGGAATCGAACCTATACCATCTCATCAGCTAGACGCTGTATCAGAAGGCCTTTAATTAAAGCTGTGTTATATAATCTTATCTATGAAATGGTTTCTACAAAAATCACTATTGCATTTTATTGTTAAAGTTATTAAAATTTCACAAAAAAATATTACATGCGTAAATTTTATTGTTCATATAAATAAAGTGCCGTGGGACAAACGGCGTTATACTTACTTGCATTAATTCTAATGTTAATGAGCAAATTTCATAGTCAAAATATTTTATTTTAGTTATGAAATACTTTATTTTGTATTATAAATAAATTTTGAATATTTGAAATATTTATAAATTCAGATCTATATCTGTATACTAAACCAGAATTTGCACTTCTTGATAACAACCATTCAAACGTTCTAATTGATAATAACCTGTATGTTTTTATCACCTAAAAAAATTTAATATTATAAAAAAATCGGTCGAGTGCGAGTCGGATCCGCCGACAGAGGCTTCCTTACCAATTTCAGTATGTAGGTGTCAATGGGATGGTTCTACTTATAAAAGTTGACAAATTTAAATTTGCAAATATAAGTTTGTAATATTTTTTTCTATTATTATAAATATTTATAAATTTTTACGTTTCGGATCCTTTTTTCTTTATTTATATTGTAAGTTCTCACTTTGTGCCAAATTTCATAACTGTAAGTCAACGGGAAGTAGCCTATAGGTATTTGATTACGCGGCGAATTTCATAAAAAATACACTAAAATATGTGCTTGTATGTTTGTACGTATGTGCTTGATATTTTCTAGGCTTCAAGGGACCATAGATCTGAATATTTGATATTAATTTTATCTGGATACCTCCACGCGATCTCGAGGTAGCTTGTCTTGACAGACTGACAAATTGGCAACAAAGTGATCCATCCAATAAGAATTTCGTTTTTTACCTTTTGAAGTACGGAACCCTAAAAACTGGTCGAGTGCAAGTCGGACTCGCTTACCAAGGGTTCCGTATTAATTTCAGGATTGTAGTCAGCGGAAAGTACAACTCAAAAAAATTTAAGTTACAACTTATAAAAAGTTATAAAACTCTACAAACTGAAGTTTGCGGGCATATCGGGCGGGCACTCGTTTTGAATGAAATGAATAAATAAACAAGTAAAGCAAATTCCCTTAAACGAACTATTTTAGAGAGTATATTAAATAAATATATTGCAGTCAGTTACAATCGGATTATAAAAATATGTATAATAAGTACTTTTTATTTAACTTTGTAGTGTAGGCAGAGGGAGCTTAGTGTTAAGACACTCCGCTCCCCACTTTTCGCCAAATAAGTACTTCTATAGTGTGCTTTACTTGTAGCCTATTTAAAATAAATGAAATCGTTTGATTGTAGGCACTCGTCTTTTCGACATTATTATTTAAATCCTAAGGTACCTAGGCTTATTAAATATAAAAATTCAAAGTGAATATATTAATTAGATATTTTCCCTAAAAGAGTTATTTATAGATGATCACATGATGTGTAACGTTTATAATTAAATTAGGGACATAGGTAATTGGGACGGTTCTCACCGTTACTTAGAAACAGGACTTTTCAAACTTTGTACCTTTTGCGTCTAAGTACAAAAAATAATTTAAATGTAAATATTAATGAAGAAAGGCGTGTGTGTACACTAGGTATGCTCTGTGTAATGCCATTATTAACCAAGAAAATTATTTTACTATTTATAGTTATTTATATAGTTTTACTACCTCAAATACAAAAAAAAATTAGTGATAATTACTATTTTTAAATATATTTTCGATAGCGACCCCTATATTACCCACATCTGATACAGCTAAGTCAGCAACGGTCACGCTTACCGCACTAAATAGATTGACTTGTTGATACTAACGGACACTTTACTCCACTGGTTCCCAACCAGTGGTCCGCGGACCACCAGTGTCCGCGAAGGATTTTAATTTTATGACTGGGGATGGTGAGAAGAAGTTTTTGTTGGATTATCACAGTAATTTTTTATTATACCTACATGCATAGTGGTCCCGGCTACCAAGAATGATATAAAAGTGGTCCTTGATCAAGAAAAGATTGGGAACCCCTGTTTTACTCATATTTGGGTAAGTCTCGCCTATTGATGTTCCGCAGCATAGCCACCGTTGATTTGTCGCCAGTGAAATAACTGAGGTAAATTTTGTCTCTAATTGGGTTCTTAGCACGAAACGACCACTATTCGGAGGCTATAACGAGTTGGGCACGATTAAGAGGCAATTATAGTTCACAAGGTAAATGTTTCCGGCATGAAATTTTAGTTTGACAATCAGTGGACATTGTCGTTGAGATTACTATGAATTGTGTTTTTTTTTGCTGATTTACTGCATTTTATTAAGGAAGACGTCTTGCCTTTTATTATAAAAGAAGGACGTGGAGCAGTGGTACAGCGTTTGAACGGTGTTGAGTTCCGCCACTCAGTACGGAATATCTCGAAAGTAAGACGATGCGTAGTGCCTTAACATTAGGTTTCTTCTGTCTACCCTGCTGAATGTGAGATACAGTGAAGCTAAAAAATATATGTGGTCTTAAATATTTGCTTTTCTGGTCATTGTATACCAAAGACACCAAAAAATTACAGGAGCTATGTACGACTAAGTTATTATTTTTTTATTTTTAGCATCACCCAGTGTCTCGCACATAGCAGAAAGATTTTTGTATCATAATACATATTTGGGCAAATGCCAAAAATCTTTGGTATCGATTTCGGTTCGGTTCGGTTCTGTATGTTAATTTTATAATATTTAGAAATTAACGCTGTGATTTATTTCACTTGGTCGCAGAAAAAAAAATAACACAAATATGCCTTTCTGTAGAAACCGAACCCACAACTATCGTGTGTACTAGGTCAAAATTTTCCAAACATTATATTACAAAAGAATTTTATTTACATCTACATGAAAATTAAAAAAAAAATTATTTTTTTTTTAATTTTCACGCTGTATCCCGCATGTAGCAGGGTAGGCGGAGTTGGACTGGAGGACACATTTCGCTGAATTTTCGAGAAATTGCATTTTGAGTAGCGGAACTCAACGCCGTGTTTGTTTTCGTTACCACTGCGCCACGACGGCTTCTACGATAAGGATGATGACTATAATTATGATGCGCAAAGTTTTCTTATCACTTCATAGCTTTAACAAATAGTACCGACTTGCATACTGTACACAATATATAAATAAAATATTCTAAAAATAAATATAACTCAATCTACAACGAATATTTTGCTCTCGTTACACATCTCGATAGTGGCCCTGTGGCGCAACGGATAACGCGTCTGACTACGGATCAGAAGATTCCAGGTTCGAATCCTGGCAGGGTCGAGTTATCTTTTTTTCTATAATAATATTATATAATGTTTTTTTTTACTTCTTATTGTTTGTTCTTATTTCGATAACAATTCTGGCGCATCCAGAATCGCTAAAAAAGGTTGAAAGAAAAACCCAATACAAATTCGTTTAGCTATAGTTTATGAACACGAAATATCTTTCCCCTTTATAATAACGTTTCCTTTTTTCGCTTCTTTTGAATTGAAATAAAAAAACATCAAATTTTGCTTACATATTATTAAGACATTAATAGGTACGGGCAGATAAAATAAAAACAAATTGATATGTTAATATGATCTCATTTTACATAGAAAATGTTTGGCTATACATGCGATAATAAATCTAGTTTCCATTTCAAGTTTGATGACACGGCGTTAAGCTACGCCACCCAACGCACAATATCTAATAAAATTTAATTATCAGTAAGCTGTCTCTGCCTTTTCCTATAAACGAAAGAAAAAAACGGAGTTGTTAATTATTTTCAATTAATGAAAATCAAACGATGCGTGCACTTTACTGTTGAAAACAAGCAATATTATTATAATTTAATATTCAACCTTCAATCAAAAAGTCTAAAACACGTATTATGTAAATATGAACCCACTACCACCCAATTAAAATGTTTGTTTAATTGATTTTTATTTGAAAAGGAAATGTTAAAGCATAGCCATGTATTGAAATAATCAACAATTTAAATGAGTGCATCCATATTCAATGCAGCTATGATAAACGGCTCACCAAAAAAGTGCTATTAATAATGTAGAAAAAGATAGTATAATAATGTAGAAAAAGGTAGTTTCGGTTTACGTAATTTTACTGATATTTTTTGTTCCTTAACTTATTGTTTGAGGCAGATTTTGCAAAAAAAAACTAAATATTGATGCATCGTTTCGTTGAGTTCGTCGAGTAACGTCTGACTGTAAATGCAATGGTTGTGGATTGAATTCTCAATCGGGAGAAATAATTAGTTTCATTTCTGCGCTCTGTGCTCTGCTAACAAAACATGTCTCCAAATCTGGGTGAAAAATTAAGGACCCCATTACCACTAGGTTCCCTGTTCCTACCATATACTTTTCCTACTATATGCAGGATGGAGCGTGACTGACACTACAAAGCTTATGTTAATAGCTGATTGAAACTACACAAGAAATATTTCAAGTATCATTATTACCAGCTAACAAGACCATAGCATACCTGTACAAAAATAATAAAACAGGGTGGAGACCTAATTAAAAAGGTTCCCAAGGTAACTTTGAATATTCCTAGGCATAAAACTCATATCCCCCAAAGAAATGAATATCAAAACGAAATATCATGTAAATTTATGTTAACATATAACTAAACCGACGAAAGCTCACAAAGCGTGTTTAATAAGACAATTTTTTGGTCGACTGACATCGTGGTACTATGATAGTACCACTTGCAGGTGGAGGAGTTAGTCGACTCGAACTTTACAATCTATTTAGATTTCATACAACGATAATATGCTTATCAAACGGTTATTAAAATTAAGCTTTAATTTTTTTTTTTGGAAACAGATAAAAAATGGTGAGTTCGTTGGATACTCTTTTTTATAATGCTCATTAAAATTAAATAAAAAACATGACAGATATGTTTTCCATTTTCTGATAAATGCGGCGTTAGTGAAAGTGGGCACAAAATACCTAAGTTTCGAAAGGCAGAGAACTGAGTGTTGGCTTTCTTTGCCTACCTCAAAACATTAAGGATCTTTTCAGGAAGGGTCCCAAGTGATATATCTATAACCGCTTTCAATCTACCTTTTTTTTATATTCACGGTGTTTCCCGCACATTGTAGAGTAGGCAGAGCCTAGTCTTAAGCCACTCTGTTCCCCATTTTTCGCCAATTTCTGGAGGCATTGCGTGTTAAGTGGCGGAAATCAACGCCGCGCTTTACAGAAATAACTTTACAGCGTTACCAGAGGGAGAATTAGGAAATGAAAATATTAGGGGCTCTAGAAAATAATTTATTCCCTCGAGCGAGATCGAACGCACGACAGTCGTATTTACAATCCGACACTGTGCCGCCACGATAGCCTCGGGACCTTTCTTAAAGGCATAGCACAATAGTAGTAATATAACTAACGTTACCATTTTTCGGTCGGCTCAAAACGGGACATTATAGGTGGGCGGTTTTCGTTTTTTTTAAGAAGATATTTTTGTTTTTATCTTTAGGATATCTTGTATAATATTTTTCATTTTTCTACACGTCTCAAACTAGCGTACTGCGATAGTCACTGATAAACTTGTTTCGAAGGACCAAATTTACATACCATACCAACAAATGGGACATTCGTACGTCCCGGTGGCATATTTCGGACCGGGACACATAGCGAAACACGGGACAGTCTCGTTCAAAACGAGACGTCTGGTCACGTTAAGTATAACAGCAAAGATGATGTGATTAGAAACATTAAATTTAATGTAGCCGCGGCTATAGATAAAACAAACTAGGTATTTACGATTGTGCCGATACATATCTAAAGTACTAGTAAACTTGCATACCTCTAGTGGCTAGGTGGCTCTAAATTGTATTTTATAATAGACTATGGTTCACCTGCTTTCTCAGTAGAAAACTGAATTTAACTGTTTTAATTGTTTTAGATTATGTGCTTATGTATATTAGCTATATTTTATTGGTTCTTTTAAGTACAAAAATTGTGATCAGCTCGCAGTGATGCTCATCATGCATCCTGCACATAGTATTTTGTTAGAGGAACCCTGGGAGCGTAATTTAAATAGTGTGGGCAAATGAAATTATTAAACATTTTATTTCTCCGAGTTTCCCCTAAGTGGTAATCGAACTAACGACCAGTCGCCTTTACGCACGCTTATGCACCTGCGCCACGACTATCCTCAAATATCTTTTCATGATATCCAAATGGAAATCATTGATATGCTCGGTTTAAATCTTTATATAAAACTCTTCCGTTACTAAGTGGGTAGTTTTATGTTATAAATGCATATTACAAATTTTAATTTAAGAAATAACTAACTTATATACAATTAATAAGAAGACTTTATATATAATACTATATTATACATTTAAATTATACAATTATTTTACCTATATAGTCCTAGTCAGTAAGAGATTGCTTATAGCAATAAGACTGCCTTTCCATATATCTTATAAACATATATTGTAATGATTCTGTTGTTTTTATCTTTTGTGTATAATAAAGAATAACCTATCTATCTATCTATCTATATTTCATTTTATATTTCAAATTAGACAATTTAAAAAAAAATCAGCTTCACACTGTATCCCGCACACAGCAGGGTAGGCAGAGGGAACCTAGTGTTAAGACGCTCCGTTTCCCACTTTCTGCCGAATTCTGGAGGTATTGCGTGTTGAGTGGCAGAACTCAACGCCGCGCTTAGCCTCGACACCAGAGCGAAGAAATGGAAATATAAATTTAAGTAAATATTTCATCTCCTCGAGTGGGGATCGAACCCACAACCAGTCGGTTTTACAGTTACACTTCGTGCCGCTGCGCCACGACTAGCCTCCAATTAAAATACAATTTAAATTATTAAAATACAATTTAAACAATTTAAATACAATCCACGTTTAATCATTCCTAGAAAAAGAACCCATCGAAAGATTGCTATAAATTAAATTTATCAAACTGGTAACACCCACGTATCATTAGAGTAACAGTGGTAAGCTGAAAGTATTAAGTATACCTACTTGAAAAATAAAATTGTGGTTAATTCACATGTAATTCAGTAATTTGTGGCTGTCATATTATTGTTTTTTTATATTTTATTACGCTGTATCCCGCATATAGCAGGGTAAGCAGAAGGGAAAACCTAGTGTATAGATTGGCGGAACTAGCCTTGTTACCAGATCGAAGAAATGAAAATATTAATAAATGATTATTTATTTCTGCAAGTAGGGATCAAACCCACAACCATTGTGCTTACGTCAAACAGGAAACACAACACTTCGAACTCAAAAAAAACGACTTTCTCGCACACTAATTATTATATGTAGGAAGGTATTTATATTATTTTTTTATCTTCGCACAATGCAGGGTAGGCAAACGGAACCTGGAAACCGTATATAAAGACACTTTATTCCCATTAAACCACTTATATTATCCAATTTCCGCCGAATTCTTAAAACTTAGCTCGTTTTGGTTTGCTTATAATATTATAAAATGCTAAGAAAATGTTGCTTAAAATAAATAATGTAAAAAAATGTTAATAACTCATAGTAATAATTATAATAAAATATACTAAATACATACAATTTAGTATAAAAATATAATTTACTAGGTTTTTTTTAATACAATATGATAATAATTATTTTAATTAACAATTTAAATTCATACTACACTTATGCCGACATGAAATAAAATAATTTTAATTGTTTGATATTAAATTAATAAATTAAATATTAATTACAATTTTAGTATTAATATTTAATAGTAATTAATAATAATTAAAAACAATTTCAATTTATGTATGTGCTTAAATTATATCTTCAAATTTACATAAAAACGTACATACATACGTAATGTACGTTATGGGCTTATATAAAAAAATAAAATTGGGTCCGTTGTCGATAAGTAATAGGCCGTCGTGGCGCAGTGGCAGGGTGTATGACTGTAAACTATCCAGGATACAGGTGAAGCTGAGAAGAAAAGAAGTTTTGTTTGTCTGTTCGCGAATATACAAAAACTACTGGACAGAAATAAATGGATTGGTGTGGTCTTAATTAAGTCGAATAAATCACTTATCTTTGAAGTCAGTCGTGACTTGTGGGTTCGATTCCCACACAATGGAATATTAAAAAAAGAATCGCTTACCTTTGTAATAAATTTAAGGAAATTTGACTCCACTAGGGGAAATTAATTATTTTCATATCCTCGCACTGACAAGAAGACAAAACGCGGCGTTGACTGTCCTCACTCAACGCGCAATGTCTCGAAAATTGGACCGTGTGTGGGGAACGAAGTGTCCTAACGCCAGGTTCCCTTTGCCTAGTCTACTATATGCAGGATGAAGCACTAAGATAAAATATGCTTTTAAGTAAAACAAAAATTAAATCGGCTTCACCCTTTATCCCTGCACTGCACTGCACTGTTACACAGCAGGGTAAGCTGAGTGAACCTAGTGTTAACCGTTCCCCACTTTGTGCCGAATTCTGGAGGCACTGTGTGTTGAGTGGCGGAACTGAACTCCGCACTTTGCCTCGAAACCAGAGCGAAGAAAAGAAAATATTAATGTAAATTAATATTTTATTTTTTCAAGTTGGGATCGAACCTAGAACCAGTCGCGTTTACAGTCACACGTTGTGCCCCTGCGCCACGACTGGCCTCCTGTAAATGGTCTTAAGTAATTTTAGCAATAAAAATAATAATCGGTGCAATTTAGCATAATTGACTAAACCGACGAAATAAAGTAAAATATACATACAAAAAAATACTATTCATACTTAGAATATATATAAATGTTTATATTATATATTTTAATTATATAAAGTACATATGTATGATAATTTAAAATGAATAAATGAATAATTTTATAAATATATGACTATGATAACTATAAGAAGAGACAGTAATATATTACATTACATTAAATATTATACAATTAGGCTGGAAATATATGGTATTTTTTATTTATTTTGTTTTTTAGCTTTACTCTGTATCCAGCACGTTAGTAGGTTAGGGAGAGGGAGCTAGTGTTAAAACACTAAGACACTCCGTTGCCATTAAGACACTTCCGTTCCTCATTTTTCGTCAAATTTCAGAGGCTTTCCGTGTTGAGTGGAGGAACTCAATGCCGAGCTATGCTTCGTTACCAGAGCCAGGAAATGAAAGTATTAAATATTTCGTCGAGTAGGAATCGAACCCACAGTCCACCTACCCCACCCACTTTTACAATCGCACGCTTGCACCACGACTGGCCTCACAATTTTTAATAAGTTACTAATATTCCAAGTTAATAAACGATTTAGTATAATAAAAAGATTTTGTTAATAACTTATTAAATAAAGTCTTTTATATATTTATTTATCAGTCAATTTTTGTACGTGTGTTTGTTCCTATATGGCTAGAGATCAATATATTAATACTAAAATTGTAATTTTCAAACCAAATTGCCGTTGCCATAGCAACGTGTATGCCACTTTACAAACAAAAGTGTAAATGTTGTCAAATACTATATATTATTTATGTAAATTATTATTGAAAAATATTAGCGTTCTGCACTTGTACCTATGAACTATAAGTGCTTTTTGCTTCATTTATTGATATATAGATTTACAATCTGTAAAATTTAATTAGTCCCGACTGTTAATCCTAATGAACTATTGGGAACTTGTGTTTTTGTTTTTCTTTTTAGTTTTTATGTAGTCGAGTTTTTTTATAAGTTTGAAATTGATTTAATTTTAATTTTAATATTAGTATGCAATGATGTTATAGAATACGTTTAAAAATGTTGACGGTTTCCAGGAGGCGCGAGTTGAAATCCCTCTACGTTTAAAATATTTATACGATTTTTTTTATATTATTACATGCAAGTACCGTACCGTAGCGTTTGACGCACCGTTCTCTCTGACTACCCCGCTAGGGATAAAGCGCGAAGCTAGTTTAGTTTAGTTTAGCTTATTATAATACATGCAAAGTGTGGAATAACACATTTAAAAATGAAAAACAGAAAATATACAAAAAAAAATTAGTATTAGACATTGTTTTGCCTAAGGCTTAGAGAAAATATTTAAAATTTTAAAAATGTCAAATAAAATAATGGTATGAAAAAAATACGGACTATATGTCTATAGATTTATCAGGTTAAAAAAAACAGATAACTCAAACATCCTACGGGAACGTGATAGAACCGAGATTTTCTATTTTAAATCTTTTCTCTCTCTTCTCTTAGAGTCCATTCAAACAAAATTGGCGGTAACGACTAGTATGTGTTTAAATAGAACCGCGTGAATTAACTTTGCCATTCAAAATGAGGGGTTTACTAGAACTCACGTAGTATACGAAACACAATGGAGAAGGTTGTTTCGCGAGTATGACTCACTTTGAATTATATTAATCTAAATATAAAACTTTTTTGTATACAAAAACTTTTCTTTGTCCATAACAATAATATTTATAAAACATAAAAAAAAATAATTGAGGCCAGTCGAAGCATAGGGGCACAAGCGTGTGAATAAATCAAAAAAATAAATCAGCTTCACGCTGTATCCCGCACACAGCAGGGTAGGCAGAGGGAACCTAGTGTTAAGACACTCCGTTCCCCACTTTCTGCCGAATTCTGGAGGCATTGCGTGTTGAGTGGCAGAACTCAACGCCGCGCTTAGCCTCGACACCAGAGCGAAGAAATGGAAATATAAATTTAAGTAAATATTTCATCTCCTCGAGTGGGGATCGAACCCACCACCAGTCGGTTTTACAGTCACACTTCGTGCCACTGCGCCACGACTGGCTCTTAACATATTTATATTTTCATTTTCTCACTCTGGTGACGAGGCCCAGCCTAGCGTTGAGCTCCGCCACTAAGGTATTACGTAAGCACTGTAGGGCGGTGGGGTCTTGGGTTTGCTTATTTTTGACGTGTTCAATGAAATATTTTTAAGAGGATTGCTTATTTTTGATGACATAGGGGGAGGGGGTCAATAATTACAAAAAAAACTGTGTACGTAATACTTGGACGGCCCCTAAACTCGCAATAAGCCTAAAACTACAGTCATTTGCTAAAAATATATTTACCGAATATTTCAGAATTATATAAGCTTAAATTAGAAAGCTTTTGAAGATTTTAGTTTTCAATAATCGTTTAAGTTAATTTTTTATTTATTTGATTTTTTTATTATCTTCGTAAAATAATGCCTACTGTTTCATACATTTCTTATAATAATTTGCATCAATTTTGTAAGATATAAAATGGTTTAAACAAAAAGCAAAACGTATATATTATGTGATATATAACAGTAATTAAAATTAAACAAAAACAAAATAAAACAAAAAATATCAAGAACAAAAAATAAAAAAGCAAAACTAAAAGTGTCAGAGACACAGGCCCCGGCGAGATTCGAACTCGCGATCTCCTGTTTACTAGACAGGCGCTTTAACCAACTAAGCCACGGCGCCGATGAAAATTGATGCGAAATAACCGATTCGTATTTACAGAAGGGTTATCTTATCACCCTTATTGTATGATAATGGTAATTTTTTTTACTTATGTATTGAATTTACAAGCAAAAGTATTATTTTGATATTTTTATATTATATAATTACGTTTTAATTTTTATAAATGATATATTTATAGAGTTTCTTGAAAGTCACGTTTTTTCTGTCCATTTGTTGTTCAAAATCGGAATATTACGATTTGAGTGGCGGAACTCAACGCCGCTCCTTGCTTGTTTTCTTAAAAAAAACAATTTTCAAAATCAATCTGCAAATGCATCATAATAAAAGATAATTATAGGTGTAATGCGGGCGAAGCTGCGAGTGGGCCGCTAGTTTAAATATTAATATAAACAATATGTCAAATGATGATGGTATTGTAGTTTGTAATCTATTAACTTAGTTATTTTCAAGGGTCGTTTTAGATGATCTACGATAAGAATAGTAATTACTTTATTTAACTTGAAAAACATTTTATTTACTGATAGCCTAATTTTGTAGACGACCTACTAAATGATTTAAACATTCAATGGTGAATAAATACGGCATAAAGTTCAAATGTAAATTACATTAAAATATTTAAGACTAACTTCATTAATATAATAAGATTTTTTTATTAAGTATTTTAGTGTATATACTAAGGCAGGGGCACAAGGGTGTGAATGTAACGCGACGGCTGTAGGTTCGATTCTCAATCCTACTTAATATTATTATTTCTTCCCTCTGACACCATGGCAAATTCTAACACTCAACACGCAATGCCTCGAAAATTCAACGAAAAGTGGAGAACGGAGTGTTAGCACTTATTTAGCACTACGTTTCCTGTGTCTTAGCCTACTCTGCTGTATGCTGGATACAGGATGAAGCTGATTTTTATTAGTAATAAGAAAAATGATAATATAGAAAAATTATAATTTTATATTATCAAGTTATCAAGTCATTTGTACCTCGTGGGTGCAAATTCCCCCCCATGTACTTTTTTTAATAAGAAACTCCATTACATATGTATATAACCCATGTGAACAGTTTAAATTCCCTCTGCCTACCCTGCTGTGTGCGGGATACAGCGTGAAGCTGATTTTTGATTTTTAGATTCAAGACCGTTGTGGCGCAGGGGCACATGCGTTCGATTCGATTGTTCGATTCCCGCTCGGGGGAATGAAATATGTAATATTTTCATTTCCTCGTTCTGGTAACAAGGCAAAGCGCGGCGTTAAGCGTAGCCACACAACGCGCAATGCCTCGAGCATTCGTTGGAAGGTGGGGGACATAAGTATCGTAATGGGGCACGGAACGGCTTAACATTAGATTCTCAGGTTCTCTGTGTTGCCCCACTACTACACTGTTTTGTGCGGGATATAGCGTGAAGCTTAAAAAATATATAATCAACATTTATTTTGTCAGTTTTACACTGTTTCCCTCATATAGCAGAGTAGGCAGAGGGATCTAGTGATGAGACACTATTCTTTGCTTTCTGCCCAAATTGTGTGAAAGAAAAATCGCACTTCATTTTAGCAGAGCAGGGAAATAAATATTGTAATGGTAGTTGATGTTAAGGAACCCACAACCATCACATAAATAACAAAATACAGGCAGCCGCTTTATGTAGAAATTACACATGTAATATACTATAAACTATGTAATAATATCTTTTTAGGTCAACCTACTACCCACACCATTTTTTGATCACCTTAAGTCCAAGAATTTAGAAAATTCTGAATCGACAAATTGACGTTATTTTTATTAAGTTTCATCCCTGAAAATATTTACTAAAAATACCTTTTCTAGGAACACATAGATTTGCATTCAAAATATTAAAACAGTAAAATCAATAAAACAGAAACTATGACGATATCAATAATTAAATATTGATGTCCACAAATGTCATAATGTCCTAACATCATTTACACGTCGAGCGACGTCGACCAAGGTTATTAAATGTATGGGAGGCGAGTAAAATTTCAATGATGGCAACTTATAAGGCCGTTTGAATATTAATGGGACGAAATATTACTATCTCTATCATACGAATAGAATATGAATGTTATAATAATTAACCCAAAAGGCAAAAGGCGTGATGTACTGAGTGCGGACTGATTGGTCCCTCGTCAGTTATGATTAAGTAGTGTCAGCAGCAACAAATACATCTATATTTTTTTCACGTTTTATCCCTTAGCGGGGTAGCCAGAGAGGACGGAACACCAACCACTACCGTATCTGTATACGCTCTCGCCTCATCTAGTGTTCTCATCCTTTTCATTTTGTTCTCATTCTCCCCCTATTTCGAACATTTAGTTATTACAATAATATATAAAGCTTACTTGTATTTAATAGTCCTTGTTGTTAGAATAAGTTTAAAGAAAAAAAAATATCGAAACAAAAACCAATATTTAAAAAAATTACACCATTAAAAAAGGCTAATTTTATTATAATTCATAATAAATATTTTAATAAACAATAAATAGATGATCATTCTAGCGCTACAAGGGCGCAGTGTGAGAACACGCGTGTATAATTGTCCACGTTCACGATTTACAAACAAACAATGAGAATTTATACCATACATATTAATATGTATGTTAGATAGAAACAGACAAAACGCGGCGTTGAGTTTCGCCACTCAACATGCAATGTATCTCTTCATTGCAAATTCGGTCAGCTAAACTGATTTCGCATAAACATTTTTAACGTTTCGCCTTCTAATCAATGCATCCAAAGCACCGTAAACTCCGTTTTTTTGTTTAGAAAAATATTATATTAACTAAAGTTATATATCAATTTATTTCTTACTATTCGTTGACTTGTCGCCGCAACTTTGTATACCTTATTAAATAACAACATCTTCACGCTGTATACCGCACACAGCAGAGTAGGCTGTGGTGGCATCATTGCGTGTTGAGTGGTGGAATTCAACGCCATACTTTGCCTTGCAATGAGAGCGAGGAAATGAAATATTAAATATGTCTTTTTTCCAAATGGGAATCCAGCCTACGACCGTCGCGTTAACAGTCACACGCTTGTATCACTGCGGCACCGAGTACCGGTAGTCTACGTTATTTTTGGCAGGAATTTCTAGAAATCCTCTCTAACCCACCACATGCCAAAAATTCAACTTTCTAAATCTCTTAGTTTCGTCTTTGCGTTTCTGTCTGATACTCAGTAACGGAACAGTTTTAGTCATATATACACGGATTAAAATAATATAAGTATACATAATATGTATGCAAGTATTTTTAGAACCTGTTAATATCTTTTTAAAGATAACATTATATGTTAGTTTTTTGACATATTTATTATAATAGCCAAAACATTTACGATTAATACTGACAAATTTACGAAATAACACATTTAGAATTTAAATTATTAAGATTACTTCATTCATTATAGGGCTAGGACAAGAATTTGATTTATTGTTTATTATTAGTTGCCACGGCTGAAAATAAAAAATATATTAGCTTAAAAACCTAAAACTCCAACCCAACCAGCCATCATCCTATTAAATCGCCAGGTCCTCGTCCCCAGCAGAAATTAATGATCCCAAACTTAAAGTTAAATTAGTTTAAGTTTCTCTAATGTCCCTAATATGATAGGGCTTCGTCTTCCACTTTCCTAAAACCAGCTAGATGGTACTATATTATTGTATTGTTACCTGACCTACATATGTAACTTTAACAGGATAACCAGAGAGAAAGGGGAACCAAACGCCCTGTACAGTGTGCAGTGTGCAGTGCTTTCTCTCTTTTTGACGTTAAGCAAAAAAAACAACGTTAATTTAAACCGCTAAACAATATGATCGAGAAGAGGAGAATGGAATGACTTAACATTAAGTTCCCTCTGCCCCCTCCCTGTTATAATATGCAAAAGACACGTAAATATAAAAAATAAGCATCACGACTGACCTAATAGTCTAATGGCGACGCCGCAAATTCCGTGGGATTAACCGCGCCTAGCAACAGTAAGGCAAAGCGTCTACTGGACAAAGCGAAACTTAGCGATCTAGAAGATTTAAATGACGATATTTATTAAGCTTACTTTTAAATTTAACAAATATTATACCATTGTTGTGCTGATGATAGCTAGTTAGAGTTAGTGTTTCTTTTTGACATGGGGTGTCTGGATTTTATATGGCAATGAATGCTGGCCAGCACGATCTCGGCACACTTAGGAGGAATGGAATGTGCTGGATGGAAGTGCTTTGCTATGTCTGTCCCGGGAACTAGACCCCCCGGATGGTAAAGGAAGTGATAGCCGGATGTAGTGATGCAAGACATGAAAACCAATCGAACAACCACGGAGGATGTTGAAGACCGTGCAAAGTGGAGTAACAATTTACTTCTTCTTCTGTCTTCCGCTTCAATAATCGGAAAGCAGACCTAGTTAACAAAGGCAGGCAATGCCAGTCAGAAGAAGAAGAGGTAGTGTTTCTATTTTCTTCATTTTAATAGTATTATCTATATGTATACTAATATAATAAAGCGAAAGAGTTTGTTTGTTTGTTTGTTTAAACGCTAAGATCTCTTGAACTACTGGTCGGATGTACTTTTTGTTTGTTTTATATGAAAGCTACATTCTTCAAGAGTGACGAATAAAACATTACGGTTTAATTCTTAGTTAGCCTTAGATTATGAAATAACAATAATTAGGAAAGCCATTGTATTACTTTAGCCGCGTGCGCTGGAGAAATAAGTAAATATATGTAAGTACATTGTACTACAAAAAGATTCAGTCATTAGTTTTAAAATAAAGCCCGCGAGAATCTATTAATTCTATAATATATTTTATAAATAAGTAACAATAAGACATTTTGTGACTAAAAATAATTGAAAATTGCAAGGTGATAGTTCAAAGTTTTTTTATTTGACGAAGATAATGAAACTTACGAGCGACAGTTACTCCATCATCTAGGATATTTAATGAAAATAAGCTTTGTCTTTTATAGTATGTAATTTGGACGTATACTTTTCGAGAAAACGTAAAATTAAAATAATTCAACGCTCTGTTTATGGCCGCAAGCATAGGCTTGAGTCCCGCGAGGGACGCCCTTGGCGCCGATTTTGTCCTCGCAAACAGTGAAGTACTTGCACTTTGTCAAAATTATGAAAAATGATTATAAATTATATAATTCATCTTATGGCAAATGCAGAATAATAAAATAATTATAGGTGGTATGCGGGCGAAGCCGCGAGTGAGCCGCTAGTATTATATAAAACCCTTCCGTTACTGAGTGACTGACAAACAACGCACAGCTGAAACTACGCAGCGTAGAAATTTGGGATGTGGGGTCTTGGGGAATATATGAGACAAAATTTCTACTGGAACAGGAAAAAAAGTAAATTTATAATGAATGTATACAATTTTCACATTTTATATTGTAGTATTATATACCTATTAGTATATATTTTTGGGCATGGTTTGGCAATTTTATTTGGATTAACCGTATTTACACAGATTTTCATGTTTTAAATGTTGAGTAAATATACTCATTCCATATACCTAAAATACTTATTTATATATTTTTTCTATACCGTGGACGTCTTTATTAATATTATAAGGCTGAAAAGTTTGTTTAGTCGAACGCGCTGATCTCAGAAACTATTGGTTCGAATTGTAACATTCTTTATATGTTGAATAGGCCGTTCGAGGAAGGCTATATTACATCAGGTTAATCGTTTCGATATGACCCACTTTACTTGCGATCGTAGTTGCCCTGAGTACTGAATATGTTTCATAATTACTTCGTTTTCAATATGGGGACGAAAAAAAGGGCAGGCTAAAAATATCCACTAGACAATTTTAAGCCTACTCAGAATTTAAAAAGAAAGCGTTACTCTAGAGAGCTCATAGAGAGACAATAAAATAATTTACCAACTTCCGTAAAATGTACCCATCATCTGAGCAAATCTGATAATCAATTAATTGATAGTTAAAGTGAAGGAATTATTATCATTTCCTCGCTTTGACAAAACTTTGAGACTTTGAGTTCCGGAACTCAACATGCAGTGTCGGGAGTTCAACGTGGACGTGCTACATGGAAAGCGAAGGAACGAATGTCTTAACAGGTAGTTAGGTAATATGGTGAATTAGGTTCTGCCACCCAGACACAAAAATGGAGATCACAAAATATGCATAGAATCAAATAAGGTTATTGACCAAACTAAAACAATGATTTCATGTTTACTTGTGAAATAATATCTTTCATTAGATATGAAAAGAATACGTAGCGCCGTTATTTACTTACATACTTACACCGCTAAAATATGCCTATACGACAAAACACCTGACCCAACATAAATTGTGGCTTAAATAGTTTCTTTTTAAACAAAACGATAATAAGGCTCATTTTAGTTGTAAAAAAAATGTTAAGCCCCAGTTCCCATAGCAACAAATGAATATCTAGTTTTAATTGAGGTCATTGTTGAACACATTTGAACAATAAATAGTTGAAATAATATGTTCCTTGCCATGCCAACTTACCGGTGATGAAATTTATTAATAGTCTTTGTGGGTTAAGGATTTTAAAAATATAGTCGATAATGGACTGTAAACGCGATGGTTTTAAGTTTAGTCCCCACTTGGGAGGCTGATTGTGTTTAAATCATTTTAATTTTTAAGCTCTGGTAAACAAAATGCGGCGTTGAGTTTGGCCAATCAATACGAAACATCTTGAAAATTAGGCGGAAATGTCTTAATACTATGTTCCCTCTGTCTGCCTTGATAAATGCGGGAAGTAGTTCTGCTTCTTCAGATTGTATGTTCACTGCCAGAATTTTATCGCATCAAATGGAGTACGATTAAAGAACCTAGATTTAGATATAGATGCCGGATGCCTAGCGCTGCCTTTGGTCTAAGCTGACCAATGAAACCATTTTTTTTACTCTATACCTTGGAATATAGATAGAACTAGTAACCCTCACGTATACAGTAAGACATTTTCCACTGTACCGCCGTGCCATATGGACGTTACCTTATGTAAAGTATGAGTAACCTGTTTGAAGCCGCGGCCCCTTGTTGAAGGTCTATGGTTACTGGCGTCTAGGCCATCTTGGATTTACATGAAAAATTTGAATATCAAAATAAATGGTAAAATGGTACGTCGGGCATTGAAATATATGAAATATGATCAAAATTTTGACAAAACCAAATTATATTAACTAGCAATAATCAAAAAGTGAATTTAAATAATGTCGCATTTCGTATTATTCTTAACATTTTAATACATTTAGGTTAACAGTTTATTAATTTTCTTTGTGGTTCAATTTGATGAAATTTTGCTGATATTTATGTATAGGTATGGTACATAATTTATGTGTTTCAATTATTTTACATTTTGTCAAAGACCTCAGCTTAACTTTTTAATTAAGTTTTTGTAGCCACATATAGCAGGCAGAAGAAACCTAGTGTTACGACATTCCGTTTATCACTTTCCACCTTGTATTCAAGACATCGTTTGTCTTGAGTGGTGGTACTCAACAACACTTTGTATTGTTATCAAAAGAAATAGAAATGAAATTAATTCATTTCCCTGAGTAGGAATCGAGCACACAATTGACGCCTTTATAAAGTACATTGCTGTCGCTTCGCCACGACGGGCTAACTTTATAAGTAACCTAACAGTTTTTCGTCCCGCGGGTAATAGGGTAAAATCGGGATAGATGCCCCATTAGGATAGATAATAATGCCCCACACTCAAACAATCCTGTTTACAAAAATATATTTTTTTTTCGCGTTTATGAGTTTAGATAATATACTTGCAGCAGACGCTATTAGTACTTAAATACTTAAAATATTTAAAAAATATTTCATTTAAAATATAAATATTCATTACTTTGTTACTTTAGAATTAGCAATGGTTTACATTTTATTTTGAGCAATTATTAGGTTGATAGATTGCATTAACAACACATTTTAGAGACAAGTATGGATTTCAATTTAGTAATCTGAAAATTTAAAAGGCCTATCCTTATCTTATAGGATAATCACCTCGAATTGTTGAAGGATAGATGCCCCTAGGATATATTACACTTGTATATAGAAAAATATCGTCAGTTTTGTATTTATGTCATAACTATTTTAATATATACTAATAGACATTGTAACATATTTATGAATAGATGACGACAACAAACATGTATTTTATATTTAACTCATGCCTTTACCAGCAAACAGAGTGGTAATTCGGTAGGAATTTCTAAAATAAATTCAGTCGAAATTATTGACTTCAGAACTTACTCCACAAAGCTACGTCTTATTTATGGATGTCATCTGATCTGGAAATCAGCCTGCAAACATAGCTCTATACCCAGAGCCTCGAAGATGTGTCAACCATACACTCTCTGCTTACCAATTAATTTAGGATGGAGAGGAGCTGAAGCAAAGGATTGGTGAAAAATCCGTCGATATGACACATAAAAGCTCTATGATCAGAGAAAAATATATGAAATACAAATAACAATTACAGACGTGAATAACATACCGGAATTTGAAATCGGTTCACCATTGACGTCAATAATACAAAAATTCAGCACACTTAAAAATTGGTCGTTCTCTTTCATGGCGGAGAAACATTTGGTCGACAGATTATAATGATCTAATCAAATTTAATATAATGGCACTACAATCACTATTATTAATATTGCATTGCGTGTTGAGTTGCGGAACTCGGCCCATCGGTGCTTAATAAATACAAGTGTTTTCTATCGTCAAAAGTGTGTGTTATATTTGTTTTATTAATTTGTTGTATATCTATATTTATTATTAAAAAAGTATTTGCATTATGGATTCCTTCTCTATGTAAAGTATTATATAACTGTGCCAAATTTCATACTCCACCGTACGCACAATTATCGTAAAAAGGGGTACAATTGTTTTTTACTATGTAGATTGGTTTTATTTCATACTGGCGAATATTTATTAAATATATTTGTAAAATTATTTTCAATTTTAATAAATGTAAATTATAAATAAAATATTTATTTACATTTATATTTTCATTTCTTCGCTCTGGTTTCAAGGCAAAGCGCGGCATTGAGTTCCGCCACTCAATACGCAATGCCCCCAGAACTCGGCGGAAAGTAGGGAACGGAGTGTCTATACACTATGTTACCTCTGCCGACCCTGCTGTGTGCGGGATACAGCGTGAAGCGGATTTTTTTTTTATTTTCAATTTTCAATAGGATTAGTAATTTCATTAGTTGTAATAAAAGGCCGCGACATCATATGTCTTATAAATAAGTCACAATAAGGTATTTTATGACAAAACCGTTTTTTATAAATAAGATTGAAGTGTGAATGTGTGGTCAATATTACAATGTTTTTGCAAGTGCATGTTATATTTTTACGGTGCGCGCGTACATACTATGTGAAACTAAACATTTTTCTATATTAATACGATAATTTTTGCGAGCAATCGCAAATAAAAACCCCAAAAGATAAAAATTACGATTTATTAAGTTTATAACAACGGTACAGATAACCAAACCGAACTAAAATAATATATAAGCGAACAGAACCAAAGAAAATATAAATTAATTATAAACAGCAAATAACCATATAAAAATTAACAGTAGATCGAAAATTGTATGAAAATTTACAAAATCGTTAACGTCGTCCGCCCGTTCAGGTCGGTCATACCTTGCGGCTAGTAAGGCCAGGTCATTTTGAATCAGTGATATTTCCTTAATTAACTACTTAAAAAATTTCAATCTAGATGAAATGTTAAAGAAATCATTCTATAAGGATGAATACCAAATTATAGAAAATATTAACAACAAGCCGATAAATTTAAATTAAATATATTAAAATGAGTACTGTGGCTCAACTTTCAGATATAAAAGAATATATAATACTATTACGGATTTTTTAATAGATTTTTTAAAGGACAACTTTTTTGTGAAACATTGTTTTTATTTGTCTCATAAGATTGAGTCAGCGCACGCCACGCGTTCAGGTAGCTCATTTTGAGCGACCTTTTCTTTAAACAAACAAAATTCCTTGTTGCTTAGCATCGGTTGCTTGGTGACGGTTGTAATTAGCATGGCAGAACAAATTGAATGTCAAATTGAAATGTATTTTAATATATTTGTATATATCGAGAATATTATAATACAAATATAATAAAAAAAAGGAACCTATGTGCATCCCAAGGCCTAATCCTAGCCAGTAGGTTATCATAGCGAAGTTAGAAGGTCAAGGTGGCACAATTCCAAATGAACGTTTTTTATATACCTATTCTTGTCACGCACAGAATTTTTATAATACGTAAGAAAGAGACAGATGTGGGTGTCCCAAAAAAACATTTAGGGATATCCAATGATATAGGCAAAAGTGACGGTTGTAGCCTTATATAAACTTCCTTGACTTGCAAGGTTAAAAAAAATGATTAGATTTTCGTGTTATTTTATAATTATTATGATTTTACGTACTTACATTACTAATTAAATGCCGACGCAAACTTAGTGGATTGTTACTTAGACGTATATTATATAAAAAATAAAAATTGTACGCATTTTCTCTTGGTTTGTGCTGCATTCGGTCGCATATCATGCATGACATGCCTCTCGAGTAGGCAGAAATAATCTAGTCTAGTCTATTCTGAATCAACCTTTTTTGAACTCCGCGGTGTATATCTAAATATAGTATTAACACACTTTACGACGAATTCTGGAGGCATTGTGTGTTGAGTGGCGGAACTCAATGGCAAGTTTTTACTCGTTACCACAGCAAAGAAATGAAACACACACACACATTTACTGTCGCACGGTTGTTGCCCTGCACCACGACTGGCATCAAAAGTTTAATTTTCTTAAACTTAAAAACGAACTAAACTTTCCACGTAATCAAAACCTATACGATATTTTTTGTAGATCTACAAAACTCATCCTCAGTCCCAAATCTAAAGACACCTTTATATTTATGGACGGAGATTTGAGACTATAGTCAGAGGGTACTGCCCTGTAAGCATTCCCCCTCTCTTCCCTGGGGGGCTTGAAAGAATTCAATTAAATAAAATTGATAAACAAATAATATTAATTTACTGTAAGAATTACTCTCATTAGATCAACAGATAATGTAAATTAACCAAGATCAGTTAAATATCTTAACTATTGTCTACATACAGCCGTATAATATAACAATTTATATACATCGTTTGTGCTGTCATAAAAAATAATTAATAATCTTAAATTGCGTACAAACAAAAACCAATCCTGATAAAACATTATATGGTATAAATTTCAATAACATAATTATATTAGTTTTATGAATGAACCGACCGAATAACGGATGTGACATCATAATCGCGTACGCATACGCGCTGGGTATTTAATCATGTCTATACTAGGAACTGCCCGCGGCATCGCGTGTCAATGAATTGTAATATTTCAAGGACGAAGTGTTTTTTTTAATTCGGTTTTTTGTGTTTGGTTTTAAAGCGTTGAGGCACAGTGGAACTGCGTCTGACTGTAAGTGGTATGGTTGTGGGTTCGATTCCCACTCGGTTGTGTGAATTGTAATTTATTAATATTATTCCACCACTCAACACGTGAGTGAGTAGTGTCTTAACACTAAGTTCTCTCTGCCTACCTTACTACTATATTCGTGGTACAGCGTGAAGCTAAAAAAAGATATTGAGGCCGTTATGGCGCAGTGGAACAGCGTCTGACTGTAAGCACGATGGTCCCATAACCATTCAACGCCCGCTCTGTTACACAAATCACGGCTTTGATAGCCGCCACTCGACACACAATATCAGTAAGTGGTGAACGGAGTGTCTTAACACTGCAGTCAGGTTCCCTCTACCTCCCCTGCTGTGCGGAACAGCGTGAAGCTGCTCTTTACAGGTAAAATAAGAAGGAGATATCAAGCTGAAATTAATATCAAATATTCAGGTCTACGGTCCCTTTGAAGCATGTACAAACAAAAATCAAGCTTATGTGTAAATTCAATAAAAAACTAGAAGTATTTTTTATAAAATATATATTTTGGCATAAAATTCCGAAAAGTAAAAATTTCTAGAACTAAGCAATCCAAATTTCAGAATCTACACATTACAAACTTATTATTATATAAGAGAGAGAAAGAATTGGCGTATGTCGTGGTGCAGCGCCACAGCGTCTAACTGAAAGCGCGACGGTTCGATTTCCACCCAGTAAAAATAATTATTATCATTTCATCACTCTAGTAAAAAAACAAAACGCGGCGTTGAGTTTAATCACTACACTCGCAATGTCTTGAAAATTGATACTGATTGATACGTGGTGCTTCGATAACTTAAACACTAGGTTTCTTCTGCCTATCACAGCTCCACTATACAGCGTGAAGCTTATTAGGGATTTACCGATTCTTCATAGCGTTACCATGGTAACACAGCCAACGTAGCTTAGATGGTGGTATCTAACATAGTTTACCATTCATACCATATCGCAGTTTGACCTTAATGGTACGTTGACTTGTCTTCAAAATTTGCAACGACTTTAGAATACTTTATGTTTTTTTTTCAAGCTATCAAAGATCTCCATTTTTATTGGACCGTATGTTAATTCGAAGGTTAGTTAGTCGTCTGCTTATTGTGAATTTAACAAGTTAGAATACATTTAATTATATACATATATAGATATGCTGATTAAACGTCTGTATTGTAATTTTTATCTACCGACATCATTTCTTTGAACAAAGTTTGATGTGTCTCTGTATGTGGCATCGTAGCTCCCGAACGGATGAGGCGATCGAATTTTCTTTTTCTAAAGGTGACTTATTCAAGAGTGACCTTACCCATTATCCAAGAAGATATGTTCAGCCGTTTGTAGATCAGATCAGACCCTTTCCAGTTGATGAAATCATGTGAACATAAGATATTTTTTGATGAGTGATTTACAAGTTTTTGTTATAAGTTGTTTTTTTTCAGCTTATATTTCATTCTTTCAGAGTATTCAAAAACTTCAATTTATTATACGAAATCGATTATCGATTACATAACTAAACGATTTATCGATCATATTTATTTTAATTTTATACTTTTTATTTTGATACTAAAATGATAACTAAATATGTATTTTTATTTAGTTTTCAGAGGCCAGTCGTGGCGCAGCGGCACGAGGTGTGACTGTAAAACCGACTGGTTGTAGGTTCGATCCCCACTCGAGGAGATGAAATATTTACTTAAATTTATGTTTCCATTTCTTCACTCTGGTGCAGAGGCTAAGCGCGGCGTTGAGTTCTGCCACTCAACACGTAATGCCTCCAGAATTCGGCAGAAAGTGGGGAACGGAGTGCCTTAACACTAGGTTCCCTCTGTGTGCGTGGTTCAGCGTGAAGCTGATTTATTTTTTTATTTTATTTCATTTTCATTAGATATGTTCCATACAAACAATCATCCACATCAAAGTGTGTTTTAAAAACAAAACATGAATTATCGATATAAAAACAATTATCGAATAACCAAAAGCAAAGCCAGGAGTCGAACTAAACTCTAAAATTCAGCAAAACGTCTCACATATGCAAATTTAAACGCCTTACGCGTAGTGAATTTGTTTATGTATTAGGTATTGTCATATAAATCAAAGGACCGGATGTCGTAACGAGGCCTTCGGTCTATTGTAATTTTAGACTTGTCTAGGTTCGATTCTAGGTTGCGGACGTGACGTGCTTCTTCTCGCCGTGTATTCAGATCGATTTTGTTTTAAATAAATCAGGATATTATTTTTAATATCCGGCAATTGTTTATAATATTCTTCTCAGTTCTCAGTTTTACCTAGGTCATAATTTATTACATTATCCAGTTATTGTAACAGTATATAATACCTTGGTAAATCTAACATAAACCCTGTATAGAGGAAAGTCACACAATGGCACAGGGGATCAAGCATGCGACTGTAATTGACAAGATGTGGGTTCCATTCCCACTCGAAGAAATAAAATATTTAATAAATTGTATATTAATGAAACATTTCCTCGCTCTGAAAATGAGGCAAAGCGTGGCAAGTTCTGCCGTTCATCACGCAGTACCTCCAGAATTACACTTAATTAATAAGTGTACTTAATTATTTTTTTACATATCTTAATAAGAATTTAACACATCTGGCCCTACCTATTGCTTTGAGTCAGCTTGAAGCTGGCTCAAAGCTCTAAAATAGGTAGAGATTCACATTTAATTTAGATAGATCATTAATTGTTTTTATAGAAATAGAAAGTATGGAGGTGGACATTGTCCGCAAAATGATGAATTTATATTATTATAGAAAAACAATATAAAGATTTCGACATAAGAAATTATGTATGTATTTCTTAATTGGTTAGTTTACAAATGGGTCTCGCTACGTTTAAATTTTTATACGTTTTTAAACATTTTCCTTTCCTTATTTTGTAAATAACGCTTTACAAAAGTGAAAATATTTAATTAGTTATTAAGTTATTTATATGTATTATAAAAATAAAAAAATCAGCGTCACGCTGTATCCCGCACACAGCAGGTTAGGCAGAGGGAACCCAGTGTTAAGACACTTCGTTCCCCATTTTCTGCCGAATTCTGGAGGCATTGCGTGTTGACTGGCAGAACTCAACGCCGCGCTTTGCCTCGACACCAGAGCTAAGAAATGGAAATATAAATTAAATTAATTTCCATTAGGTTCCCTCTGCCTACCCTGCAGTATGCGGGATACAGCGTGGAAATATAAATTTAAGTAAATATTTTAACGCAACAAAACGCCCCTGATATTTTCTTGTTTCTTATTTCTCTTTTATGATATTTATTTTTATTACTTATGTAATTTTTACCATTATCGTTATTTTTTTCAACAAATTATAGTAACTTATCCTTTTTAAATTTATGTAATTAGACTTTACCAATAATTAATATAATTTTTTTTTGTTTTTAACTTTTATACACTAGTTTCCTATGTTGCATGAGGTATTCACCTTAAAAGGTAATGCATTTAGTAGTAATATAGAATTAAAATATTAATATTTTTGTAAAATTAATGTAATTTACCACTGGTGAATCTAAATTAAATAAATAAATAAATAAATAAATAAAATCTCTTCGAGTGGGGATCGAACCCATAACCAGTCGGTTATACAGTCACTGGCCTCCGTAACTGGTATTTATATATTAGTTATTAAGGTATTACCATTTTATTTTGCATATTAAGTTACTGTCATTATATCCTTAGATTATTATTTTATTATGTGTAAAAACCTACGTAAAACTCAGGGGGCGTTACTGCCTCATATTAAATTACATTATGATAAATAACTGAAATAGGTGGATATATCTAGAAACTATCATAACAGATTGTGGGTTTGATTCCCACTCAACAAAATAATTTTTCTTTCTTTGGTTTGGTATCGAGGCAAAGCGTGGCGTTATGCTCTCAACGCGCAATGCCTCCAGAATTCGGCTGAAAATAGAGAACGGAGTGTCTTAACACTAGGCTCCCCTTGCCTATCCCGCCGTGTGCGGGATACAACGTGAAGCTGAAAAAAAATAGCCTTCAAACGCGTCTATTTAAAAATAGGAGAACTAAGCGAATATAATTTTCTCATATCAATAATGAACAATGACGTAGCACGCCTACATATCCTACATTATCAGGGAAAGTGATTTTTTTCAGTCCGTCTGCCCTTGAACTAGTGGAGCGAGGTGTTGCGAGTATTTTAAATTTGCTATAATGACTTGTTTGTTTCGTTGCGAAGCGGATGGCTAGTTTGGTTCCGTATTACATATTATGTGTGTATTTGTACATATATTTTATATACATATATATAAATGTCATCAATAGTATTTCTTTGTATTTTATTCTTTAACTAGTCATCGCCCACATCTTTGTTCCCATGGATTTTAGAATGTAAAATGGAAAAATTCCGTTTTTCTCGTAGGAATTCCGAGAAATAATCTCTTGGTGCTACTAAACTCCCAAATTTGCCTACGAAAGTGCAATTTTGTAAGTCCACACCCGGCATAAATAATAATAAATGGATGACTTCAGTATTTTATTACGTAACAACACTCAAGGCCACTGTTTGTTTTTTATTAATTTCCTTGCTGAATGCTGAAAAATTGACCCAGATTGTTTGCCAAAAGTTGAGCTCGTCTATTTGTACGTTGGTATATCACATTGATGCTCGTTAATAATGACAATTTAAAATACAATGACATATTAAAATAGTGTATGTAAAAAAAATTATATATATATATATATATATATATATANTGTAATAGAATATGAAAAGGTCAGTTGCAGGCTTCGGATGTAACGATAAGGACTGGAGGATTTTTATTTTAGTGCTATTATCTATCAGATCAACGATTGTAAAGTATTTATTCAGAGGCTCAAAATGCGTGAAGTTGCTTATGATAGTAGTATCACGTATGCGTCTACCTCCTATTGCCATCGCGTTCAGAAATTTCCAATTCTTTGCTGGATTACTGCAATTGATTGAAGAATATATGTAATTACGTCAGGCATCCCTGCAAGTCCTATTGCATCTGTTGCGTAGTATTATATTGTACCTTTATACATTTTCACATGTGAGATTTTTCTTATATTTAGACTTAACTTAGTGTTCCGCTTAGCCATTTCCTCTTAATAGAAGCTTAATTTCCTCAGTTAACCACGGAGCCGGGAGATGTTTTATTTTAACTGGTCGAAGAGGAGCATGAGTATCAAAAAGCGTAATTAAAAGTGAATTCCAGTGTATTGTTTAGTTATTTAAATTAATAGGCATACCGGTAACAAGAAAAACATTCGTTTCACAAAAATGTATACTATTTTTATGTTAATTTAGACAATAAGGCTGTTACTATGTATAAATCGAAGAAATATCAGCGGATTGGGACTACTTTTGATTATCGAGGCCAGACGTGGCGCAGCGGCACGAGGTGTGACTGCAAAACCGACTGGTTGTGGGTTCGATCCCCACTCGAGGAGATGAAATATTTACTTAAATTTATATTTCCATTTCTTCTCTCTGGTGTCGAGGTTAAGCGCGGCGTTGAGTTCTGCCACTCAACACGCAATGCCTCCAGAATTCGGCGTAGTGTTAACACACTCCGTTCCCTCTGCCTACCCTGCTGTGTGCGGGATACAGCGTGAAGCTAATTAAATTTATTTATATATATACATATATATATATATATATATATATATATATATATATATATATATATATATATATATATATATATATAGGTATATAAATATATAAAAGTAGAGGCTATTCGTGGCGCAGGGACATAAAGAGTGACTGTCAAATCGACTGGTTGTGGGTTCGATTTACTTTTACATATGGGATACAGCGTGAAGCTGGTTTTTTATTTAATTTAATTTCTAATAAAAATAATACAATTTGTTAATAATATTATAAATTATAATGAAGGTTTCTTTAAGAATACTAAGAACACACACTTATTATAGTATTTCCAATATGAGCTATAATTTGTTAGGCGCCGATAGAACAAAACATAAATTTTATAACAATTTTAATAGTTTTTAACAGCTTCGACAAGATAATTGTGGATATAAGAAGAGAATATTGTGTGACGATACATCAACTTAAGATTTTTCTTCTCTAGATAAAAGGAGTTACGAGTTGTTCTATTAATTTTAATATTAGATATTAATATTTACAATACGTACTGCCTGTACATATATTCTTGCTATTTTCTTTTCAGCCTCGCTCAGTGTCCATTATATTTGCGAGAGACGTTGCGTGTAGAGTGGCAGAATTCAACACCGTACTCTATCTTTACAAACCAAGGAAATAATTAGGATTTATTCCTACTACTTGGGATCGTATCTTTTTCTGTAGTTTATATAAAATTCCTTTTTAACCTTACGTATTATTTTAATATAAAAATATTTACAATTATTTCAATATTTTTTGATATATACATACCTACATATATAATTACATTATAAATAAAAAATATATATAACATTCCAGTACTTAATGCACAAAAATAAACATTTTATGTATAATTTCGGCGTTCGGTCCGGCGATTCGAGCGCTCTGGCTGGTAAGCACTCGACGAGCAGTAGCGACTACCGACAGCCTGTTACTGCTACTATTTTAATTTATATTTCCAACGGAAACTTAACGAACTTGATTCTGAAGATTCTCACAGTGAAAAATAAACTGAATTACTTTTGTAGGTAGATGTTTGTGTTGTTATATTACTGAGGTGGTCGCCGGTTCAAGAGCTAAATTGCTATTTGTTTTTTGATACGTTTTGCAAGGTTTATAGTGACGAGTTATTTATATAACACTTTATTTTGGTTCACTGTTTTTTTATGTTCCCGCAACCACAGGGCAACTTACAATGGCTTAAAGCCATTGTGAACGAGAAAGGGAAAATCTTTCCATATGAAATTTCAAGAAATAATCTCTCATTGCTGCTCCCTTTTACTCCTTATCTTACCTAAAAAAATTAAATTAAATCAGCTTCACGCTGTATTCCACACACAGCAGGGTAGGCAAAGGGAACCTAGTGTTATGACACACCGTTCCCCACTTTCCGTCGATCACTGGAAGCATTTCGTATTGAGTAGCGGAACTCTACGCCACGCTTTGCCTCGACACCAGAGCGAATAAATGAAAATATGAAAATCTGAAATAAAATTAGGGCAACCCAAAATTTTATATAAGGCAAAATCGTAAAAAACCTCGTTGACGGGTACATATCAACGTAGCTGTAAACCGATTTACTACTTCAGACACTTGCAAAGCAAACATACTGAAGGAGCCGAAGTAACAAAATAACCACAATAGTTTACATTAACGTCGCTTTGTAGGTCAGCTACGTCAAAACGAATGGTTTCGAGACATATTTACTTTCCGTTTTTCTCTTTTTAACTATTGAAATAGATAGAAATAGTGGTGAACCACCTACGACTTTTTTTTGCTTCAGCTCGCTATATCTTGTATATAGACAGAGGGAACCTAGTGTTAAGACATTCTGTTCCCAGCGTAACGCCCAATTTTAAAGACATTACGTTCTGAGTGACGGAACTCAACAGCACACTTTGAAAATAAAAAATAAAGCAAACTCACTTGAACATTTCATTTTCACAACAGAAAATATGTCGTATAATATGAACATATGTCGTATAATAAATATCACACGGCACGTTAACCAAATAAGTCCCAAATTGACAAAACCTTGTTAGAGATCCACGCGCTGTTGCCACGTCGCGTCGGCCATCAAGCGGAAATTCTTCTATATCAAAGGATACGTTGATTTGCTAATTGGGATAAGGACTCGAAATTGTATGAATCATACAAAGGTATGAATGAAATACTCATGGAATAAATTATACTAACCAAGTCCTAGTCCTCTGTGGACTTCCTTATAAGGATCACGTGGGTAATATAGTGGGAATGTTGTTTTTGATAGATATGTTGTGTGATTTGTGATTGAAGCTAAATAATTCGTTTTTATTTGTTGTTAGCAACCCAAACGCGGCTTCGCCCGCTTATATGTGTTGTTATATTACGGTCAAAATATACAAAATCTTTACATGATTTGTAAATCTATGTACGTATATATCACAATTTATAAGCTGTAATGTAAAGTTACACTTTAGTTATAAGTCCGTTCATAGTTTATAATATAAATATTATCCTTTGGCTATACTATAAAAATAAGTTTAAGCTAGTAATGTCGCGTTTCGGTCTCAAATAAAAACACGATTGGTTTCATGATTTCACAGACGAAGCCACGAGCGGATCGCTAGTATTTATACAAATTATTTTTAAGCAAATTATAAATGTATAAATGTAAATAAAAATGATCAACTAACAACTACAAGTGTAAGTACATATTAACATTGCCGTGAATCATCTGAAAAACATACATTTTATTTCGTCATATTTTTAATTAAATGAACTTCACGCTGTTTCCCGTACGCACTACGGTAGGCAGAGGAAACCTAGTTTTAAGACAATCCGTTCCCCATTTTCCCCAATTCTGCAGACATTCCTTGTTGAATGGCGAAACTCAACGCCGCGCTTTGTCTCGACACCAGAGCGAAGAAATGGAAATATAAATAATATTTCATTTCCTCGAGTGGGGTAGTACCCACAACCAGTCACACTTTGTGCCCCTGCGCCATGACTGGCCTCAATTTTTTTTAATGCTAATTATATTTTGAATGTTTTATATTATAGCAGCTAAAACAACATTGGTAGCAATATAAGTATATCATAATCATAATATTTCGTGTAAAAATCTCACGCCGGCACACACCAGGAAGACATTAACGAATTCTACGCAAATAGTTTTTAATTTATTGAAATTGTATCAACGCTGTTTCGATAACAAACGACGTGTTTACGCGTGACCATATTTTTAACGGTGTGACGCACTTTACGTATGGGGTTATAAGTTCATTCATTTTACGAAAAGCGTGAGCGAAGTATCTTAACACTAGGTTCACTAGGACAGGCCGTTACTGTAAAAACGATGGTTGTAGATTCGATAGAACTAGGAGAAATCATTATAATTCATTTTTTTTTATATTACTTGTTGTTTTAAAAATTGATTGGAAAATGCAGAATAGACTGTGCTAGGTTATATATATGGTATAGATTTCTTTTGGCTACTTAGCCCTCCGGGAATATACCGGGGAATGAAGGCCCTATGTTTCAAATATGAATTTATAACAAAAAATATTATTTGTTTATCGATTTTAGAATTATTTCAATAATTTAAATTTTCAAAATAACTCTTAACAAAGTTCTAAACTATTGGACTTGATTTGTAGAGTTCCGTAAAATTTACCCTTATAGGGTTCCTTTTTTCCTTTGACATACAGACGGACAGACAACAAAGGTCACTTTCTTGTTCAAAGCTACGGTAACATGATTTTCTGAAAAAAGTGTATTTTATGCAATAATTACTTAAAAAAAGATATGGCCGTTTATATCGTAAAAAACCCGTATTTCGACACTACAAAGGGAATCAAAATTAATAGGGTACTTCCGGTTGACCTAGAATTATAAAAATTGGCAGCCAGCATCTACAGGTAGTACTAGTTTCAGAAAAAACTATACATTTGTAGTTAAATCCTAAAAACTAGTAGCTTTAAAAGGGGACCATAATTTTTATACGGCACCCGCGGTGGGCGAGGCCGACTCGCTTTTGTCCGATTTTTTTCTGTTTGCATGTGACTGTAATTAAAAAAAGATCCAAATTTTACAATCACAGTTAGTTACAAGACTATTTTAGACAAACCAATGAATAACTATTCGTATCTATTTTTATAAAATATTGAATTGCTCTAAGAGACATTTATAAATTATCGTGAAATTCATTTACTACTATAAAATCTTTATATAAATAAGCTTTAGAATAATAAAATGCGCAGTTTCAGTCGTAACATATTCTGTCTGTGTTCTAAACACACCAAAGTTCACCTTGAACATTCTTCCGACATTAATATCGTATTTATCACTTTATTATAGGGGACCCATGTGTTGGTAAAAGGTAGGAAAAAACATTTTAATAAAATAATATATATATGTTGATATATTTTTCTGCCGCAAACGGATGTTAATATTATTTCTCAACTCGAACAATAATATCGATATTAAGGATTACATTTTAGTATTAATATTATAATAAAAAACAATATTATATAATATAATAATTAGGCTAAAAATAACTTTTTTTTTGTCAAAAATCACTATAATATTTATAACTATTAATAGTTAATGAAACTTTATAATAGATTAACTATTTTTGTAATATCGAATAGGATGAAAGCAAAATGGCCAAATAGATCCTCTCGTTAAGTAATGCACAAAGTAAATAGGATAGCATGTTAATTATACTGTGTGTACACTTTAACTTATACCACTTTTAATTGAATTTTTGACATGTAGACTATTGATTGGTATTGAATATTGTAGATGACAAGGCTATACAAATATTTATGGTTTTTAGCTAAATAATCTAAATTGAAATATTTAGTGGGGAATAGAGTGTCTTAACACTAGGTTCCCTCTGCCTACCCTGCAGTGTGCGGGATACAGCGTGAAGCTGAAAATTTACATATAAATATTGCTATATACAACGGTGAATACACTTAACTATAAACTTGTTTTACTTAAAGATGGATAAGTTCTGGTAAAATATTAAAAATAATAAAGATTAGGTTATAAAAACACATTTATCATATTTAATAGTTACGTTATAAATTAATTATGTTTAATAAATAATATAAACTATTAGTATGTCCTACAAAATGATCATATATGGTGTTAATAATGTGTTGATAATTAGGAGTTGCGTACCTTTGTCGCGACAGGTCGAGCTATTATCTGTTGCGCCACAAGTTGTATGCTAATGCGTATCGCATATGGTTATAATGGTATAGTACAGTACGATTCGAAAAGTAAACTACATTTAGGGCAAAAGTTTGATGTGCCATGTTTTATGAAATTGTCTAAGAATACCTAAATAATCACTTAGACCTATATCAGGATAAAATTTCCCTCTAAATCCAAAGGGCCAATAAGGCAATCTTAATTCAATATACATATTGTTAGAACTCGGAAGCGGTTATCGTTTTTAAAAAGGCGCGATAAAAACACATATCGTCTATATGATTCTAAACTATTTGGAAAGAGGTACTATGTAATTGCAATAAATGATATGTATCACCTATTAACAATACTTCACACTAGTTTCCTTCCGATAAGGGCCAACAAGCAATTGCCCCCGATTGACATAATTCCACTGCTTTTATAGTCTTTTTAAAGAGGTTAGATGTTGGTGGAAATACTAACATCTAACCTCTTTTACACGAGTTCGCTAACAATATATTATATTTATAAGGTAAAATACTATTACTATTAAGACTTGTTTGATTATCTTCTAATTTCTTATTATTGCGATAATATTATGAATTCGATTCCACTTGGTTAATTCAAGTATTCAACTATTCAACACGCTGTGTCCCAAAAACTGGTCGGTACTAGGGGAAATTAGTGTCTTAATACTACATAGATTTCCTCTCAAAAAAAAAAAAGATTTATATCCCGAAATAACTCTCAAAAGAAATGGACGCACGATATAACGCGATCGCGCGAGTGGTCGTCAATAAATTGTCGCGTCTTCCGCAATTAGGAGTCGCGATACTTTGTAGCGGGTCAGTGGGTCTGTGGGTATTTTTGTACCATTATGTGATCTTGTGGTTTGTATGAACTTTTTATATTGTAGTATGGAGGTATGGAATGTTTTCGCTAACTGTTAAACTAAATAGGATTTAAGTAGGTATCTGTAGTGTTTTTAGAGTATTTTATAATAATATAAAGCTGGAGAAGCGAGCAAGAAGCTGAGGCCAGTCGTGGCGCATCGGCACAAGCGTGCGATTGTAAATACGACATAATGTGAGTTCGATTGAAACTAGAGGAAATCATATATTTAATATTTTCATTTCTTCGCTCTGGTAACGAGGCAATACGCGGCGTTAAGCTTCGCCACTCAACACGCAGTGCGGCCAGAATTTAGCAACTAATGTCTTAATGGGAATGGAGTGCCTTAACACTAAGTTCCCGGGTTCCCTGTGCCTAGACTGTTTATGTGCGGGATACGTCGTGAAGCTAAAAAAATATAAAGCTGTAGAGTTTCTTTGATAGAACGCACCAATTTCAGTAACAACTGATTCAAATTGAATAAAATATTTTCATATCGGATAATCCTTTCATCGAGATAGGCTATAGAGTATACTACTTTCTGTTAATAGCTGTGGGTATCTACTTAGTCAAAGCCGTGGGTAAAAGCTTGTGTTTGTTTTTTTTGTAGGTGTTGTATTTAAAATAGAACGACGAAAACTTTTACATTTTAGAGAATACGTACAAAAGTACTATAGATAATGATAAATATTATTTTCTTAATATATAGTTTCTTGTTTTGTTTTTCAAACATGTGTACGCTGTGTATAGTTTTGTTTCATTTTCAAGTAAATGAAAAAGTGCAAAACTTAATTGTACAAATTGTATCTTGATTTATTAAAGCTGAAAAACATATTGTTGTGGGTAAAAGAAATATATTAGTACTGGTTTTTGATATTTTATGTCTATTCCCTTTTTAATCGTCACATCGTTTTGTAGTTTCGAGGGCTAAACATCTTTTGATAAGTAGAGGCCGTCGTGGCGCAGCTAATTTGGACAGGCTCCGTGTTGCCTGCCGTAACTTAACGCCGTCTTAACTTGCAGAGCAAGGAAATGAAAATAAATCATTGCCTTGACTGGGAGTCGAACCCATATTCATTGCGTCGTTACAGTCACACGCTGTGTCACTGCGCCACGACGGCCACAAGCGTATTGCGTATAATATGTAGCGTATTTTTATATGAAAAAATTCCTAAGCCCGTATTCTACGTGAACGTCAATACATTCACAAAATGCGCAATTTCAAACGTGAAAAGATATTTATTAGACCTCATAAAAACCTAGACCTAGCTCAAACATATACTAAAGTTATATAACATCGGCAAAGTTCCAAATCACAATTTTATTTTCATCACAAACACATCCATTCGTTTCTATACATACTTGGTAGCTATTAGCAATGTATTGTATAAATTACGTTTAAAAAAAAAGTATTGTGACCCATTACTCTACTTTCTATTTTACACAAATTTATATTATATATTTTTATACGTTAATAATTTTAACTGATCTTACGGAGTTGAGTTCCACCCAATTTAATGAAAAAGTGAGACTTGGATACGTGGCACTCTACTACTGTGCGGTTTCGTAGGAACTTCCTTCCACGCGCCACAACTTTGAAACGGCCTAACTAACTAAACAAAACAGCAAATTATCACACAAAATTAGGACACTATGAGTACGTATTCGACATATAACATCAAAAACTAAGCTCATTTGCATGTAAACCTAACGTTTTAACCTTCGAAACTAGAAGGGGAAGGTGTAGATGCGAATTAAATTAAAATATCATCGTTATATAAGCGTAGCAACAAAATTTCGCGTTAGCAACACGTTATCGCACTATGTATAATATTAACGCGTCAACTCACGAAATATTTACTAATATATAATGAAACGCAATTCTGGCTATTCTATCGTCTATACATATTAAATGTCACGTCCTCTTTAAAAAAAATGATTTTTATTTATTGGCAATAGGTTATGGTGATGGTTCGAGGCCAGTAGCGGCGCAGGGGCACAGAGTGTGGCTGTAAACGCGACTGGTTGTGGATTCGATCCCCACTCGAGGAAATAAAAATATTCACTTAAATTTATATTTTCGTTTTTTCACTCTGGTGGCAGGGAAAAGCACAGAGTCGAGTTCGTCAGAATTCGGCGGAAATTGGGGAACGGAGTGTCTTGACACTAGATTTCCTCTGCCTACTCTATTGTATGCGGGATACAGCGTGGAGCTGATTTTAAAATTAAAAATTTTCTATGACTAGCTCTAAGTAATAAGGTAGTTCTGAGGTAATTTTGACCGTAGCAGATGGCACGTAGGTTACATCGAAAAGATTGATGTGATGTAATATAGTATAAAATATATAGAAAGCTATAGCCTTTCTCAATGAACGGACTATACAACGCAAAAAGATTTATTTCAATTTGAACCGGTAGTTTTTGGGGTTAGCGCGTTCAACCAAACAAACTTTTCAGCTTTATAGTATTAAATATATATGTATGTTGGAAAGTGTTAGTTTGACAAAATAAGCATACATTGGTCAATGGTATTTTAAAGTTTATTATCACAATAAAATTGTTTGTATTGAGTACAGATTATATAAGGTTTTGATAATAGTTCACAATTTGAAAAAAACATTATTTTGCTAATATTTAGTAGAGTAGGGAGATAAAACCCAATGATAAGTTACTTTAAAAGGTAGATATTGTTAGACGTGAATGTACAGACTAGATTACATACAAATTTCTGTGTTCTACGACTAGTTAGTAACGGAAACATTTTATATACGTATCATATATACAAGTATATGAGAAAAATGTTATACTTCAAGAATACCAAAATATTTTTTTTGCTATATTAAATAAGTATGGATTATAAATAGTTAAAGCAATATTTTATAAATAATTCAATTGTATCTCGTGATGGATAGATATGACACGTGATATTATAAGATTTATTAAGTTATAGGCGGTGGGAACCTAGTGTTAAGACACTCCGCTTACCACTTTCCGTCCAGTTTTTGATACATCCATAAACGAACAATAAAAGGTAAACGAATATAGTTTTAATAACAATATATTTAACAACAATTCCCCCGAGTGTGTGTCGAACTTACAACCAGTTTGCAAATTTAACTTACATACGTATTCTGTTAGTGTCACGTGCTATAGACACGTGATCTATACGAGTATATATGTATGAATATGTATATATAGTACGTTCTGCGAGTCGTGGCCGCCCTGAAATTAGCTGTAGGTGGCTACCTAGATATGACTTTAGGTTATTTTTTTTGTACTTTTGATTATTGTCTTCCCGAGTGAACAATGCGCAAAAATTCAATAAGCGCCAAGTCCAAGCGGCCACGACTCGTCGACCGTAATGTGTATAACGACAGTGGGCGACAATCTTTATCTGTGAATGGGCCCAACGGAATTTCCCTACGCAACGCCGAATCAGAATAGCCTACCGTGGTGCGACTCACCGCTATCAATTATTAGTCAAAGCAGACACATATATTACATAAACCCTTCACATGTATCCAATTTTATGTGGATTTTTTATTGTAATATTCTTTTTTTATCTTGTAAAAATATGCCGTAATTAAACAGATAGTTAAATGTTATATAGTGTTAAGATACTTTGTTCTTGCTTTTTATGCTTTAGGTATATGTTACGTAGTGATTGAATAGGTAAAAATATTCCTTTGGGTGGATATCGAACTAAAAATCATAATTTAAAGAAATATAGGTATCCCATTAAGAGAACATTGCATAATGGGGAATGGAAGTCAATTTCCCACAGTCGAATTTGGAAACACAAATAATAAATTAAAAACGCGATGCGCCGCCTGCGATGTAATATAAATAAATAAAACATATAATAAAATTGAGGCCATCGTGGTGGCACCAGCGTGCGACTGCAAGCCCGGCGGTTGTGAGTTCGATTCCCACTAGGAAAAAAGAAATAGTTAGTATTTTCATTTTCTCGCTCTGGTAACGAGGCAAAGCACGGCGTTGAGTTCCAGCGTATTTAGTTCCGCCGCCGAATTTGACGGAAAGCGGAGAACGGATGATACACTAAGCTCTATCCTCCTATGTGCGAGACGGATGCTCAAGATCAGATTTATCTTGATCACGTAGGTATCAAGCTAAAGTTATTATCAACAACTCAAGCTTAGGGTCCCTTGGAGCTCATGAAATAAATTAAGCTTTTAATCGACGCTATTAAAAGATAAGAGCATCTAAACATCGTTTTTGCTGCATTTTGTATAAAATTCTACGCTTATTCAAAACCTATAGGATGAGTGGACCCGTGGACATAGTTATAAAATTTAACACGAAGTTAGAAATTACAATACAAGTAAAAGAAAAAACCGAAAAGTGAAAATTGATAGGTATTTCACTTTTCGTTAATTTATATTTGTAGTAACAACGCGCTATATGCTCACAAACTGAAGCTTGCCAACTTTTATAAGTTGCACTTCTCGCTGTGCTCTAATCCTGAAATTGGTACGGAACCCTCGATGGGCGAGTGCGACTCACGTTTGGGTCTTTTTTTTATCTAGAATCATTACCCTAAATACGAAATGTAGCCGCCTACTACTAACTTTTGATCTTTTATAGACTGTCAGTTTTACACGGTGTCGCATATTTATTTCATATTTTTTATATGTTTTTATATTCCACTATAATAAAATATGTAACAAAATTAGAATTATTGTTATAAGAAGTTGTTCAAACTAGATTTCAAAATGGTTTCAGCATACAAGTGTTTAACGAATTGGATTAAAAATGACGTATATACCTACTACTTTTAAAAAATCAGCTTCACGCTGTACACAACAGAGGGAACATAGTGTAAAGACACTCCGTTCCCCATTTTCCGCTGAATTCTGGAGGCATTTCGTGTTGAGTGGCGCAATTCAACGCCGGGCTTTACCTCGTTATGAGAGCAACGAAATAAAAATCTTGAATCCTCGAGTGGGAATCGAATCCACAACAGTCACACTCTTGTGTATCTGCGCCACGATAATCCTCGTTATACGTGACAATGTATATTTTTTATTTATTTTTGGCCACCACAACACGGCGGAAAGTTGAAAACGGAAGTGTCTTACCGGGAACGACGCATCTTAACTAAAAAAAATATTACTACTACACTTATTCACATTTACATTATTTAGATATTATTAAAATATTTGAAACATGTTCAAAGTTACGTTATCTTGATTATTCGTCGTTAAAAGCTCAAAGTTTATACGATTTCCGCTTCCTAAAACTTTACACACCCAACGACGTTGTTATAATTGTTAAATTAATATTATACAATTAAGCTTAAATAAACCTTTTGATAGTGATGTCCCTATTAACGAATATAATAAATTACATACATTCACTTGTTAAGCTTTATATCTTTTTTGACGTATGACCACAATTAAATACATTTTTTAAGATAATTTTATCTTTTTATTTATTTAGATTATAGACATGGGCCTACATTTTTAAAGCCAATTTATCTTAAGTATTTTTTTTTGTTTATTTAACTGCTGTAACCGGAGTGGTTATCTTTAGTATGATAGATATAGATAGAAAAATAACGTATTTGGTTAACTCGATTATTTTTTTTTTGTAATGGGCACTACTCAGAACAGATAGCGTGATTAAAATGTACTTCTTTTATTCATATATGCGGCGCAGCGCCTGACTGTAAGCACAATGGTTGTAGGTTCGATCTCCGTTCGGGAAAATGGGCAGAAAGTTGGGGGCGGGGAGGGGCGAGGGGGGGGGGTTATTAAATGTCTTAAGATAATGTAAAGCTGCTAAATATATATATTTTTTAAAATATTTAACAGAAAATTACAATTGGCTGAGCAAATTGTTATAAATATTCCATGTCAATTACAAGAGAACATCTTTTTTTTTTTTTTTTAGATTCTTTATTNTTTGTAAAATTAAGGAGCCAGCAGGTGATGTTGTATTTATGCACTTAAAGACATTAAATGCAAAATAAATTATTTCTTATCATTTGTATTCACTATTATTGTTTTATTTTTCACTTTTAAATCGTAAAAACTGTTTTATAATGAATTTATTACAATAAAATCGAAGAGAGCAAAATTTAAAGCGTGTGCACTTTTTCACACCTACCGCCAAAAAAAAAAATTCGTATTTTTAAGTATTTTTAAGTATACAAAAATAGTAGGAACAAAAAAATATTTAAAAATGCATTAAATCGTCCACGCCACGTAAAACTGTCGACTTGAAAACGCAACACTTAAAATTTTTGTCGGTCTATGTTTTTAGACAGTGTACTGATATGACGTAACTTTTGTATTTAATAAAGAATACTATTTTTTTCTGACGCAAATATTGCACAGTGGCTCAGCATGTGACTATAAATACGACGGTTGTGGATACGATTTAGTAATTTTCGGAGATGTTGCGCGTTAAGTGGTGGGATTTAACGCCGCGCTTTGTCTTGTTACTTGAACGAAAATATGACAATATTTTATTACTCTACGCAGGAATCGAAGCCCAAACAGTTACAATTATAGTGAAAAATTAGAAATTGTGCGACATTTAAATAATAAGATTTTAGGCTTCAAAAGAACATTTATATATTATATATGCTGAAATCAAATACTTATTCAAAATCAGATTGTAGTGGCAGCATTTGTCTATAACCAAATTCACTTTTCGCGATATTGCAGTTATAAATTCTGTAAAAACTACTAAAATACCAGTTGTAACGACGGTTGGGGCCGGCGGATTATAACGCGATGGCTGTGGGTGTGCCCGCTCTGGTAGCAAGACAAAACGCGGCGTTGAGTTCCGCCACTCAATACGCAATGTTTCGAAAATTGAATGAAAAGTGGGGAACGGAGTGTCTTGGTTTCCTCTGCCTACTCTGTTATATGCAAAATATAATGTGACGCCAAAAGAAAATATCACACTACAAGAAATACATATATCTAATTGAAATTAAAACTTCTGAACATTTTAAAAATAACAACAGTCTCAGACGTTTATTTAAAAAGATTTTTAGACACGCCATTTTATTATATATTTTATTGTCACATAAAGACCACTAACTGACCTATCCACAGAATAATTTAAATATATCGTTTTGGTGTTGCTAGCGTATAAATAGTACCTTGTACATTGCGAACGCAGACTGTAGACAAAAGATTTATTATAACTACGAATTCTAATGAGAATAGTGAAGTAGCTTTAGGTACAACATTATTTTTGTTTTGCCAAATTTTTTTTAAATGTTTTTTTATACATTTTTTACATACTATGACGGTTTAGGCGGGGAGAACCTATTGTTAATACAATCTGTTCTTCATTTTCCGCCTACTTTAGAGAGGTAAAGTAACGTATTTAGTGATGTTAACTGACATCGTGTTTTATCAGGTTGGAGAAATTAATAACTGGGAATCAAAGTTTCCTCTATCGAATGTATCAGATACTGTCTGATATTGTCCCGATATTGTATTTTATACATAACATGTAAGGCATGAGAGACAGAGGGAACCTAGCAGCACATTGTCAAGTTTTCACCTATTTTTATAAATGAAACCTAATTCATAAAAAACATCTAAATCTTTTAGAAGAAAATTGAAAACATGTTATCTATCTCCAAAGAAAGATTTTCAATTTTAAAAATATTAAAAAAGCAAAGAAAAAAAATTATATATAAAACACACTTTGTCTAAAGTCTGCTCTTGTAGGCTATAGCCGCGCCCACGGCGTGCGTCACGATCACATCTGAACATGGTGACATGTACCTCTACGAAACAATAAATTTGAGATCTCGTTTCCCTTTCTACGATAGGAAAATTGATTTACATGAAATTATAATATTTAGAGAGAACGTCGTGTCGCAGTGTGACAGCATTTGACTGTTAATGCGACCGTTATGGGTTCGATTTCCACTCTGGGGAATGTTTTAAATAATTAACAAACTAGCTGGTAATTTATTAATAAACGTTAATTATAACGTACTTGCTATTATGATAAATCCGTTCAATAGTTTTTGCTTGAAAGTAGAATAAAAATAGATTCTCGCAAAATTTCACTTTCCCTACACTGTTACATAAAGCGCGGCGTTTAACGTTTCGCCAAACACACACAATATCTAAATTAAAACACTAAATTGGCCCCACCTACCTTGCTATGTTTTTTTTTCTAAAAACCATGTCAAAATATTCAAGATCTCCACTCTAATATTACTATGTATTTTTACAAGCATCAATGGGAGAGATGAAATATTTACTTAAATTTATATTTCCATTTCTTCGCTCTAGTGTCGAGGCAAAGCGCGGCACTGAATTCTGCCACTCAACACGCAATGCCTCCAGAATTCGGCAGAAAGTGGGAAATGGAGTGTCTTAACACTAGATTCCCTCTGCCTACCCTGCTGTGTGCGGGATACAGCGTGAAGCTGATTTATTTATTCATTATAATTTCACCCACTGAACGTAGAACAATCCATACTGGCATGGTGCCACATGCTTTATGATTTCTAGTATAAAAATATAACCTATATTTATTTATACTTGTAATAATAGCAATTATTTATATTTTCGTGAGTATATCATGTGCTATTCAAAATTAAGGCCATCGTGACACAACGGCACAGCGTCTGACTGTAAACGCGACGGTTTTGTATTCGATTCTCAAACGGGGAATGAATTATTTTTATTTTCTCGCTCTGGTAATAAGACAAAGATTGGCGTTCAGTTCCACCACTCAACGCTATGTAAGAACAGAGTGTGGTAACACTAAGCTAGGCTCACTCTATCTATTCAACTAGGTACGGGATGCTGGATGAGGCTAAGATATGTATGTGTGTTAAGATGTTTACTCCACCCTGCTACGAGTATATGCGGGATACGGTGTTTTAAGAGTTGCACTTCCCGTTGACCCACAATATTAAAATATGTACGAAAACCTCGGAAGGCGAGTCCGACTCGCACTTAACCGGTTTTTTGTAATGATTTAAAATTATAAAAAAATCGTCTAATATTTTTAACGTTTTTTTACTTACATCATACGTACTGTACATGTGTGATGGTATTTATATCACTTAATAAATAAATCTTGAAAAGAAAGCAATTTGTCAATCTGATTATTAAACATTTGTTTATTTTATTCTGTAAATGAAAAAATGAGATAAAGATACATAAAAATGAAAAAAAATACGAATTTCTCATAAATAATAACTAAACAATAAGGCGGGGGCCTTTTATTTAACTTTTTAAATTAAATGAACATGTCTAAGTTGTACGAATACATCAGAAGACTGTTGGTATATTTTCTAATGTCTGTCCTAGTAATGTTAATAAACATCATCAAATCAAATCAAACCAAATCAGCTTCACGCTGTATCCCGCACACAGCAGGGTAGGCAGAGGGAACCTAGTGTTAAGACACTCCGTTCCCCACTTTCTGCCGAATTCTGGAGGCATTGCGTGTTGAGTGGCAGAACTCAACGCCGCGCTTAACCTCGACACCAGAGCGAAGAAATGGAAATATAAATTTAAGTAAATATTTCATCTGCTCGAGTGAGGATAGAACCCACAACCAGTCGGTTTTGCAGTCACACCTCGTGCCGCTGCGCCACGACTGGCCTCAAATATCATTTTAATACACATCATTCTGTTTAAAAAAAACTTTGTTTTTATCTTTACTCTCTTTAGGTCAAGGACAAAGGCAACGCGCACTTTTAATATCCGTCGGAAGTGAAATTTAATCTTTTTTTTGCTTCACGCTGTATCCGCACACAGCAGTGTAGGGAGAGGGAACATAGTGATAAGATACTCCGTTACCCATTTTCCGCCGAATTTTTCGAGGCATTGCGTATGGAGTAGCGGAACTTAGTGCCGGGCTTTTGCTTCGGTACCAGAGCGAAGAAATTAAGAAATAATAATTCATTCCCTCAAGTGGGGATCGAGCCCACAACCGTCGCGTTTCAATCACACCCTTGTGCCCCTGGGCCACGACGATTATTTGTTATATATTTATATAAAAATACTTTGCGTCCATGTTAAACTTTTTGATGATTATGTGGAAAAACCTAATTCTGTTCTTAGACAATTCTTAGTAAATAACGGTGTTGTGTTGAGAATATTACACAATTTTTGCCTATATTGTCAAAGTCACAAGCTAGCTGTATCTGTTCCAGTATATCAATCATTTAAAAAAACTCTCAAGTAACTAACTGAATCTATATCAGCATACCAGTTATTTATTATATTTCATGATTATCTTGTTACTGAGAAATGCTGGAACAGCACTAAATCTTTCCCCTTAATTATGGAGTACTACAGCATTGTAATTTTTATTATTACTGTAACTTGAAATGACAAAAAAGTAAATAAAATGCAGAACTTTTGTCATAAAACTTATGTGGCATGATATACAATCTAAATATTTTGTAGAAAGCATATATAACTAGCTGGTTTTACGAGCTGGGAATGAATGGGGTTTGAATGGTCGTGTTTGAACTAAAATAAGGTGTTTATGCTTGTGATTAAAACAATGATAACGTCCCATATTTTAGTTTTAATTGAATTAGAAATTGAAATTTTAATTTTGTTTCTGATTACATAATCTTTTTAATGACCTATTATGGTTTTGGGGAACATCTATAAGTAATGGTGTCTTAATATAATAAAGATAACTCTATGGCTTGTTAGATTTTTTTATAACGTAATCACTTAAAATGCTTTAGGCCCTTGTAGATATTGTAATGTATATTTGAGTGGAATCTGAATATATACAATTGCTATGGAACAAATTCTACTCGAAAGGTAGGTTTTTTTCTGAAGAATATCTGTTGTCTGCTATAATAAATACTTAAGATTATAATTAAAAATATGGAGAGTTTGATTGTATGAGCTCTAGAAAGTTAATCTCAGGTGTAACCACCACAATGTGTAATCTCAGGAACTATTGGTTCGAAGTCTCGACCTCTGATAACAGGATAAAACGCAGCATTGAATACCGCTACTCAACTCCCTACATATTCCGCCAAATGTTATAATTAAAAAAAATTGCAATTAAAATTCTCGTCAATCATACTTAGCTTGTGTAAATGATACTCAGTAAGGTGCTTTTAAACGAGATATTGCTATCAAGTACAACCAGAGATCAAACATCTGATACAAAAACACCACACGAATGTCAACATTTAAATTTACTGCACTCAAAACCAATTACAGTAGAAAGTGAAACAACTTATTCTACATAATAAGGAGTTCATTTGCAATAATTTCATTGCATGGAGTCTTTTCTTCTATCCAAAATATATCTTATTTCTTAATATTAAAGTATGAAATCCCTTGATAAGATATTTCAGACGGTCAGCGAACCTCACCTGGCCCTACGCAAATGATCCGAAACAACTAGACGCCCTTTGTTGTCTGCCTCGCCTTACTACGAGAATACTACAGTGTTTTGTATTGAAAAACCACCACAATGCGTAAATCTATATACATATACATATATATAAAACTCTTCTGTTACCTAGTGACTGACAGCTAACATACAGATGAAACTACTGAGCTCAGAAGATTGAGATTTGGCTTTAGTGTGCTGGTAGGTTAGGGAGTGCAGAGGAGCACGAGGAGAGGATTTCTCGAAATTTCTACGAGAACGGGAAAAACGAGATTTCCATTTTTCGTCTTTCAGTCCATAAAGATGAAGCTGAGCGACGTCCTCTAAAATGTCAAGTTACCCGCCAGCGTGTCCAGCCAAGCCAAACGTCCAACGCGCGAACTGGAAAGCTCGGATATATAGTATTTTGGTTCTTGGTGTTATGCTGAAAGTTATATGCGATTAGAAAATAAATGGCGATGCCGTCGTGGCACAATGACATAGTGTTGGTATTGTTATCAACAAGCAATCAAAAAAGCAAGCAAAGCAAGATATCAATAAGCAGTGTCTCGAATTCCCGCGAAAAATTACAACGTGAGAGTGTTCTGACACTATGTTCTCTCTGCCCACCCTGCCCTATCTATATCTTACAAAAAAAGCGTGAAGCTGTCATCATGTTATTATTATTCAAAATTAATACAATTGTAATAAATATAACTATCGAATAAAAAAAAAATTAGCTTCACGCTGTATCCCGCACACAGCAGGATAGGCAGAGGGAACCTAGTGTTAAGATACTCCGTTCCCCACTTTCTGCCGAATTCTGGAGGCATTGCGTGTTGAGTGGCAGAACTCAACGCCGCGCTTAACCTCGACACCAGAGCGAAGAAATGGAAATATAAATTTAAGTAAATATTTCACCTCCTCAAGTGGGGATCGAGAACCCACAACCAGTCGGTTTTACAGTCACACCTCGTGGCGTTGCGCCACGGCTGGCCTCAAAATATCAAAGCAAAAATAAACTACTATATCCGGAACGAAAACCAATAAAAATCTGATTGGCACCGATTATAAAAATAACAATAAATAGTAACACAAGTATCAATATAAATTTAAGTAAATATTTCATCTCCTCGGGTGTGGATCGAACCCACAACCAGTCGGTTTTGCAGTCACACCTCGTGCCGCTGCGCCACGACCGGCCTCAATATCTATCTAATAAAATGTCTTAAATTTTAGAAGACAGTGAATTTTTAGGATTTGAGATATCACAAAATAAGTTTCCTCTGACAGAGACAGGAAGGAACACAGGAAACTAAAAAAATATATCATATTTCTTATATATATCACAGCTAAGTCACAAATTATGGATTATTTCCAAATAAGACACAATGTAGCTGTATAAACTTCTATGGACAGCGTTTACAGTACGACGATTTAAATATTAAAAATATTGTAAATATGTCACAAATAAAAAAAAAGTTTTGAACTTTGACGTTAAGGAGTTATAAAAATTACATACATATGTAGACATAACAAAATTATTTTATATACAGACCACAAGTCAAGTGACTGTCGGAAGTAATACAATAAAAAAAATGCAACACGTTTTTCTTGAAGGTATTTACAAGAACTTATAATTTCCCTTCCCACAACTCCTGGGTGTGATCCGCAATAAACGCATTTATAATGATATTCACATCGTGTCGCGGAGGGCCGATTTATGGCAACATCGGATCCTCGTTTGAGTATAGCTAGCAGAATGGCGGAAAATAAGTTATTATGTATTATTTTTATATCTTAACAGTGCAAAGCTAAGGGAAGTAGTGTTAAGACACTCATTAAGACACTCCGTCAGAAAAGACACATAGGACATTTCATTAAGACACTCCGTTCCCCAAGCACTGTCCAATTTTAGAAGCATTGCAAGTTGAGTGCGGATCTCGACGCCGAAAATAAACCGAACAAAATAATTTATATTTTAATTTAATTATTAATTTTAACTATAATATTATTTTTTTTTATTTCTATTCTACATACAATCAATTTTTGAAGATTTGGTTGATTAATTTTATAATTAAGTATCATATTACTAATTAACTCAAAACGTAATGTCTTCAAAATTCAGCAAAAAATAGAGAACGTACTGTTTTAACACTACTTTTCCTATATGGGAAAAAACTTGAAACTACCCATAATTTTCCCACATAACGATGAGTCAAATTATAACATTACAACCACTCAAGACGCCAATTTAGTAGCTTCGTATGTCGCGAATATCTTCACGACGTCGGATTAGGGGCCGGCGAGGCTGAGGGCTATATTGCGTGAAGTGTGAGCGGAATTTAAAAACGTCTCCGACGGCTCCTTTAATGTCTGGACCGCGGTATCATGCCTTACGAGACCCGCCCCCCGATAATTCTGAATTTTTATTCGTATTCCTTTATATACCTATTATAAGTTGGTACTTGCTTCTATATAGGTTGTAACGCAATTTTATTACCTTGTGTGTCACGTTAAAACTTAGATATTTTTTTATAATTTTAGGTCATAAGCAGCAGGGTAGGCAGAAGGAACCTAGTATTAAGACACTCCGTTCCCTAATTTCTGATGGATTTTTGAGGCATTGCGTGTTGAGTGGCGGAATTCAACGCCGTGCTCTTGTCTTGGTGCCAGAACAAAGAAATGAAAATATTAATTAATAATAATTCGTTTCCCCGACTTGGAATAGAACCCACGCAGAAAAGCCTCTTCTATTTTAATCCATGATAATATATTATTTGTATCCATAAAATTATACTATTTTAGTAATTTCAATTACTCCTACAAGCATATATATCTATCTAGCTTTCTGGCTTTTGTCGCTAAAACGAATTAGGGGTTACCGTTCCAAAGGGCGCCGATACCGTGTTAAGTGTGAGCGGAATTTTAAAAGGTTAATGACGTCTTCTTTACTATTTGGATGCTGCGCTCGTTTTACTACTTATTATCCAGATGATTGTGTTCAAAAGTTGTTCTATTCTGTTTCTTTTTTTTTTAAGAGACGCAAGTAAATATCTTTAAACTGATATATATTTTTAGTTTCACCCTGTATCCCGTATCTACATGAATAAGTAGAGGAAGTCTACCCTAGTGTTAAGACACTCTCTTCTCCACATTGTGATGAGTGGTGGAACTCAACGCCGTGCTTTGTCGTATTACCAGAGCGAGAAAATAATTACTTCCATGATTGAGTTTTGTACACAAAACCGTCGCGTTTATAGTCAGTCGCTGTGCCGCTGCGTCACGACGGCCTTAATTTTGACTAGTACATGATATTATTATAATATATATTCATGAAAATATAAATAATTACTATTATTACAAGTATAAATAAATATATAGGCTCTTATTTTTGCATTAAACATCATAAAACATGTAGCATTATGCCAGTATAGATTGTTCTGTATCCAGAGGACGAAATTATAATGATTTCTTACATATTAACGTGCCAGGACTCATTATAGAGATTTAGTTAGAAATGAATATCAAATATTCAGGTTTATGTTTGAGTACAAAAAAAATCATGTTTATAAGTCACACATTAAATGATATGAGCATTTATACATCATTTTTGCTCCCGATACTTCCCGTTGACCTACAATCCTGAAGTTGGTACGGAACCCTCAGTGGAAGAGACCGACTCGCACGTAACGTATATTATTGATTTCATATGGCACAAGAAATGTCAAAATAAGATGAGCACCACAGGTTTCGTTACTCATCAAGCAATATCCTTAAATTATTGGAAAATTGAATTCCAAGCGAAATGTTTGTATTTTATAGTATAAAAATAGTTTCGTCTGTAATAAGTTCAAATACGATAAGACTCTATCTGTAATATTGCAAAAAAGTACATCTTTAATACAATTAAGTAGTATGAAGATAACACCACAGGGGGAGTCCTTTCCGTCCGCAACACAATTAGGACGCGAATGGGAAACGAGAGAGACGGCGTCCTCTGTCGCCTCCGTTGTACGCCCTTAGCAAAGATTACATGATACAGATACAGAAATGTATGATAAATGTTGAATATATAAAATCTGAGGCCCTCGTGTTGCAAGTGCACAAGCGTGCGACTTTAAATAAGACTATTGTGGATTCGATTCCCATTCGGAGGATGGAATATGGAGTATTTTCATTTCCTCGCTCTTATAATACCTGGAGAATTCGACGGAAAGTAGGAAACGTCTGTTCTCTGTTCTCTGTTTCCACTCACTTAGTGAGTGGAAACAGAGTGGTTTAACACTAGGTTCCCAGGTTCCCTCTTCTTAACCTGCTATGTGCGGGACGTGACTCTAAAAAAATTTTAATTGCGATTATCGCACATACAAATAGTCAATTATTAATTTTCAATCGTCAATTGCAATTAAATGTCTCCTAACGCTGCTGCCTACCAAGCACCAGAAACACATGATAATATAAAAAATTATTCATATACCATAAATTTTAAAATAAATTTACTCTGTGACCAGTCAGCCTGCCCCGGTACGCACGCACCGCGCGCCCTCAGTACCGTCTGGGGCACTTTATTGTCAGTACCGTCTGGGGTACTTTATTGTACGCAAATGAAATACCGACATTGCCCAATGTCGACTGTTCTATTAACTTCGTCTCTTGAGGACAACATCTACGAGGTACTTCTACGGAGTATATGGTTTAAAATGATTGTATTGCTATTTGTATAAGTTAGTGTAGTCCGCGAGGCGTAAGCTGAGCTTTGCATTTGTGTGAGTGTAGACAGATAGTGTCATGTTAATGTTTTTATAATATTCATTAGATATCTCAGGGCCTTTAGACCTACATCATTTTAGCAAAGCTGAAATTTTGAGGATTAATAATCTAATATGTACTTAAGACTGTAGCGCCAACTTAAGGTACACGCTCACCTAAGTTAAAGTAGAAACGCTCGTGTTTAAATATGTTTTTAAAAATAATGTAAAAAATATATATTTATTTTTATCAGACCTTTTACGTGGGCCTTTACTCCTGCAAGACATCCTAAAGGTTGTTTAAAATTTGGGCAAACTACGCTATTAGAGCAAGCTTTAATTTTACATATATTATTTACGGACTATTTCAAGATCCTTTAAAAGCGCTTAGACCAATCCGATGGCTCAATCATCGTCCCAGACAAAGATGTATTTTTATTTGGAGCTACCTCTGAAAGGGCCCCACTTTCAAGTTAGTGAGTACGCATATTGTCTTAACTACATACTGGACTTAGAATTTCAACTTTGCTAAAATGACGTAGGTCTGAGGACCCTGGTATCTTGGGCTACTACATTGTCTACATATGTGCAATGCCTTAATTACCTACATATCTTAATATATGTAAAATTTTGAATGTTGTATATCAGCCACTAGTTATAAACATAACAATTTATATCATTTTAGTAATAACAATCTACAAAATACCACTTTATAGGCATAATTTTTAAGGATAATCTAATAATTTATTCACATTTAGGTATATATCATATTACTACTGCGTCTGGGAAACATACATCCAAATAAGAGGCACACATTAAAGGCTCCATTTAGCTCTGCTATTCCCAGGACGTCCTCGCGACCTTGGTATCCTTGACTACGGGCCCTTGACCCGACCTTAGCTCTGATAAATCTTGTTATTGTATAGTAGTAGGTACACATTGTGTGGACATTTTTTTTCATATTTATTTATACCTATTTTGTTATATTTTCACGTTTATCCCGTATTTGACGGGATAGGCATATAAAAAGGCGAAGACACTCTAATATAGCTATTCAACTGTATTTGTGACATTATGAGTTGGATGGTGGAAAGCTTCGATTAAATACATATATTTTAAATATAAACATTTTGTGAAATGGAAATCGAACCCACATTTGGCGTTTAGAGTCAGACACTGGCCAACTGCGTGACAGCTGTGTATTTCAATTATGTAAATAAATTTGTAACGAATATAAATAAAATCAATTTCATGCTGTATCCCGCACAAAGCAGGGTAGGCAGAGGGTACCTAGAGTTAAAACACTCAGTTCTCTACTTTCCTTGATACCAGAGCGAAGAAACGAAAATATAAATTAAAATAAATATTTCGTTTCCCCGAATTGGGATTGAATCCACAACCATTCATACTTACAACCACACTCTGTGCCCCTGTAAATAATAATATAACGATATATTCGTGATATATACAATGAAATTTCAAACTTCTTGTTAAAAAAAATCATACGTATTTCATTTATTTTATATAATTAAAAGTTTTTGTAGTCCCTCCGGTATTCAAGATTATTTAGTCAAAGAAAGTTTTTATATTAAATGGTTATAAAAGTCCAAAGAAAATATAATTATCCTATAAACACAAAAAAACTGTATATTAGTAGACCCTTGAACATTTTAGTCAAATTGATAATGCTTGTAATTTAGAATATTTGTCGAGATCACGAGACGCTTTTTATTAAGGTAAAAATGACTAAAGGCTGTTATAAATGTAATGATTGATGTCACCAATAATTTATGATACTTCACAGGGGTAGTGAGAACCTTCATTACATTCTGGAAACCTAATGTTAAGACACTCCGTTCGCATCAAGACACTGCCGTTTCCCACTTTCCGCCGAATTCTGGAGGCATTGCTTATTGAGTGGCAGAATTCAACGCCGCGTATTGCCACGTTACCAGAGCGAGAAAATGAAAATATTAAAAATTTCATTGCTTCGAGTGGGAATCGAATCCATAACCTGTCGCGCTTACAGTCGCATTTGTGCCCCAGCATCATGATTGGCCTCAAGTAACTTAGTACCTCCACCCTCTAAACGTGACGGATGTCTGCAGAAAAAGAAAAAAGAACTTTTCTATACATAAACTAGATCTACAGTACAGTTTAAAACATTCTTGTGATGATATCATGGTCTACGTACGGTTGTGCCAATTAGTGCATATAATTGCACAGTGATTTATTCTATTAACAGAGCAGTCAGTAGTATTGTGTTACATGTATGTATGTAAATTAAAAATATGCTTCTCGCTGTATCCCACACACAGCAAGGTAGGCAGAAGGAACCTTGTGTTAAGACATTCCGTTACCCATTTTTCGCCGAATGCTGGTAGTGCGTGCTGAGTGGTGAAACTCGACGCCGCGCTCTGCATCGGCAACTTGAGTGAAGAAAAGGATATATAAATTTAAATTAGTATTTTATTTCCTTGAGTAGGGATCGAACCCACGACCAATCGAGTTTACAGTCACACTTTGTGCACTTGCACCACGACTGGCCTCCACATGTATGTGAAAGTCATAATGCTCTGTCGGGGCTGAATTGTGATGTGTCTGACTGAAATAGTGGTTGCAAGTGTGAATACCTAGAAGCCTTCGTCCGCCTATCCACATTCAATTCGCTTACTTTACTATTCAATAGGCTTTTGCCTACTGAGTGAGCCTAGTGTTAAGACACTCACTTTCACTTTCCGCCGAATTCCAAAGACATTGCGTGTAGAGTGGCGGAACACAACGCCGCGCTTTGCCTCGTTATCAGAGCGAGGAAATGAAAGTATTAAATATTTCTTTTCCTCGAGTGACAATCGAACCCGAAGTCACACGCTTGCGCCCCTGCGCCACCACTGGCCTCAACTATTGTATAGATATATATTTGTTCATAATAATTATGCAACAACTGCATAATGCTATCGTAGCGCGTGCCTGTTTGAAATAAAAATATAAACGTTAATAAAAACGTTTCCCCGGACTGGTTAGTGTAAATTCCATATATGGTTACGTTAGTTGTTGGCTTTTTGATACCGCAATGAGTTTTCAATAGCCACTGATGTATTAGCCAATAGGTATATGAATATATGTATCTTAGCGTCGGTGTCTTTTTTAGGGTTCCGTACATCAAGACGTAAAAACGGAACCCTTATAGCTCGCTTTGTTGTCCGTCTGTCAATCTGTCAATTTCATTTATCTCGAGATTAAATATTAAGATTTATGGCTATTTACTTTAGATTTGGATCTAGCCCTTGAAGCGCAGAAAAAATCACTCCCTAAATTATCGCAATCTGCATCGATTTTGCTCTACTTTGTGTGAAATTCACCGCGTAATCAAAACCTATAGAGTATTCCCGTGAACATACTGTTATAAAATTCGGCAGGAAATGAAAACTAACAATATAAATTAAAGAAAAAAAAACCGAAACATGAAAGTTTATACATTTTTCATAGATAAAAAAATTATTACAAACTTTTGTTTGTAGTTTATTTCATTTAAAATGAGTGCATACGACCGATTCAACTTTTATTTTGTTGTACTTTCCGTTGACCTACAATCCTGAAATTGATACGAAACCCTCCGTGAGAGAGTTCGACTCGCACTGAACTGTTTTTTTTTTATTTTTTTCGTCTGGGTATAGAACCTAAAAATAACATGTTTAGTTAGAAATATATCGAATAATTAGATTTAGACATTATCAAATTACAATAACCTTCCTTAAAAAAGTTTAATATATAATGATGGAAAGTTATCACTTATACCGTTTTCAATGGTGAATTTCATGGTCACGTTTAACTAGTTTGTGTAAAGCGATTTTTATAGCCAGGAGAACGAAGTGTCGCGTCACTAGATTCTCTTTAACTTCGGTGGCGTTGAGTGCCGCCACTCAACACGCAATGTCACAAAATTTAAAGGAAAGTGGAAGCGTAATGTTTTAACTAATAGTTCCCGTTGCTTTCGATGCTATAGGCATAATAAACAAAAAAAACAGCTTTCTATAGCTACACTAAGTAAAATATTTGATATTTCAAATAGAAAATAACAACAAATGCTCTCTGAAGTTTAAAAATACTGTTTTTAGTTTTTATGCAGTTACCAGAATAGAGGTAAAGTGAAGGAAAAATACGGATATATGACACATGTTACGACGCTCGACGAATGTTTAGTTAATTTGAACGATGGGACTTAGGGTAGGGTTGTAGGGAGTGTACAAGCGGTATGATGAGCAGGTGCTATATATTGTAGTGACCAATTATCCTTTTCTCTTCTTTTTTAAACCTAGTGTTAAGACACTTCTCTGCCATTAAGACACTTCTGTTAAGCAATTTCGGTTCCTGGAAGCATTGTGTGCTGAGTTGAGGAACTCAACGCTGCGCATTGTCTCTTTACCAGAACAAGGGAATGAAAATATTAAATATTTAATTAACTCGAGTGGGAACCGAACCTACAACCTGAACTTACTAGTAAACTACTACTAATAGAATTAAAACTTTAGGTTTACTACATTCTTTGTATCTATTAATATTATATTATTCGAGGCCAGTATCACACAAATGTGTGACTGTAAACGCGGCTGGTTGTGGGTTCGATCCCCATTCGAGGAAATGAAATATAATATGTATTTAAATTTATATATTATTTTCATTTCCTCGCTCTGGATCTGACAACACGCGGCCTTGAGTTCCGCCATTCAACACGCAACGCATGCCTCCAAAACTCGGCGGAAAATGGGGAACAAAGTGTCCTACACTAGGTTCCCCCAAAGTTCCCCCAACTGTTATATACGGAATACAGTGTGAAGATAAAAAAAAATATTAATAATAATAAACGCGATTAGCTCTCGCTACTGTCACAACCGAAACGTTCGGACGGTGCGTTTAAAACAAAAGAAATCGTTTGACCCACATAGCGCGGACTGGCGATGAGTGAAACTATTTAAATATAGTGCGGACTGAAACTTCTATAGCATGTCTAATGGGACGTACGAACCAGAAATGCATCTTGATTCATTTAAATTTATAATTTTGTATAAGAAAAGTTACAGTCGGGTCGACTCTTCACCAGTTATTATAGTATAAAACAAATTTCGAGACAATAACCAATAAATTAGAGGCCGTCGTGAGGTATAAGCGTGTCGCTGTAAACGCAGAGGTTGTGGGTTCGATTTGCATTCGGGGAAATGAATTTATATTTATGAATATTTTCATACGTTTTTGGCTCTGGTAACGAGGTAAAGCGCGGCGTTGATTTCCGCCACTCAACTCGGAAGCCTCGGAAATTCGGCGGAAAGTAGGGGACAAAGTATCTTAACTCTAGGTTTCCTCCACCTGCTCTGCTATATGCGGGACACAGCGTGAAGCTAAAAAAAATAGAATACTTAATCAAAATATAATCGGTCGTCATATTTTTAGATGTTTATAGAGGCCAGTCGTGGCGCAGGGGTACAAAGTGCGACTGACTGTAAATTCCCACTCGAGAAAATGAAATATTTACTTAAATTTATATTCCCATTTCTTCGCTCTGGTGTCGTGGCAGAGCGCGGCGTTAAATTCTGCCACTCAACACCCAATGCCTCTAGAATTCGACGGAAAATGGGGAACGGAGTGTTATAACACTAGGTTCCCTCTGCCTACCCTGCTGTGTCTGGGATACAGCTTGAATCTGTTATATTTTTATCAGATTTTGTTGGTGGTTTACATTTTGTTTCAGTTTTACTATCATTTTACGATACTAAATACTAACTAAAGATTAAAGGGCGTATTGAAATCGAAAATTCCTTAAAATTTCCAATTTAGCTAACATTCATCAGCGGTACACGCGTCTACGTCACGCCTTTGATGCGGCTTACTTTAGATAAGAAGTAAGATACTCATACAAGAAAAGTTTAAACTTAATTAACAATTTAATACCATTGTGATGTAGCTACCCGCTCGGAGGAATTAATTATTTTCATTTCGCTGCTGCGTAATGACTAGGTAGAGCGTTTAGTTCCGCCACTTAGCACTGAATAACACTCAAAACAAAAAAATAACGTACCGGGATTCGAACCCGCGCCTCTTGTGCCTTCAAGATGTGACTGTCCACTTGGAGCTTTGTCCAAATTGAACGTATGCTGAACGAAATGCTAAATGGTCATAGCGCATTGACTGTTTCAAGAGGTTGAGGGTTTAAGTCCTGGTATATTCTTATATAGGTTTTGTGTGTTTTTCGTGTTACGAGGCGGAACTAAACGCTGCGCCTAATATCTCCAGAAACGCTCTCTTTAACTTAACTTAACTTAGCTTCACGCTTTATCCCTTGCGGGGTAGTCAGAGAGAACGGAGCGCCAAACGCTACGGTCTCTACATACCTCTTTCGCCTCGTCCACTGTCATCAACCTCTTCATACATGCCCTTCGGGGGGTCCTCATGCTTTTTACGTGACCTTCCTCCAGTATCTTTGATACTGTGTTTTCGAAGGTCAACCGAGGTCTCCCCCTACCTCTCTTACCGCTCACTTTTCCATCATAAATCTTTTTTGCCATTCTTTCATCACTCATTCGTTCGACGTGCCCAAACCAGCTGAGCACGTTCTTCTTCATTCTCACTATGACATCCTCGTTAGTACCTGCCATTCTGTGTACCTCTTCATTGCGGATCCGATCAGCTAAGCTGACTCCGCATATCCTGCGAAGAGATCGCATCTCCAAAGCATTCATCTTTCTTTCATTCTTCTTCTGTAATACCCACGTTTCGCTGCCGTATAACAGAGTCGGTACCAAAACTGCATTGTGTACGGCCAAACGCGCAGCTGTGCTGACGTTTCGCCGTCTCATCAATGCAGCTAAGGCTCCGTTAACTCTGTTACCGGCAGCAATACGCCTTTCCACATCCATCTCGTATCTTCCATCTCTACTGAACATACTTCCCAAGTATACCACTTCATTCACTTGTTCTAATATCTTACTATTTACACTGATCTTGCATTCCGTCCTTTCTTCATCTCTTTCAAAAATCAGAACCTTTGTCTTATTCACATTGAGGCTTAGACCATTATATTCACACCCTTCTTTCAGAGTGGTGACCAATGCCTGCAACTCGCATTCTGATGATGCAATAAGCACTGCATCATCTGCGTACAGCAGGCAATTCACATTCAGGTCACCTACTTTCACTCCCATATCACTTTGTTTCACTCCTTGGAGACAGCTATCCAAATACAAATTGAACAACCAAGCTGACATGGCGCAACCTTGTTTAACACCCGATCGGATGTCAAACCAGGGCGACATGCCAGCTCCTACTCGCACGCAGGCTGAGTGATCTCTGTAAAGAGACTTTACAGCCTGCAGCAAGGGTCCGCTCACATTGTACCGGGGTAGTATCTCCCATAATTTCGCTCTTACAACTCTGTCAAACGCCTTTTCCAAGTCCACAAAAGCACAGAAAACTTTTTGGTTAACGGCCAAAAATTTTTCCGTGATCATGCGGAGGGAAAAGATCTGATCCATACACCCTCTTCCAGGTCTAAAGCCTCCTTGGGCCTCCCACAACAGCCTTTCAGATCTCTCTTGCATTCTTCTCGCTAAAACTTTAGCATAAACTTTACTACCTAAGCTAATCAAACTGATAGCCCTATGGCTTGCGCAGTCTATCTGTGAACCTTTGCCTTTATACAAAGGCACGATGACTGCACCTCGCCAATCGTCTGGGACCTCCCCTGATTTCCAGCATAAATTGCACAAAAACCAGAACAAGTCCAAGACGCGTGGCCCACCATATTTGATCATCTCGGCAGTAACTCCATCTGCTCCCGCTGACTTACCACATTTCAAACTTCGTATTGCACTCTCAACTTCTTTTACACTGATTTCGCCATCAGCTACATCAAGATTTCTCAGCGTTTCGCTGCTACTTGAGACTGAGGCGTCATCGCATTTATACATCTCCTTGTAAAATTCCGCCCATCGCTGCAAAACGTGTGGTTGGTCTGTTAGAATTTCACCGTCCTTCGAAAGCACCCCTTTCATTCTACGGGCTAACGAGCAACCTCGAGAAACACTAACTTCTCTCCAGAAAAGCTTCGTATTTTCCTTGAAGTTGTTCGTTAACCTTTCATCTCTTTCATTCTCTGCCTTTTCACGCTTCATCTTGATCAGTACTTTCGTCTGGTGCTTTTGCAGCTTATACTCTTTCTTTTTTATCTCTCTCATACTTTTATCTTTACCAGAGGCTTTATAATCCTGCCATGCCTTCTTCTTCTTCTTCGCTCTCTTTAAAATATTTATATACGTTTTCTCAACATTTCAAATATCTATGTAAGTGGAAAACACGAAGATTAAATTAGTTTTCACTGTAAAACCATAAAAAGGTATGTATTCCATATTTTCCTTTGTGAATTTCCGTATAATTGATAAAATTCGTATGGTAATTTACATGGGGGCTAGAACTATTCGACATACTTTCATTTTATGGTGCAACGCAGTTCTTGATGGTTTAATGCATGTCAACTTACTTTATTATAGTACATACTCGTACATATCTCTAAAAAATAAAAGCTTCGATTTGCGTGATTTTTCACATTTTAAATGAAACTCTTTAACCGGATTAAGCGTGTATATTTAATATTTTTATTATGGAAACCTGAAGATTCGAACACTTTGTATTTGTAATTATCTGTGGTAGGTAGACTGTAGTGGCATTCGTCTGTCAGTTGACACAATTACTATATTAGCGTTATTGTGTATCCTACATGTAGCAGAGCAGACAGACGAAGGCCAGTGTTCAGACACTCCGCTTCCCAGTTTCCGCCAAATACTGGAGGCACTTCGTATTCAGGGATGAAGAAATGTCCTGTCGCCCTGCGCCATGACTGACCTCGATTATTATATCAAATCAATTAATTATAAATTAAGAAAGGAACGAAGCGAATGAAAGGAATAAGAAATCGTTAGCGATAGCTTGATATATAATGTAAATAAATGACTTTTAATATTATATATTCTTTATTTTGCAAATATACTGTAATTTTCTTTAAATATATTTATATCTATATCATTTCTGTTGATCGCGTCATTAAAAAAAACTAAATACATCAACCGTTTCAAAATTAAATCGCTTGTCAAAGGAACGTCCAAAGAAACTTTACTTAACCCTTCTTAGTAATCTGTTGCCGTTTTATGTCTCTCCTTTGTATTGACCAAACAAACCCTTTGTTTTAAGCACAAAGCCTCGCTCACTTTCGCTTTCCTGGAAACACTTGAAATGACAACTGCCACCGTAAGCAAATCAACCTGTGAGGTTACGCCAGTATTGTAAGCTACCGAAATATTTTTTTCCGAAAATTTACTATATTCCTTCATTTTGTTGTAAATATCATATATCAGAACTATAAAAACGGAAGTATAATATCGGTATTACCTGATGGATTTATTATATTTTTACTGTTATAATATAAAATACCCACACGATTAGTTATACTAATATATTTCGTATCAAATCAATTCTAAATACAATATTTTAAAAAATATATTAATTTCTTTAATTTATTGTAATAATGTATAATCAAAATGAATAAATACGGAAACAATATATATTTAAATTTAAAATAATCTTTTATTTGTGGTAAAACCTCTAATCAGGCAACACTGTTGTGGTCACAACCATCTGTTACGTACGACATATGGCGTGCTTTTTTACGGTCTTACGATTTGTTTGTGTTGCCATCCTTTACCCACTTTTTGGTTTTAACGTAATGTTTGCATGCCCTCTCTGTTTCTCCCCGTTTTCCTTCAAGGTGCAGGGTAATTGAAATTGAACACTGCATGCGGGCGAGTGAAAGGATCAAGCTATAGATCAATCTTTTACGTTTAATGGCAATGACATAAAATTGTGATTAATATTTTTTATCGGTTTTGTATTTCTCATATTATACAGCTGAGCGTCTAGTGATAAGTCACTCTGTTCTATACGTAATGTCTGATTAGAGACGTAACACTAACATGTGGTAAAGGCTCAGAACCAACCCCTCACCTAATTTATTTATAAAGAAAAAAATATCTAAACATGTACATTCATACCTACAAGAAGTATAAATATTACCTCCTCTGGAATATAAATCTAGCACCATTGCACTTAATGGCTTACGTGTCAACTGTGCCACGACGGCGTTTATTTGATAAATTGTGTTAATTTCTTTTTCATCTTCATGCATGCAAGCGCATAGCTTAATTGGCCGGAGCATTTGGAAGGTATCCAAGAGGCGTGGGTTGATGTCTTGTTATATTTTTTTACACAGAATATAAATATACTAACCACATTTACATAGTAAATGCAATTATGACTTAATTAATCTTTATTTTTTATCTTTTACTCGTAGTGCACTATTTTAATGTGTAGCATCTGATTTTTTTTTTAATTATATTCGATTATTGCTTTATAATACATAACATTCAAAAATGTATCCATAATGAAGCTACTTAAAGAAGAAATAGAAATTAAATCTGTTGTAAAATAAAAATGGCGCGTCGATTAATATGAATATACAAGAAAAATCCTTATACGAGAAAGTTTCCTATTGTTGCGCACAATATCTCGAAAATTGCAGCAATATTCGAGGCGTGTTGAGTGGCAGAACTCAACGCTGTGTTTTCTCTTCTCACAAGATTGAAACTAATTCATTATCCCGAGTATTGTTCGAAAAGTTTTCTTTTTCTCATATGCAAAGGTTCATATTAAACAAGAAATAAAAGTGTTCCAACATCCCAACCTCTTTCTCTATTCTTTCCCATAACTCCATTTCGTTCCCATGCTGGTTCTACATAGTCATAGACCATGAATCATTTATATGTATAAATAATACGACATGTTTAATCTGTTTCCTTTTGTGGCTTTGATTTATTACTTTTTAATAAGTAAATTACAACTGCCGTTTACTAATTGTTCTGACAAAAGTTGAAAAATTGTTTTGGAGAAATTTATGATGATCAGTCAGTACTAGATTAAATTTTGTTTCCTTTACAGTTTTTTCATGTAACGTGACATTACATTTTTTTCATATAAAATAAGAGAGTTTAAAAAGATTTAGGTTAATTACATATATATGTAGGTGATGCCAATCGTGGCGCAGGGGCACAATGTGTGACTGTAAACACGACTGGCTGTGCGTGGGTGCGCTCCCCACTCGAGAAATATTTATTTAAATTTATATTTCCATTTCTTCGGTCTGGTGTCGAGGCAAAGTGCGGCGTTGAGTTCCGCAAATCAACAAGCAATGCCTCCAGAATTCGGTGGAAAGTTCCTTCTCTGCCTACCCTGTTGTGCTGCTGTGCGAAATACACGCTGTATTTGCAAGCTATTTTTTAAAGCTGAAAAATGAAAAAAAATATTAATATGTAGGTATTATATAATCACGTAATCTTTTCGATAATAATAATTTACTGTATATGTAGTATATACTGGCTAATTTTAAAGCAACTGAATAGTAATTTTTCACTTAAGTCTATACTTTAATTGCATTAAGATATATTGCATAATAAGTGGCCGAGCTTAACGCCAATCAGCCGGGAATGATCAATAGAATTGAACCCATAACCATCTCCTCCTTGTAAGTAACATGACCAACTAGCCCTCATGTTCAATTAATTTTCACTATACGTAGAGACCTGTAACGAAGCTATAGACGCGTGAGTTCGTTTCCCACTTGGGGGAATCAATTATTTTCATTTCCTAACTCTGGTAACAGGACAACGCACGGCGTTGAGTTCCGCCACTTAATATGCAATGTCCTGAAAATTAGGCGGAAAGTGGGGAATGGAGAGACTTATGACTAGGATCTTTCAGCGTGCGTGAAGCTGTTTTTTTAAAATGCTATCGAATAATTCAAATTATTTTATAATACGTACCTACATAGCATTACAATCTACAATCTATATACCTTTATACACTTCCAGGAACCTCAACACGGGCTAGGACCCTCCTTTATTGTGTTACGGGACCAAGGCAGTTACAGCGATAAATAATAATATATAATTGCACATATTATTGCAAATGTCATGGCATTTTAAAGTACCTACAGGCTACCTAGGTCGTTTCAAAACTATTAAATTAAATATTCCTTTGTGATGTACGATTGTTTCTTTTTAGTTTAATTTACGATCTATTAGTTGTAATAGCTTTATGTTTAATTGACTTGGGTCATTATGTTTGTATGGGTTTGAGCTTGTACCTTTTATTAGGGTCATAATAAAATAGTTTTTTTATTATTATTTTTAGGTTTTTTATTGTATACTAGTTTTTACCGGCGGCTTCGTCCTCAATTTAATTGCCCAGAAATATTATAACTTTGAATTAGATACGACACATGATACATTCTTAGGCCCGTATTTATAAATCCCACTCAACTCTGACACTGATCTTGAGAGCGATTTTGGAAAAAAGGAGACAAAACGAAATCGATCTCAGAGTTAAGAGCGGTTTATAAATAAAGGCCCAAGTGACGAAGTAATTTTAAGCATAAATGCATTTGGTTACATCTTCTGGGTTACATATTATTTTGATTTTCTTGCTCTGGTAACAAGATAGAGTGCAGCGTTAATTTCCTCTTCTATCTCGAGCACCCATTATCTCAAAAATCGGCTGAAAAGTGGGAAATGGAGGGTTTTAAACACACCGTTCCAGTGACGAACTAGTACAATATTCAAAAATAAAAAAAATCAAAATCAAAAACCTTTCTATTTCTTCTTTATTTTTTTAAAAGCTTTTTTACATATCTCAAATACATTATAATACAATTTAGATTTAACTGGATAGCAGAAACGCAACCACGCCAAACACGAACATAGTAACAAAAATTAGCCAAATCTCCGCGAGACCCCACGCCTATCCTACATTTAATCCCGCGATAGGCGAGCAAGCAAAATAACCGTAAAACATCAAAATACCTTTCCGCTCATTATCAATGACATGACCGGACAGGCGTAAAATCGTTATAGAACCGACGGAACGCCGCCCAAACGAGAATAGGCCCTATTCCCAAAGAGTTCGTGGTGAATATGTAACTTGGCTGTGATCGTGTAATTTTATAGTATCAAGGGGTCGATTGTACCGAAAACAATACTTTTCTGCTTTTATGGTGTCTACGGAAATTTATTACATCACTATTGAGACTTCGTATGTAATCAATTTATCAATCGATTCGTACCACTAGACTGGAGTGTCCATCGCGCCCCGACGTTTGTCAGTTTAAAATGTCGCATGGTGTTGATAAACTAGTTGATATTATTGAAGTAGTATAGTACTAAACAATAACATCAAGAAAGACATTAAAATTGACGTATTAGTTCAGTTGTGAACACCTTACTTACCTCATTTTGCCGATGATGTAGTACTGCAATCTGAGATCATGAAAAACCTGAATACAAAACTTGAAGATCTCAATATGAGTGTTTCTCAAAGAGCAGGTTTAAAAAAAAAAAATCAGCTTGTATCACGCTGATGGTTCTTCAGTGGAATTGAATGAATGAAGTATTTAATATTTTTATTTCTTCATTCTGATGTAGAGGCAGAGAGCAGCATTTAGTTCCGCCACTCAACACGCAATGTCTCCTGAATTCGGCGGAAATTGTTAAACGGAGTATCTAAACAACTGGGAACCTATCCCTCTGCCTAACCTATAGTTTAGCGCGATACAGCGTGACGCAAAAAAAATATATGTATTTCTTCAATACATTTCGCAGCAAAAAAAACCTCATTAACAATCCAAATGGGTCAATTCCTAGAATATCTAGATATTCATCCAGATCGTGTGATATAGGTAATTATAGCACTCGTTAGATACAAGTGTGGCGGCCACCTGCGGTATTGTCACACACTGCGATAGCACATGTGCTACTAGAACGGAAGCTTATATGATTTGTTCCCATTGTAGACGTGCCTAGGCTTAGACGAGAATTTTGACGGACGGCTGTAGTTATTTATGATTGTATTTTCAGAACCAATAAATTTAATATATACGCTAAAAAGTAGAAAGTTACGTTTTAACTACATATTTCAATGTAAAAACAATTACTAAATAATCAGTCAAATTACTAAATAATCAGTGAAACAGTTGATACTTGTGTAACTATTTATTGTTATTTTTATAATCGGTGCCAATCAGATTTTTATTGGTTTTCGTTCCGGATATAGTAGTTTATTTTTGCTTTGATATTTTGAGGCCAGTCGTGGTGCAACGCCACGAGGTGTGACTGTAAAACCGACTGGTTGTGGGTTCTCGATCCCCACTCGAGGAGGTGAAATATTTACTTAAATTTATATTTCCATTTCTTCGCTCTGGTGTCGAGGTTAAGCGCGGCGTTGAGTTCTGCCACTCATCACGCAATGCCTCCAGAATTCGGCAGAAAGTGGGGAACGGAGTGTCTTAACACTAGGTTTCCTCTGCCTACCCTGCTGTGTGCGGGATACAGCGTGAAGTTGATTTAATTTTTTCATTTCATTTCATTTTTAACCAATTTCAAAAAAAAATTGGTTAAAAATATAAATTTGTTTAATTTTCTATAAATACTCGTTTTTAGTAAATTTTGCTAAAAATAATGTTTGATTTTGATGTCAATGTAACATCCTTTACACCTACTTTCGCAATTCAAAGTTTTACCTATTTTGTATAATACAAAAAAATTACAAAAATATTTTTGTAATTTTTTTGTATTATATATTTTTTGTATTATATATTTCGAGTTCTTAGACCAAACAGTGATTAGGTCTAAAAAATCAAAGACTCAGGCACAAAGAGTAAATAAATAGTTTTGTCATACAAATTATTTTAAAAATTATATACAGTATTTTTTTTTACCCACAACCGTCGCGATTACAGACAGACGCTGCACCACGAGAGCGTCACATACTTTTTTTTTCTTTTTTATTTTGTTCAAGTCTTCCTATATTATAAATTTATTGTATAAAAAACATGTTACTACCTAAAAATATTAAATATATACCTATTCCCTTTAAGCACTATAATAAAATATTTACGTAAAATGGAAACGCACTCTTATTTTGGAGACAAATCTTTTAAAATAATACACGCGACCCCATGCGCCGTCCGCATAGTTTATTAATTACCGAACATTATTATAACACTGAATTGGTCGCTCAACGACATCATTAATGATTTCGTTATATTTAGAATTCCGTACTTGGATTTGATTATTAGAAATAAACGTTAAAAAAACTGTCTTGATGGCACTTTTTAACTTTTTAACTTTTCGCAAATTTAAAATATGACTTATCAAGTAATTTGGCGCAATTTAACAACCTCCCACGTAATGGGCTCGAATCGATTGCCGCTTAGGGAAATGATTATATTTAAATGATTTTCATTTGTTTGCTTAGTTGTGTAGGTCAAAGCGCGGCGCTGAGTTCCGCCATTCAACAGGCATTGTCAAAAATTAAGGCGGAAAATGGAATTTTGTATTGGTATTTCTGTTCTTGTCTATCTACGAAGCTAAAAATTATATCATTTACTGATACTCACTTAATTTTGTTTAAGCCTTTTTTACATACATATCTATCAATCCTTTTTTTTCGCTTACATTTTCAAATACTTTGTACTATATATAAGACGGAAATAATTATCCTAATGAGATAACTAAATTAACATGTAGTTAACGACTTGTTTGATAATAATTAAGGACACATCAAAGTCTTCTGTGTCGTTGCCAATCATAGTCTTTATATAATATAAAACAAATTTCCTTTGGATTTACTCTTAAATCTAATACATTATGCAACAGATTGTGATGAGGTTTTCACTAATCAACAGATAGATTCAAGAAGTAGACTTATATCCAGAGAATTGTAAATTTGTAATGCGATACCGTAAAAAGCAGAATTTAGAAATAACCTAATAGCCAATACAATCGAGTCTGTGTTTGGAAACCGCGAGTAAGATACTAGTCTATACTAATATTGTAAAGTTGAAGATTTTGTTTTAATTGAACGCGCTAATCCTGAAAGACAAACACTTCCTGGGGAACTATTGGTACGTAATAAAAAAAATTATGTTGGATGATCGTCTCATCAAAAATGCTGTAGCTCCACGGGAGTTTCCCTATAGATTTTGATTACGCGTCTAATTACATACACAATTCAGTAAAAATAATGAATAAATGCTTGCGTCGACTTTGAATCTTGATTTTTTCCGCCCGCAATAGGGACCGTAGACCTAATATTTAATACCTAATAATAAAAACCTAATATTGAAGACGTAATATTTAATAGTAATTTCAGCTTGATATCTCTACGCAATCTCGAGATAAATGGTCTTAAAAGACGGGCAACAAAGTGCTCTTATTATGTTTAAGTCCTAAAAACCGAAAGAAGAGAAGAGTCCTAAAAACTAATACTCTATAATGGCCTCAAGAAGGTTTCATTCAATTTGACAGTAGATATAATTTTTCACACAATATGCAAATAATATAATCATAACAGTCCATACCTCGTTAAACTAGTTTGTAATGTATATTTGGCTTGGTTTTTTTTAATTTGCGTTTTGAAATGACAAGAGGTTGAGGGCACGATATTTGTTAATATGAATATGTATGTGTTGAGCCACGCCGTTGACAAAAATGTCGATTTCTTTTTTACAGAGTTTCACATGGTATGGTTAGGTTGCTAAAGGAATTTTTATATATATATATATATAGTAGGTATCTTTGGTATCTTAGGTATATATATATATATAGTAGGTGAAATTTGGCACGTAGGTTCGTTGGGGTTGGTTAGTGTAGGTTAACACTGTGAGAGGATTACTTGAAATTCCAACGGGAACGGGAAAAACGGGGTTTTACGTTTTATACTTAACGGGAACCAAGTTGCGGGCAGCCTCCATATTTCTCTAACTACGACTCCAATTACTCATCATTCGAAGCGAAGCTCAAGGCATCATTCTACATATAACCTGAACTAGTAAACATCTATGTTATAACCAATATATTGTTACCAATATTTGTTTAAAATATCATAAGTATTATTTTAAGTTAAATGTATTTTAAGAGAGGACCAATTATATGATAGAGCAACACAAAGTGCTGAGTCCGTATTGGTTACATGCTCTAAGTTAATAAATAGAAATGGTCGGTAAACTTTAGCTATTTCTTGTCATCAGAAACACCGTCAGTAACCATGTGCTCACGAATAAAGCTGACTTACAAACAAATTGGCTAATATTATGAGACACTTAAGTTATTTGATAAATTATATCTTTTTTTCTTCGCTCTGAAAAGAAGGCGAAACGCGGCGTTGAGTTTTGCCACTCAACACGCAATGCCTCGAAAATTCAACGGAAAGTATGAAACGGAATGTCTTAACACTAGGTTCCCTTTTTCTACCCTGCTATATCTTGTATAGAGTGTAAAACTAAAAGAATAAATAAGTTCATTTAGAGTATTATGTAAACAGCAGTATTTTGCCTTACTATCCAAGAAAGCGCTCTTTCTCTTAAATCTTTCAAAGCTATTACGTAAAACTTCGGAAAAATACACAAAGCAAACATATTTAATGACTAGCAACTAAAACCAACAAAAGCTATTGAAACGAACAGGAAAATCTGTAGACATAGATGACATTTTTAAAAAATGCAACATCCAACCGAAAACCGTTTACCAACTCAAAAACCATATATCATATAATCAAAAGAAATCTTTTTTAAGTAATTGCTAAAGGGTCAAAAGTACTGTGTGCTTAGCTCCAACAATAAACATGTTATATTCATTATTCCGTACACCTTCAGTAGGTGACAGATCATCAATTATCCCCTGCGTGGTCTTGACGTCGTCACATGGGACAAACGGACTGACAAAAAATAGTACTATGTGGTATCTTGAAGACGATTGTGGACTTTAAAGTCCGAGGCACAAAGCAGTTTTGGTTCTTAAACGAGATAAAGTTGCAACTTGTAACCTATGATATAATTTTTTTTTTGGTTCAGCACGCCTCGTGTCATCGACCGCGCACTTTTTGTTAGTTAATTTATTTTGTGCTGTAATTTTCTGTACGTAGTTGGTGTGTATATAGTATAAAGTAGCACGTGTTTTAGCTTTGATAATTAAAATGTACTGTATGTTTGTGTTGATTGTTTAAGGATTCGAATGCTAAATGGTTGTCCCCTCACCATCATCAGTGACACGCCATTGATGTCCATCTTCGGTTCTTCGTTTTGTCTAGTTCTCTAGTCGCAAACCACTTTGCGTGTACTTACGTTTTTTAGGTTCACTTAGCTTTTTTAGGGTTCCGTATCTTTTAAGGAAAAAAATTAACCCTTATAACATCACTTCGTCGGTCTGTCTGTCTGTTTATCTGTCTGTCAAGAGCCTTTATCTCAGGAACGCTCGGAGAAATTCAAACCATATACTCAGATCTGCGACCCCATGATTTCCATCCTCTTTTCGTTTTCCTTTCCTTTCTCGCAAAAACAACGCGTATTTCGACACAATAATAGGGAATCTAAATTAATAGGGTACTTCCGGTTAATCTAGAATTATAAAATTTGGCAGCTAGCACCTACAGGTAGTACTAGTTCAAGAAAAAATCTGAAAACAATACATTTGTAGTTAAATCCTAAAAATAATAGCCTTAAAAGGGGTATTAGAGCCGCAAGTTCAAGTGAGGTATCAGATGAAAGAGTTCTCGCTAAGCAAAGCCTAAATTTCAGAAAAAGCTCGGAAACCAGAAGCCTCAATGGGTGAGCCCGCTCATGCTTGTTCGGTTTTTTCAGCTTCAGGTTATATCCCGCAAATAGCAAGGTAGGAAGAGGGTACCTGTTAACCTAGTGTTAAGACACTCCGTTCCCATTAAAAAACTTCCGTTTCCCTACTTTCAATCGAATTCTGGTGGCAATGCGGAACTCAATGCCGCGCTTATTGCATTTAATTTAAACTGAAAATGGGCCTATTAAAAATTATAAACTATGAACATTGCGTGGTGAGTAGTGGAATTGAACGCTGCGCTTTGTCTGGAAGGAAGAAAAAATGAAAAGTGTGATAATCCAAGCCACAACCAACCATCTACTATTGCCCAAACTTACCAACCAAACTTACATTTTATCAAAGCTAGTTCCAAATTAAAATCATTAAAACACAATGTAAACTCAATTCCACTAGTAATAAGTGTGAAAGTAAATCAAAATTAGCTTCGACATAACATTCCAATGCGTAAAATGAAGACCGGGCGCCCTTTATTATTTAGCTATAATTAATTTACTTTGAATTAAAAATTTGGGCGTGATCAATTTAAAATATTACTTCATCGACGTAGATCGGTTTCTTTATGTACTGTTGTTTTAGAATTCTACGAAAACTGTTTTAAGTATTTATATTTTAAAAATATATTTCAAAATTTAACATCACACATGACAGTGTCGTTTAATTTTAATACAAATCGATAAATATATTTTAAATGTTTTTTTTAGCTTCTCGCCGTATCTCGCACATAAGGCGGGAGGCCAATGAAGCAGAGGGAACGTGGGAACCTAGTGTAAAGACAATTCGTTCCCATTAAGACACTTCAGTTGCTAGTATTTCCGCCGCTTGTTGAGTGGCGGAACTCAACGCCGCGCTATGTTTTGTTTCCGGAGCGAAGAAATGAAAATATTAAATATCACATTTCTTCGAGTGGAAATCGAACCCACAAACTGTCGTGCTTACGTCGCACCCTTGTTTTGCCTACTTCACTCGACTGACCTCAGACTTAAATGATTTTCCTGACTTAAAAATCATACTATATCTTATCTAAATCAATTTTTTTTTCACATTTAACGTAAAAGAATGTATAATCGTATAACAGTTTCACCATTTTTACAGGAGGCAATGCACACCCAGTGTTATGACACTCCGCTCCCCACTTTCCGCCGAATTTTTTAAATAACATTTTTAGTGACGCAACTCAACGCCGCGCTTCGTCTACCAGAGCGGAGATATTAAAATAAATTCCCCCGAGTGGAATAATATACATAATAAGTTCGAATACTAAACATGAATGACACGACAATTAGCTGGCCCTCGTCCTGAGATATCGCCACATGTCTCGTTCATTGATTAAGACAGGAAACGATTCATTAAGCAGCCAATGAATGACTTCATGACTTAACTCAGTTGTCGTCAAACTTCTCACTTTGGTTTTTTTATTCATTTCGTTGATCTGACGCATCTATCTTATATAGGTAGGCAAGGAGAACGTAGCGTTAAGACACGTCATCAGACACACATCTGAATCAAAGGTTTTTTTAATATTATAATACCGTTCTGTGTTTTAATACTAGAGATATCAGAGAGTAGTGACACGTTACATTATACTCTTCTCCTCACTTTCCGGCTATTTAGAGATATATCACTATTTAGAGGAATTTAAAGCCGTCAGTGTTTCTACTACTTAATAAACAAACGTTATGCCAAATGAGACTTAAAACCTTTACCATTTTCCTTCTTTTGAGTTTGATTTTTGTTAAATTCTATTACGTCATACTATAGTATCATTATTTAGTTATTATAACTAAAAAACTCTCAATGTTTTGCCACTTTTTTGTATTGAATTAGAACAAAAAATATACTTATAGAAATAAAAATCATAAACAAGCAATTAACATTTAAACTAAATATTATTGTATCTGAATCAATTACGACGCTTATTTTATTATTTTTCTTATAAATTGGATTATAATTACACGCTACTTCACCTATACCCATAACATTTAAGATTTACATTTACTTTGTAAAAAAAAAATAAAATTAGCTTCACGCTGTATCCCGCACACAGCAGGGTAGGCAGAGGGAACCTAATGTTAAGACACTCTGTTCCCCACTTTCTGCCGAATTCTGGAGGCATTGCGTGTTGAGTGGCAGAACTCAACGCCGCGCTTAACCTCGACACCTGAGCGAAGAAATGGAAATATAAATTTAAGTAAATATTTCATCTCTTCGAGTGGGGATCGAACCCACAACCAGTCGGTTTCGCTGCGCCACGACCGGCCTCTTTACTTTGTAAAGTTTACATAAACATGGATTGTTTCGCTGCTCAGTATGTACTATATCTTATCCAAATTTTTGTGAATATTTCGCTGCTCAATATGTACATGTACAACAAAAAAATAAATAAGTCTTGGCAGCAGGAAAAATATGCAATAAAATGGAAGTGAAATCTTTAAAACATATTATACTTATTTAAAAAAAATGGTTATTTACGATCAATTTATGCAAATTTCTATTCTTATTATACAGCCATTTTGCTACCCTTTGTATGTGTCTAATAAATTACGTCGGTATCTCGGAGAATAAACAAATTTTATATGCAGAAAAATATTGGGAAACACTGCCTCAGCAATCGTATAATAAATATATCGCTTGATAACAGCTGGTGTTTCGGCACATTCGCACGAATTATTAATTTTGTTAATGAGTTATTAGGTATTAGAAACGTAATACAATATTATTAATTATTATTATTTAATTATGTATTTATGAACAGATTGAAATATTATAAAATAAACACTAAATGTTAAGGGAAGTTTACCAAAACACAATAGTGACAACTGCATTTAAGTCGTTTAAACCGTTTATGAGATTAGCATGCACAAATGCTCAAACAAACAATCAAAATTAATAATATTTAATCTACAAATGCCATTAATAAATAGTTGTTCTTATATATCTTCAATGTACAGTAAGATTGAGGCCAGTCGTGGCGCAGCGGCACGAAGTGTGACTGTAAAACCGACTAGTTGTGGGTTCGATCCCCACTCGAGGAGATGAAATATTTACTTAAATTTATAATTCCATTTCTTCGCTCTGGTGTCGAGGCTAAGCGCGGCGTTGAGTTCTGCCACTCAACACGCAATGCCTCCAGATTTCGACAGAAAGTGGGGAACGGAGTGTCTTAACACTAGGTTCCCCCTGCCTACCCTGCTGTGTGCGGGATACTGCGTGAAGCTGTACAGTAAGATATTTATAACATGTATTGATGATTAGCATACGTACTGAAGCTAAATTAGAGCCGTTTAAGCGTTCCGGGAACGTGCCGAAATTGTAGTAATTTCCTTTCTTCGGATGACAAATATTGGACTAAACGACGGCACAAAGGGAACGGACGCTGATACAGCCAATTGGCAAAGTGAAAGATGAGATTTTAAAATAATATCGTTTCGTTTGACAACCGACTTGTTGGAATAAGGCTTTTAATTTGTTTCGGCGTTTTCTTTTCATTTATTCTTTTCTATTGTGATTTGTTTAAATGAAATGTTTACGCTCAATTAACGCGGAGGGTCGCGTTACATTATGTATAAACGTGATGTTAGTGTATTCGATTCTCACTCGTGGGAATGTTGATGTTGATTCAAAACAATATACAATTTTATAGAGGCGAATCAGTCACTAGTCTAATTATAATCGAAGTGTTCGATTAACGCATAGTCGTGTTCCGCCTAGTATCAAAACATTCCTTTTCTTTCCATCGAGTGGCGGAACTCAACGGTGCGCTATGTTTTGTAAGTAAGGCGAGGAAATAAATAATAACTCATTCCCCTAAGCGCGCAACCTATTGCAGGAGAAATTCGCAGAGATTTTAGTTATAAATTTTATCACCAATCTCTCACAATACTCTGAGACAATTTATAATTAATAAAACTACCCAAATTAAAAAAAACAAACTCTTCTGCCGAATAACAAATTTTGTACGAGCTAAAAGGCACTTTATTTCGTCAACTTACATGATGACCTTTAAAACTCATCCCTATTTAGTAACTTTTAGCTGTCAAACAGCTCAATTTAACTTATATTATATAATATATTGCATCATTAATAAATCATTTTTGGATTAAGTTGTTCTATTTATGCTTAAATAGTTTATATTTAGGAAAATAAATTGGACATCTATAAGATATTATTGAATAACAGAGTATTTTAACAGTAGACTCTGGTTGTTTATTTCGAACATAGAAAACTAAAAACGGGAATATTTTTTTTATAGATTCACGCTGTATCCCGCAAAGAGAAAATGAAATTATTAAATATTTCAGTCCCCCCAGTGGAAATCGAACCCACAATCGTTGCGCTTACAGTTGCACTCTTGTGTGCGCTGTGCCACGAATACCCTGAATACTTTTTTATTTATCATTTGTTTTTTATTTCTTATTTTTTTAATTTATAGAATATTTAATTTAAACGTAAAATCGTTTCGAACTCATAATATACATACATCGAATGGGAATTGTACTGAATACACCTAGTTCTGAGGCATTTTTTTTCACCATGATGTAAGCGGGGTCGATGGCCCACCTGTTACTTTTTTTTATCGTCTGCCTTATGGCTGGCACTGGCTTGAGCACTCAGTTTTTATTACAAGTTATTACTTACTGATTTATGTTGCGGTATTGTAATAGGTATAGGTAGTAGGTAGGTAGGTAAATATAGTTATACGTTTTGTTGCTACTGACTTTGTTCTTTTAGTTTACACATTTTGTTTTTAAGCACAGAATACATATAATGTAAAGGTTAGTGAGGAACGGGAACTAAGTGGGGAACGGCTGTGCTTAATATTAGGTTCCCACGTCCCAGGTTCTGTCTGCGTAACCTGCTATGCGCGGATGCAGCGTGAAGTTAAAAAAATATATAATATCCAGAATTCGGCGAAAAGTGGGGAACGGCAATCTAAACAGGAGTGTCTTTACACTAGTTTCTCAGGTTTCCTCTCTCGACCCAGCTACATATATCCGAGATGCAGCATGAGGCAAAAAAAATATAAATTATATAATAACATATAAAAGCTATTCACAGTGCATGCAGCAGTTGGAATGATACGTCAATTGTAGGTTAAAATTCAACTCAAGAGGGGACCTTTTCTTGGCGTCTTGTTTTATCCCGTTAATGCGGGGTAGGTAGAGAAAACCTTGAGTCAAGACACTCCTTCCTCCATCCGCTTGTATTCGAATCATATCGTATTGAGCGAACTTAACCCTGCCATTTGCCTTAGCAAAGCGGAGAAATGAAAGTAATTCATACTCCAAGTAGAGATCCCACCTACAACAATCGTTTGCAGTTAAACGCTGTTCCATTATGTTTATTCTATTAAATAAAAATACTTAATAATAACCCCTAATGCGTGAAATCTTATCAATTATACCAATACAGGAAATTCCTCGATATCACAAGATACTTGACGCCGAGGCTCAAGTAAGTGATGTGGTGGTTGTGGGTTTGATTTCCACACGAGGGAATGAACTATTAATTAATAATATTTTCCTCGCTCTGGTACCAAAACAAATCTCGGCGTTAAGTTCCACCACTCAACACGCAATGCCTCAAAAAATCGACGAAAAGTGGAGAACAGGCTTTTTTAACATTAGGCTCCCTCTCAAAAACGACACGTTAATACATACCTATACCGCAAAATAAAACTAAACTACAAGTTAAAATCAAATGAATATAAAACAGTTATTTCTGTACATTTTATTTTGTATCTAAGATTGTTATTACTAGAAAGATCTCGTCTACGCTCGCGGGCTTAATTCAAGTGCACTTTTACGACTTTTAAAGTGCCATTACAGGAATGGGACGCCAAATTTAAAAGCGCCTTGTGCTTCTAAATGAGGTTTACATACATATATACATATATTGGTAGAGTTCGGGGACGTACGGACGGACGTAATGTATGTATATAAATGAAAATGTAAATGTATATTTCTGTGAAACTGCAAATCTTTGTTTGTCACTTATTATTGTAAGATTCTGTCTGAATTTTGAAAGTCGTCAGTTCAAATATCAACCATATCAATGAGGCCGTCGTGGCGTATGACTCTAAATATGATTTTGGATTCGATTCCCCGTTGGAAGAATTAATTATTTTTATTTCGCCGCTCTGGTAACAATACTTGAGCATGGCGTTGAATTCCGCCAGTCAACCGGACCGGAACCGGACTGCCTACCCTGCGTTTTGCGGAATACAGCCTGAAGCTATATTTTTTTTCTTAATAAATATTCAATTGTTCCAGAGCAATTGAAGTGTGGCTAAAGACTGGACGAAGACATAGTGAAATACTCGACGAGCAGAAGGAGAGCGAGGGCCAACTAAGAAAGCCAGACTCTACAATAATTTTTTGGCTAAAATGTGAACAGGTAAAAAATATATATATTTAAAAAAAAAGATATTTTGCATAAGCTTATCTTACAATTTATTTTATGAATAATTGAGAAATTTTTGATAATTTTGAAAAGTTACTAAATTTTGTTAGAAGGGCTGATTGTTAGGCACCAATGCAAAATATTGTTTTACTTTGGATTCTCGCTCTATCTCGCACACTCTGTTCTCCACGCACCGCACAACTACCAACACACTGCGTGTTGAGTGTTGGAACTCAACGCCGTGCTTTGTCTTGTTCTCAGAGCGAGGAAATTAAAACTATTCAGTCCCCAGAGTGGAAATTAAATCCACAACCGTCACTATAATACTGACACTGTATACACTATAAATATGATATTGATGCCGTCATGGCGGAATTGGAACATGTCGTCTGCACGCGATAGTAGTAGCTTTAAATCTTATTAAAAGGAATTGTTTACATTTGTAAATAAAAGCTAAAACGGATTTCCCTGATCTGATTAGACTGTCTCTATGTCTAACAACTGACTAGACTGCATAGTTTACTTCAATACGGTTAACTCATTCCAATTTGTTTTTATTTCCTCGCCCTGGTAACGAAAAAGTAGTTTGTTTGGACTATATAATATAAAATCCCCCTTTGGCCGTTGTGGAAGGAATTTATGGAAATAATTTATAACTCAATACGCAATCCCTCTAAAACTCGACAGAAAGTGGGGAACGGAGTATATTAACACTAGGTTCCCTCTGTCTGCCCTGCTGTGTGCGGGATACAGCGTGAAGCTGATTATTTATAACTTCTGTACACTCCTCAAGGAACGCCTCGCCTTCTACGCCTCGTATTTTAGGCTGTATCTACGTTGTTTGGTAGTTATTCAGTAACGAAAAAATTTTCTGTAAGTATATGAATTTATTCAAACCACAATACTAATATTTTTTCTAAAATATTTCGAATTCCATTGCCCAATAAGGTAAAAGGTATCTAATAAATATTCCATCCACCGCTGTTTTATTATAACGTTATTAACGCAGGTCGTTAGCTTGTATAGCCATCTTGCTTCTAGGGTTGAAAAAAAAAACATAAACACTTCACCTGCGCTCGCGCACAGATTGGCAGGTGCTAAGAACGCATCTGCAACATATTTTAATCCAAAACACACCCTATTAGGCATAAAATAGGGTTGTAAATCACTTAATTCTAGTATAGATCCAAAGGGTGAAGTCTATTAAAATACACATGTTTGCATGTTTCCACGGACCTCCGCCATAGTGGGTAATAGCTTTGTTAAATGTCAGTACCGCGAATTACAAGTTGAATGTGTTTACTCTTTTTATCTGCATAACTTGAAGGCTGTTGCCCTATTGTAAAATATGATTAGGATTTTGTTTTAGTAATGTAAGTTAGTTTGAAAAATATAATTAATTATATATTGGATTCATGTTTTTTTTAGCTTCACGCTATGTTTTATGCATAGTAGGGTACATAGGAACCTAGTGTTAGGACACTCTGTTTCCCATTAAGACACCTACATTACGCTATTTCCACCAAACTGATGTTACGACAACTGATGTTAAACTTGAGATGTTACGTGTTGGATGGTGAAACTTAATGCAGAGATTCACCTCGTATGCAATATATAATATATTATGAGAAAAAGTATTATTGGAGACATGTATCAATGTAATAGAACCTTTTATTTTTTTATCGTGTGTTACGTCGGTGTGCACGGCTTAACTGATTTAAATACAGTTCTCTATAGTTGTTTGGTAAACTTCCCTTAACATTTAATGATTTTTCTATTTAAATCGGTTTATAAATAGAAAAGTTACATACAAGTTTGTTTGACAAAATTGCTACAAATTAACTATTTTATTTAATTCAGTCAATTACTTTAGATTTACATGTACAGATATATTAAAATCATATTGTTAAATTATCATGACAGTTATTTAGATTAAAGAACATAATATCGATGATACTGGATGAGGTCAGGTATAAAGCACAAGTACCCCTGAATACGTATGAAGAGATTAATGATAGTGGACGTCAAGCTAAAAAAATATACTGGTATTCTGGTTGTGGGTTTGTTCCCCACTCGAGGAAATTAAATATTTATTTAAATTTATATTTCTATTTCTTCGCTCTGGTGTCGAGGCAAAGCGCAGCTTAGAGTTCACTCAACACGCAATTCCACAAGAATTCGGAGGGAAAGTGGGAAACGGAGTGTTAATTAATACTAGGTTCCCTCTGCGTACCCTGCTGTGTGCGGGATACAGACTCAAACTGATTTTATTTATAAACTGTATACAAAACCACGAAAATTGCCTCGAATATGTTTTGCACCTTCATACCTGCAAGTAAAAGATTGGGACAGATATTTTATCTATGCAATTATTTATCTCAGCATGAACTCTGCTTATCTAATATAGGAAGTTAAAAACACCATTTGCCTAATGACCTGCCATCAAAAGTAAACCTTTTGATTTAAAATTTCACCGCCATCGATAAACAAACAAACGTAAAAACTGTCTATTATTTATAGTTTTTTAAAAAATCTAATTAATTTTGATAAGTTTTTATAGTTTCAGCTGCTTTTTGTGATAAAATCACCTAATTAAGGCTATTATTTCACTAACACCTTCATTATGGATGTCCAGGGGATGAACGTAAAAAAGCTTACTTTTTATCTAACATTCCAGAAAGCAGGTGTAATGATGCACGAGCCCTTATACTATTGCACCAATAACTCAATGAATGTGTACAGCTATTATACGATAATTGCAATGTAATCGTTTTATACGCTTTACTTTCTTTTTCTTTTTGTATATTTAGATGTAAATGGCAATAATTCAAATGAAATTTACATTACAAATATCTTTTTTTATTTGATTGTTTTAATGTTGCTATATTTATTTGATATAATTTAGAATAAAAGGAATTTTATTTGAAAAATATCCACAACAATTAGTAGTAATATTGTCTACATTGTCAATTTTAAAGGCTAAGCTAGGCCTTTTGATCTAAAATTCTTTTGAAACATTGCAATTTGGCCAGTATTTGTCAGTTATTATGCAAAAAAAGGCTATATAAAAATATCCAATCGAAAATATACGAACATATAGTGAGTAACCTTTTAAAGACAATATACTTAATTTAACTCATCCACCTTTACAATGTTGCTCTACGATGAAACTAAAGGCGATTAAAGTAATTTAGGAAATCGGCAGAACCTTTGTGGACGGCACGCGAGTACTCACCTGTTGCTTACACCCTACGATACAGGTTGTGCCTGTTTTGATTGGTTTACTTATTTTTTTTTTAAAGAACTTTAATATTTTCTGATATAAAATTATTTATTACTTGTTTATGTCTCTGACGGTTGTACATTCGATTCCTACTCGGTTAATTACCAATTAACCGAGTAGAACTGAGGGAACGTAGTGTTTCATCTCTAGGTTTCCACTGTTTTATCACTAGGTTTTCACTGTCTCAGAAAAAAAACAGAAACCTCTCTGTGTCAGAACCTTACAACGCAATTTCTGTTTTTATGAAAACATCAATACATATAAATAAAGAGGTGCGCGTGTCCCTGCACATCTATCTAGGTAGGCAACCTATATAGATATGAAATATCTAAACATTTATCTTTTAAATAAGACAATTTTTACGAGTAAAATCAAATAAAAATCTTTTATAAATAATTACGTATATAATAGATAAGATTATACTAAATTAATCAACCTATTTTTCTTAAATATATTCCCACAATTCAAACCGTGGGAGCCGCTAGTATTAAATAGGTATTCGTGGTTTTTTAATTCAAACTTACAACTATCGCGTACATTTAGACATGTCATTTTATATCAATTAGCCAACATGACAACAACTAAATCTTATTTTAATATATAATTACCCATTCCACTTTTAAAACAGCCTGTATGTTAGTAGCACCTGTCTGACATTTTTTTTCTTATTTCCCTATATCCAACCGCACATGGCACGATAATAACTCGATATGTATTGCGGTAGGTCATATATGTATATACTAATGTAAATATTATAGTACATATATATAAAAGTAAAAGTTGAGGCCAGTCGTGGCGCAAGGGCACAAAGTGTGACTGTAAAACTGTTTTCCGTCCGACTGTAAAACGTTTACAGTCGGACGGAATCATTGGAATAATATTTAATATTTGTAGTATATTTATTAATTTGTTTGTATTTTTGTACTTATTACTTGATGTATTATTATAACATTTTTAACAACCTCTTAAACTTTCTAAATCTTCTAAGCGTGCCTGTGAGAGATGCCATTAACAATAACTCCGCCTTTGCACACGCATTCCATTCCCACTCGAGTAAATGAAATATTTAATATTTTCATGTCTTCGATCTGATAACGAGAAAAAGCGCGGCGTTGAGTTCCGCCAACACGCAATACCCCGGGATTCGGGGGAAAGTGAAGCGCGGAGTGTCTTAACATTATCCTTCCTCTGCCTACTGAACAAAAAACTTAATTAAGATCAAGATTAGTTCCACCAGCTATCTGGATGCAATAAGGACATTCATTGGTTACACGACATGATTTGTTATTTGTCACGGCTGTCCTTTACGAAAAATTAAGCTGATGAATTGTGTTGATTCCTTTAAAATAAGTAAATAAATAAGAAAAATATGTTTAATCCTTTTATTTATTATTGAAACATTGACTAATACGCCATACCCGCGCGTTGACTAGTGGAACTCAACGCCGCGATTAGTCTTGTTATCGGAGTCGGAATAATTTATGTCCCCGAATGGAAATGAAACCGACAACCGACGTGTTTCACATCACAAACTGTGCTTCTGCACCACGACTGCCTCAGTTTCAAAATCGATTTTAGTAACATTGGAATCGATTCGCCATTTCATTTAATTTTTTACTATTATTTACTATACTAAACCATTATATATAATAATTACTTGTATATTCTTCTTTGTGCAAGATATTTTAAACAACCATAATTTATTTCAATACAAATTTGGAATTTTTGATTCCACACAACTAACGCTCGTGATTGTAATAAAAAATGTTCATTTAAGCTGCAATCCCATGTTTTCTCGGAACATATTTCGAATTTTACAACGCAATACATACGTGTCGCATTCAAATACCAACTTTGAGAATTGTTTATTATTCTAATGATATAATATTTCTATAGCAATTAAGAAATTCTTAAAAAAACAAACATACATAGACATTTCTTGATTTAAATCTTCTCTTACTTACCATGGATTTTATAAAGTAGAATAGCTACTTATCACAAAATTAACAAATACCGCACTGTATACGTTAGATGCCGTAGTAAATAATATAATATATTCAATATCCTTTGAGACTTACTTTAATTAATCGGTCATCTAAGATTAAGACCGTCGTAGCGTGCACAAGAGGGAACCTGGGAACCTAGTGATAAGACACTCCGTTCACCATTCAGACACTTCCGTTTTTCACATTCTGTCGAATTCTTGAGCATTGAGCAAAGAAGTAAAAATATTATTATACATCTTTCATTCCCTCGCGTGAGAATCGAACCCTGTCCTGCTCCTGTGCTACAACGGTATTTTTAGTTTCAAATCTATATATATACGATATCTTATAATAATCTAAGTTCTCTTTACCGACCCTCAAAAATGCTAGAGACATGCAGCTATGAAAAAAAGCATTAATTGAGATAAGCTGTTGGTATAGCGGCAAACCAATGTTAGTGCATCACTCAAGAACCATTATACAAGCCTAAAGACCCTTTCACCTCCAAATTACACAAGACGCCTTCAAAGTGAATGCACTTATAGAAATATTTTAAGTAAGTTACGAACCCTTTTAATGTGTACCGACTTAACAATTTGGTGGCTTGGTAGTACTATTGGGTGCTACTAATAGAGATGAATGAAGTAGAATCTAGAAGTATAAATAAATTACTATATAGTCTTAAAGATTTGCAAAATTATATAATAAAAAATGTAAAAGGCAAAAACCCGGTGTTGAATTACGACTCTCGGAGTTGAGGGCGACTCTACACGCAATGCCTCGGAAATTTCTGCGGTAAGTGGGGTAAGGAGTGTCTTAACATTAGGTTCCCACTGTTGTGTGCGGGATAGAGCGTGAAACTGATAAAAAAAAAATAAAAAAATAGACACTAGCTCGGACACAACAAATACGTACAAGTGTAAACAGTAGATAGGTACATATTTATTATTCACGTTTATGTCGGAATTTCTGTCGTAATCTATTGGTACCATTAACATAAAAGACGTGTTTTGTACTTCCGTTCTGTCCTCTTGAATTATATGAATTATATGATTAATAGTCAATCTTTATTTTTATTCACGCTGTATCCTACATATAGCAGAGAGAAGGTTACGACATTCGGTTCCCCACTTAATTTTTATTGCCCGTTAGTTCCGCCACTCAACCCACAATGCCTCCAAAATTCGGCGGAAAGTGGGAAACGGAGTGTGCTAACTCTAGATTCTCTCTGCCACACCCTAAGGTCACACAGCAGATTTGCTGTGTGCCATTATTCGTATTCCATTTTCACGAATGGGAATCGAACCGACAACCTATCGCGCTTACAGTATCACGCCTGTACCCCTGCGCCACGACTGGTCTCAACAACAAAAACAACAACAACAACATCTATTTTCGTCGCCGAAAACGCGTCACAAGCCTACACGTAACAATTACTCAGGCGTGATAATATATATGACATGTGTCGGTTAACCACCTATTAAATCGCCAAATAAACATTGATTACGTACGCCGTGGGCGGGAACCTGTAAGTTTTTTACTTACCTGACTTAACTCTCGAAGTTCAGTCGCCTGTCAATGTAATGATTCAATAAAATTATTGTTTTTTGTACTAATTATGAGAGGCGATGGGTGTGGGTTCGATATCTCGTTTGATGAAATATTTGTATTTAAAATATTTGTTATATCTCGTTGGTCTCTTGTATAAACGTAATCGTAGTTAAGTAAAGCTAAGTAGGCTTGTACTGTAGACTTTTAACTGCACATTATATTTTTGGTTCACATCTCAATAACAAAATATATTTTTCTCAATGTAGTATATTAGTAAGACGAGGTCAAAGATTTAATTTAGTTTCACGCTGTATCCTGTATGTAGTAATCCAGACAAATCCAGCCTTGTATTAAAACCCACCGTTCTCTGTTCTCCACCTTCCGCAAAATTTTCTAGCCATTGCATGCTGAGTTGTTTCAACGGCAAGCTTATGAACAACGTGGTTATAAAAAAATTATCAGCAGTCATTTAAAAAAACAATAATAGTAATATTAAAAAAAAATTAAATTAGCTTCACGCTGTATCCCGTACACAGCAGGGTAGGCAGAGGGAACCTAGTGTTAAGACACTCCGTTCCCCACTTTCTGCCGAATTCTGGAGGCATTGCGTATTGAGTGGCAGAACTCAATGCCGCGCTTAGCCTCGACACCAGAGCGAAGAAATGGAAATATAAATTTAAGTAAATATTTCATCTCCTCGAGTGGGGATCGAACCCACAACCAGTCGGTTTTACAGTCACACTTCGTGCCGCTGCGCCACGACTGGCCTCTGGAATAGTAATATTATACATAATTATTATAAAAATGAGGCTATCGCGTCGTGACGCATGAGAACAAGCGCGCCACAATAAGTGCGATGGTGGTGGGTTCGATTCCCAACGAAGTATTTAATATTTTCATTTCATCGCTCTGGTAACATGGCACAGCGCTGTATTGAGCTCCGCCAATCAACACGCAATGCCTTAAAAGATAGAAAGGTAAATAGATAAATTAAACTCTTTTCTACCTAAAGGAAATAAATAAAACAAGAAAAATAAAACAAAATGTAAAATGAAAAAAAATATATATAATAAATAAAGACAGTTTGCTCTTACGGGGTAAAAGGGTAAAAGGAGTGTCTTAACACTTAGAGCCGGGAGGGAACAAACAGGCTTCGCACCGATACAGCAAAAAGCTAAAAAAATATATTAAAATGTATCTCTATTGTTAAACTTTAAGCATAAATATTATAACAAACATTTACTACACAAAAAAACTAAATAAAAGAACCTTGGGGAAAAAAATACACAAAAAAGTGATTTTATTACGAAATAACTAACTCTGATTTTACTTACTCATAATATCATAATAGGTTTGTATAAGAATGGCACAAAAAACCTCTTTATTGGTACAACATGAATGTACTAGTGCAGACGAGGTTATTGCCCGTATTTTTGTTTTCTAAAATAGTTCAATCGTTTTTGCTGAGAAGATTTTATCTGAATGTTAAGGAAAAACCTAAAACAGTTTTGGCAATTAATTTTTTATGTTATTTTGTTCTTTTATTTTTCTATTATACGATATTGTTATAGAGATCTTTACTGAGCCAGAGGTAGTCGTGACGCAGGGCACAAGTGATTGTAAACGAGACGGTTGTGGGATCGATTCCCACTCGGGGGAATGAAACATTTAATATTTACGCTTTGGTTGAGGCAAAACGACAAATCTCGGTGTTGAGTTCCGCCAGTCAATACGCAATGGGCGGAATAATTAAGCTAAAAGTGAGGAACGGAAATGTCTTAATAGGAACGAAGTATCTTAACACTATGTTCCCCAGTACCCCAGAACCAAACCCTGTAAAATGCGGGACACTGCGTAAAACTAAAAAAAATCTGCTGAAATTGTTGATACATATAATTTAAAAGAACAATTTGTTCTATATATTAACCTATAGATCAAATAACTGCAAGATGAACGTAAAATTTACTTACGCATCTTCCGTCTGCCACAGCACAGTGCGGAGTCAACGTACTGTAAAGACACCAGTTGCTAACTAACTTTATTTTCACCTAAGACAATATTTGTGTTTTGAACTGATATTTCTATATGTTAATTTAACATTTTCTTCACAAAGCATGGTAAATAGGGACACTTAGTGTTAAGACACTCCGCTACAGGAATGTTCTCCACTTTCCACCCGGTGGGTGACAATGCTTGTACGTTAAGGGAACTTAGCCGTCGTTCTACATGCTTTATTCGCAACAACTAAGCCAAAGATTTCCACATACCTTTTTAACTTAAACTCCAATTTGTTAAATACTTAAATTAGATATGATATGATATCAGCTTCACGCTGTATCCTGCACACAGCAGGGTAGGCAGAGGGAACCTAGTGTTAAGACACTCCATTCCTCACTTTCTGCCGAACTATACATTTATTTTTAGTTTATATATATTTATAAATATTTATTAAACTAATAAAGAGAAACAAAACATACTACATAAATTACATCTCAAACCATACCAGTAGGTTAACAACTAATTACTAATTCAAACTAATTGCTTCCATAGTAATCACAATAGGCTATAATGTAGGTTTATCTAGCATCGATTGGTGCGGACACCTACGGGGACATAACGGCTACTTTCTAATCAGTTCTAACAATCTTAGATACGAATTATTCTAATGCCATGTATAGGTATCTACATAGGTAGCTGCATAATTTTCAAAATTTATATATAAAAGTCAATTTTGCGTTTAATATACAAGCGGACGAGCTTAAATACGGCAGGTTGGGGTTTGACTCGAAGAAATTTAATTTTTTATATTTTCTTTCCTCGCTCTGGTAACGAGGCAAATCGCGGCGTTGAACTCTGCCACTGAACACACAATACCTCTCTCACACTAGGTTCCTTCTTCCTACCGTACTATGGTAGAACACAAAAAATTCTATGGATATTCAGGATAAATACCGATGTTACACTCCGACTCACAGCGCGCTATCTGTTTGTCAAACAGTTTTTTACAGGTACATATGCCAGTTAGAAGTTCTTTGTCCTGTGTGTGGTTTAAAATGTGAGAGATAGAGGAATAGTTTTTTTTATCTCCTTTTTAACATATTCTGGAGGAGTAGATGGAGAAAAGAAGATGGAGAAAATTCTTTGTCCTGTGTATGGTTTAAAATGTGATAGATAGAGGATTAGGTTTTTTTATCTCTTTTTTATTATATTCTGGAGAAGTAGTCGGAGAAAATTAAATGACAAATTACTCAGCGGTTATGTACAATGTCACACTAAGTGTTCAACAATGGTTCCGTTTATTATAAGCGTTCTTAAAGTAGCTTATTTGCTTATTTCAATATAAAATTTACATTTAGGATATAATTAGCTTACGTACAAGTTTAAGGAGGCCGTCGTGGCGTAGAGACACAAGAGTTTGACTTATCGCGGCAGTTGTGGGTTCGATCCCCACTCAAGAGAATGAATTATTATTTCTTAACATTTTCATTTCTTCGATCTGGCACCAAGGCAAAAAGCCTAGAGTTGAGGTCCGCCACTCAACACGCAATGCCTTGAAAAATTCCGCGAAAAGTGGGGAACTTAGTGTCGTAACACTAGGATCAAACCAAATCTGTAGGGTTTTGTACTCGCGTGCTTGTGTCTCTGCGGCAGGTCAATCTCTCAATATTATATTATTACTATTGAGTACATATTGAATAAACTAAAAATGCTAACTTAACTGAAATCGTGTACGCTGCGAGTCTTCGAGTTGTTTACTAGGGACCTGAAATCTGAATTCCACTATATTGGTCCTGGTTCCATCACCAGACTACCTTGCTGATACCGTATAGTATCCTAAATTACCTGTAAATATAACTGCTAAGTTTCGTGATAATAGATAAGACGACTCAATTAAATTGTGTAAAACGTTCTCTGTTGTAATATGAAAAATAGTTCGTACCAATTTTATTCAAAATAAATTGTGATGTTCTATATATCATTACAAGATTTATTATTATTAAAATGTATTTATTAAATTAAAATATATATAATATCAAAAACTTCCGCAGCTTCTAACTCAGCCCCAACGCTAATCACATCGGAAGCGGTTACCGTACAAGCACACAAGTGGCATCGGTATACACCGGCCAAATTGAATGACCCTCCATTTGCATAACCCTTATTCAATGAACTGGGCCTATTTAAATATTTTCCATTTGACCTATAAGGTAAAATACCTGTTTGTTGTTATAATACGCTTTTTATTTTGGTTTAGGAGATATTGGGTCAAGTTTGACGAAAATATTGTAAATATAAACCAATCAGTCTTAGCTTTTATTTTGTTCGTCAAAATTATTACTAGAATTAGATGTAGATAATTATATTTTTTGACTAATATATACTTGTTTATATAAATTCCTGATGCAACCAAGTGCGAAGCGGACTCGCCTACCGAGGGTTTGTACCCTTTCAGGAGTATGTTGCGTGGCTTAGAAGATAGATTTCTTCTGTTCTTCAAGGGACCGTAGATCTAAATGAATATCAATAATTGTAGATACCATCAAGCTCGCTACCATCAAGCGATCTCAAGATAAATGGTCTTGACAAACGGACAGACGGACAAGGGTTTCGTTATTTCCTTTTAACGTACGAAACCCTAAAAAAGATAATCTTCGTATTTACATTCACATTTAATTTATTTTATAATGAGTAAAGTAAATAAATACATATTTAAAACAATTAAGCTGTTAATATTTTATGTATGCACAATAAAATAGAAGAAACATCTCTTTATCCTAATTAAACAGCATTTTTTTTTGGTCGTTAGTTCATTAAATTCAAATACATACTTACGTATAATAAAAATACTCGTTTGAATTAAAACTAAATGCCGCTAAATGGTCTCAGTTGGCTGGTTTATATAAATATTGTATACAAAACAAAGAACAATATTTTTAAACATTTTTAAAGTGTTATTCCACACTTAGGAAAGAAAAATACTTATTTAGAAAACGTATAAAAATTTGAACGCAGCGGGACTCGAACCCGCGCCTCCTGGAAACGAACCTGGTCGGTTTCCAGGAGGCGCGGGTTCGAGTCCCGCTGCGTTCAAATTTTTATACGTTTTCTAAATAAGTAAAGAACAATATTTTTCTACATTTTTTTTTCGCATCGCAGCTCATTTAGAATGTATTTCACTATGGACTCCGTCGTGGCGCAGCGTTTGAATGTTAACACGACGGTAGTGGATTCGTCTCCCACTTGGGAAAATGAATTATTCTTATTACCTCGCTCTGGTATAAAGAATCTCGAAAGTTGGGGAAAATGATGAACAGAGTGTCTAAACTCTAAGTTCGCTCACAATGCATGTAGCATTTGTTTGTAGGTTCTATCTCGACCTTGTTTTTATCAGGAAAAGCGCAGCGTTAAGCACCGCGCGCCACCCAACGCACAATGTCTTAACACTGACAGTGCCTATTAATAACAGCATGCTAATAATTAAATATAGTGTCATTGTAAATGAAAAATTGCATGAACTTTTCTATTTCAATCAAGAAATGTCGAAGTGCGCCTGCGCAAGTCGTCCATTAAATCACTTTAAAAATAGTTGTTACCTACATTCCATAACCTAGTTACATACACTCGTTAGTACTTTCAGATGTTTTCAATAGAAATAAAACATAAAACAAGTTTAATTTGAAACAATACTCTTACAATGTAGGATGAATGCATTGATTCTGTGTCATAGAGTAAACAAAATAATAAAATTTGTTGCGACATAACTTTATTAATAGATACTCCTATGGTCTTCCAATTACATAAAAGGTGTTAAAGGAGAAAATATTTTTATATACAAATATATTTATAATATCTTTATGTTTGGTCACACATTTAGTAATAAAAAGTACTTGATATTTAGAAGCGCGATATCGCGATCTATCCGCTTAACTTTTTTTATACGTACGAATTTAAATATTTCCGCAGGCACTGTCCCACAAAACTGTCCAAATCATTAGAAATGTCAAAATTAATAACAACAAATGCAAATGTCAAAAATTAATTTGTTCAAATATTAAATATGTCTAGAACAAATGGTCGGACGTATGAGATAAATCAAATGAGAGCTGTTATTGATGATGCAGCATCCAGCATCAAGTAACGCTCGCCGACACACGTCACGTCACGCTCTACGATATGAATATGTAAAAGGTAATATTTATTAGAAAGGTGCGTGCCCTACGCGGTATTCTGGAGTAACTGCGTATTTAGGAAACGACGAAAAGGGGGACGAAGTGTCGGAAAATGACGTTATTTAATTTTCTCGATCTAGTATTAAGACAAAGCGCGGTGTTGAGTTTCGCCAGCCAATGCATCAAGTCTTGGAAATTGGGATGGAAACGTCTTAACACTTCTTTTCTCTCTGCCTGCTATATGCTAAGTATATCGGTTCTCTCTGCCTGCTATATGCTAAGTATATCGGATACAGCATGAAGCTGACAAGATAGCACATACATACATATTGGAATGGATGATTATAAAAAAATAAAAGTTCAAAGTAGCTTTACCAATACTATAGCTTTACTAATACCTAATCATACGTTTAAGGTTTTTTATTTTTATTTCATGATTTATGTCATACACACCAGGGTGGGCAGATAGAATGTAGTATTAAAACACTCCGTTCTCCACTCTCCTATCATGAATTCGAGAGTAATGATAATCGACGCCGCTCTTCGTCTTGTGAAAATATGGAAATAGAAGCTCCATCCATTTAATAAGTAAAAACTTTTCAATACTATGGCTGCAGTAAACAATGTATTCAGAACGATCTGCCCCCTTCACCTACACACCAATACAAAAATAAATTTATTACTCACAAGATTGATCGAATTAAATATAAAATTGTTTATAAGATAGACGAATAGGATATAAGCCTGGGCTAAACGTGGGTCGCCACTCCCACGACGCGGCGCACCGTTCAGAGACCCCACTATAAAAACGTGTAGGATATTTCGACAAGTGCACGTCACTATCAGCTTCACGCTGTATCCCGCACACAGCAGGGTAGGCAAAGGGAACTTAGTGTTAAGACACTCCGTTCCCCACTTTCTGCCGAATTCTTGAGGCATTGCGTGTTCAGTGGCAGAACTCAACGCCGCGCTTAACACCGAATTCGACACCAGAGCGAAGAAATGGAAATATAAATTTAAGTAAATATTTCATCTCCTCGAGTGGGGATCGAACCCACAACTAGTCGGTTTTGCAGTCACACCTCGTGCCGCTGCGCCACGACTGGCCTCACTGTCACTAATCACCGCAATTAAGCCATTTTGATTTATTATATCAGAATCGAACCTACGACTATTGTTGGATTATTTTCTTGAATGCAATTACTTACGAAATAGATAAAAAAAATATTTGTAGATCAATCAATTAAATTTTTGATTTTATCACTGGTTATTTTTAATCTGTCAATCAAATATCTCTCAATACACATACGTCTCAATACCACTACCTAATGAGGTTACACGAAAACAAACAAAAATCTATTTAAGAGCGGTCAAATATATATATATATATATATATATATATATATATATATATATATATATATATATATATATTCTAATGTAATAGATAACGGAAATAGCAAATACTAAAAATCCAATATTTAATCGAATATCACAAAAAACCTTTCCCGACAAAATTAAAAATAAATATTCAAATTATATTTTTTTTCTCACACACCCATCCTTAATCGAGACCTGATTATAATTTACCGCAAACTGTTATATCTTTATAATTAATATTATACAAAATACACATACCAAAATAAAAAATGTTGAAACGAGCTGGCCACCAATATATAATATAGATACCTTTAAAAAAATGAAACCAGCTTCACGCTGTATCCCGCACACAGCAGGATAGGCAGGCGAAACTAGCGTGTTGCGAGTTAAGAGGCGGAACTCATCGCCGCGCTTTCCTTGACACCAGACCGAAGAAATGAAAATATCAAATATTTCATTTCCCCGAGAAGGAATCGAACCCACAACCTGTCGCGTTTACACTTACACTTTGTGCCGCTGCGCCACTTCTTGCCTCATAATATACCTATAATATTAGTTAATGGAACAGCTCGGTTCCCACAAGTTTTTTTATTCACGTGACCACTTTTTGCCGATGCCAACGCCTTCTCGGGTTTGGTGTGAATTCGTGACGTCGATTCTACAATTTTTTACTTATCTGTTATATTGACAAAAAACCAAAACAGTCGTAACCATTGATAGTCCTTAATGGCTTCACGATGGTGTAGAAAAAAGTTAAACGTAGATCTGTAGTTCTGTATGTAATTCCGGACCTAATATACTATTGCGTTTTAAAGTTATAGTTCGATTTATATTTTTCAGATAAAATTATAAAAAATTAAAATTAGCTTCACGCTGTATCCCGCACACAGCAGGGTAGGCAGAGGGAACCTAGTGTTAAGACACTCCATTCCCCACTTTCTGCCGAATTCTGGAGGGATTGCGTGTTGAGTGGCAGAACTCAACGCCGCGCTTAACCTCGACACCAGAGCGAAGAAATGGAAATATAAATTTAAGTAAATATTTCATCTCCTCGAGTGGAGGTCGAACCCACAACCAGTCGGTTTTGCAGTCACACTTCGTGCCGCTGCGCCACGACCGGCCTCCGGCCGGCCGGAGATGGAGTTATTGAAATAAGGAATATTGATTAAACATAATTTAAATCTCTGAGGCTATTGTAGCACAGTGAAACACAGTGGTTGTGGATTCGTAAATTTGATTAAGAGTTGTTTTCATTTCATCGCTCTAATAAATTAAAGTGCGGCGTTGAGTTCCACCTCTCAACACGCAATGTCGTGCACGAATTTGGAGGAAAGTATAGAGTGGAGTGTCTTGAGACTATTATTTCTCCCTATCTACCGCGAATAGCGGATATAACGTGAAGATAAAGAAAAAAAATTATATAATTTAAATTCAAAACGGTGTTCATTTCTAGAATATCGGTAACTTCAAAAGTTAAAATTCGTATTATATTTTTTATTACGAAATATACATTTATATAAATATACCATATTGTTAAATAATTAAGATTTACAAAAAAAGGAAAATAAAATGACATATAAAAAACATATTATATAAAATTAAAATTTGCACAAATGTTCTAACAAAGGTCTTTTGAAATGAATAGCGTATTCATTATAATATTGTAATGGTTTATTATAGATATATATATACATCATACAAATTATATTTAATTTAGTACATAAATACATTATTATGGAAAAATCCATTAGGCCGTCGTGGCGCAGTGGCACCGCGCCTGACTGTAAAGCTGGTGGTTATAGGCTCGATTTCCGCTCGGGGAATGAATTATTTCTTTAACTTCTGATAGCCAGACAAAGCGATGCGATAAGTTCTGCCACTCAACACGCAACGTTTCGAAAATAAGGAGGAAAGTGGGGAACGGATTGTATATACTTCAAACAATCCCAAGGTTCCCTCTACTTACTTTACCATATACGGGATATAGCGTAAATAGAAAAAAAGATGTAACATTAGCGTTTAAAAGAATATCAACAAACTGTTTCAATCCATATTCATTAGGTCTTTGTGAAATGTCAATATACAAAAGCCTCCAAACTGATTGATTTATAGCAATTAAGAAAAAAACTGTAGTTTTTTATAAATACATATAATATAAACATTCAGGATACATCCGTATTCTATGAATTAATTAGTTATCTGTAAATCGGTTGATCGACTCTCGTTATAAAATCGATATAAAATAAATTTGGCTGTAAAGATTATGTGAACAATTTATTTTTATTTTTATGTTATTTCAAGGTTATTTTATCGGTTGATTTAGTAGTAAATAGTTATATTACTTAATGAGTATTTATATTCTTATTAATAAATGAAAAAAGGTTCGGAGTGACTAACAATCAAACAGTCAAGTCAGTAGTAGAACGTTTAAATTTGGCATGTTGGTTCCTTGGGTATTATAAGGGAGTACTAAGTAAAGATCTCTCTAATTACTTATGGGAACAGGAATAACGGGATTTTACATTTTATAATTAACGCAAACAAAGTTGCGGTCGCAACTAGTGTAATACGTTTTTTTAGCTTCTCGCTGTATCCTGTATAGCAAGGTAGACAGGGGGAACCTGTATGACCTGTACTTCCGTACTCAACTTTCCGCCGAATTCTGGAAGCGTTGAGTGGCGGGCCTCACTCAACGCCGCGCTTCGCCTCGTTATCAGAGCAAAGAAATGAAAATATTAGATATTTTATTTCCTCGATTAGGAATCGAACCCACAATTTGTCGCGTTTACAACCACAAACTTGTGCCCCTGCGCCACGACTGGCATATATACATATTCGGCAAAACACGCAAACTATAGGTCCATGGTCTTTATCGACAATTAGCACTCGAGTGAGTCAAGGGCGGTCGAGCAGCTGGCTGCCTTCTGAATTTGAATACCTCGCCGATTCCTAAACTACGTCTACGTATAATGCCAGTTAAGATATTGTACCAGTTATAGCTATGACTTATAGTGAATATATCATTGGTGTCTTTGATGTCAACATCCGGCACACGTTCTGTTTAAAAATAGACCAAAACTGGAGAATAAATGAAACTAATTAGTAGATTTTCCCTTTTTATCTCACAATCTAATCTTTTTGAAGCCGTAATGGCGCTGCAGCATAATACCAGACTATAAACGCGACGGTTCTGAATTTCGCCGCCACTCTACACTTAGTAGGATATAATAACGACTGACTTCAAACGTATCTGTAGTGAGTACATTAGACATGTTTGATAAATAGAAATTTTAATAGAATAAAATATTCAAATAATAGTATTTCATTGGGTATAAAATGTGACTGTAACCGCGACTGATCGTGGGTTCGATCCCTACTGGAGGAAATTAAATATTTATTTAAATTTATGTTTTTATTTCTTCGCTCTGGTGTCGAGGCAAAGCTAAGCAAAGTTCCGCCATTCAACATGCAATGCAATTGTAAAATTCGGCTGAAAGTGGGAAACGAAGTATCTCTACACTAGGTTCCCCCCTCCGCTTACCCTGCTGTGTATGGGATACACAGTGAAGGTAATTTAATTTGTTTTTTTAATTATTAACACCAAACCAACAAACTTACGCGATTTATTATTTGTGCGTAAAAAGTCATCTTATACAAAGAACTCACAATACAAAGTAATCATAGATTATAATTTTTTTTTGTTTACATCACAGCCAACATCATTATACTTTACACGCTTAGCTTCACCTGGATAGTAACACCTAACACAGTTTTACGACCGCTCTCGAGGTCACTCGGACAGACAGCAACTACGCCTTAAAATCGACGCGAGATAAAAAGACGGAAGCGACGTCTGTGAGACATTCTTAGTTTCATGTTACGCAATATTTACTATATATATATATATATATATATATATATATATATATATATATATATATATGTTTCGAATTCGGGCTGCAAGGGGAGAACGTAGTGTCTTGACTGTATTTTCTACAAAATGACGAAGAACAGTGTAACTTTGAGAATTTATATATCATTTGCTTTAGACGACAAATTTTTATGCATACGATGGTTGTTTTCTTTACTAGCAGATGAAATCTGCAAACCTAGTATTAAGATGTTTCGCCCAAGTCAAAACACTTCCGTTCTCCACCTTCCACCGAATTCTCAAGGCATTGCGTATTGAGTGGCGGAACTCAACGCCACACTGCATCTATGTTACCAAAACGAAGAAATTAAAATATTAAATATAACATTCGTCGATTGGTAAATGTAATATTTTTTATTGCATAAAGAAACAATTTAAAACAATATTAGAATTATATCAGCACAAAAAACTTAAGTTAAAATATATGTAATTAGTACCTATTAATAAAATAACTTTATTATTACTACAAGAAGTAGTTCGCAGATGGGAAAAATATATTTTTTTGCTTTAATACTCTAATTGGATTTTAATGGCTTCATATTTTCCTAATTACATAACTATAGAAATATCTATAAATAAAACGTACTATTAAATAAAATCTAACTAGATACAATCACCTTAATAAACCATGTTAACAAATATCTGTTTTTATAAGTACCCACTTCTATAAAAAAATCGTTTATATACAAATCAGGCAGAGAGAAGCTAGTGTTAAGACACTCGGAAAAGGCCCGTTTAGAAATTTCATTCCCCACTTTCCGCCAAATTTTGGAGTTACTGCGTGTTGAATGGCGTAACTCAACGCCGCGCTTTGCTCGTTTCCAAAGCGAGGAAATTAAAAAATACGCCGAACGGAAAAACCAACTCGCAACTAGAACAAGTAACGTATGTTAATACTTACGTTTTACAAGAATGCGAGATTGCCGTGGCGCAGCGGCACAGCGTCCGACTCTAAACTCAACGGTTGTTGGTTCGCTTCCCACTCGAAGAATTGAATCATTTGCATTTCCTACCAAGACAAAGTGATAATTTGTCAAAATGGCGAGTTTATGACAAATTATAAAAATTTCAATTACAAATGTTTTGACTTCAAGCAACAAAAACAATCTTTACCAAAATCTTGTGAATTGACAAATCTATATTGTTAAACTGATTTAGTATCTTTCAGCGGGAAAGCTCCAAAGTATAAATAAAAGCTTCCCTAGCCGAGCTATTTTTCATCGTCGCACCAGCGAAATAAAAAAGTCGTTGCTACATTAATGTTCCATTTTCTTGGTGTGATTCAAAATAATATAAGAATGCATCGGATTTTTAAAAGTGACTTGTATTAATAGGTATCTTTTAAAAGTAAAATTTAAGATACAACGCGCAGAAAACGAAAAGAAATAAACATCAAAGATTTTCAGTAATAGTTGAAATATTTTCTTAGAAATGTAATGCAGGATAGGTCGAGTTAGATAATTGCTCAGTGTTGCCATTTAAACGCTAGAGAAAGTAGTTTGTATACATTAAAATGCATCAAATCTTGTTTTGAACAATGGAAAATTTAACTTACAATCGTCTCATGTTGTATTCCCATTAGATAAAGTAACATTTATCAATTACAATATGTTGAAAAGTCATTTTTAAAGTTCCGTACCACAAAAGGCAAAAACGGAACCCATCTAGGAATACCTTGTTGCCTGTCTACCGCATGTCAAGACCGTTTATCTCGAGATCACATGGAGGTGTTAAGCTAAAATGAATGTTAAAAACAAAAATCCTTGGAGCACAGAAAAGATGAAGTTTTAATTAATCGTTTTTATGGAATTTGCCACAAGGCAAAGAACTTACATTACAAATATAAGAAAAAAAACCGAAAAATGTAAATTTATAGGTATTTTATAGACAAAAACTATTACAAACATATATTTGTAGATAATTTCATACAAAACAATTTCCAACTTCGGTGGCTCATAATCCTTAAAATTATTACGAAACTCTCAGTGGGCAAGTCAAACTCACACTTGACCAATTTTTTAGAATGATCACGCATTTTCTTCAATAGGTATGTGGGCAGAGAGAATTTATCGTTGCAATACAAAAACAAATGCCATCCGTATGTAATTAAAATACGCTCGATTAATTTTTCTATTTCTATACACTTTTTAAAACACGAAATAAACTAAGACACTAAGCCTAACAATATATCGACTGCATTTTTCGAGTGTGTGGACATCGCGTCTAAAATAGACCGACCAACTCATTATGTCTATCCTGGAAACGGTTTCAGAGCAGTGAACAGTATAAATCATATTTAAATTTTATTTTATTTGACATCTCATTTTTTTATCTTTAATCTGTGATGTGTTAATTATCTGTGAAACTCTTGTAGTTTTTGGATCTTTATGTTCGTCCAAAGAGGTTGGATATATTTCTTTTTAGGTATAAATTATCTATATATAAAATTTAAAATATAAAATATTGTAGTAAGCTTTTTTTGGATGAACGTGATTTGGGTTAAATGCTTTTTGGGAAAAATTATAAATGTTAGCTATTAAAATAAATGTTTTCTCGGTCTTATGTAATATTATAGAGCACTATTGAGTTAAACCATAAAAGTATAGTGACTCTAAATGAGTAGGAAATATCATTAAATTCTGTACACAAACTCAGAAATTAGATGAGGCAAAGAACATTTCAATATTTTATCCCAAAAAACCTCATATGAAGTATATAACGCTCTTTTTTAAATATTACAGGAGACGCAATCAAAATGTTTTCGCATACATTGAAATAAGTATTTATCTTTAAAAAAAAGTGCAATAACGTCATTGTTGCACCAAACTATAGAAACTCAGTAAACTCCTCGTGTATGAGAATAAAATAGAGAACTCATATTTCTTACAAGAACTTATATTACTTCAGTTTATATATTATAATATTATATATAATAAAAATTGAAACCGTTAATATTTGTATCGATTTAATTAATTTATAAAATATCGTGTGACCATAAAGCACCTCACGTTTAGGAGAGTTTACACCAAATGAAAGTAAAAAGCGAGACTTTCACTTGTTAAAATTAAATTTGGTCACATGACAAGTGTCTATTGCCGTAAGCTATTCAATTATAACAAAATTGCATCCGACACGACGCGTCGTTTGCAGATGCAGTACGATCGACGAGTCTTGGCCACCATGAATTTAATTGTAGATGGCTGCTGATTTGATTTCGAGTTCAAGTCAAGAAAGAAATTTCAGGGCGGCCACGACTTGGCAATCGTACTGCATGCATATGACTAGGCGATAAGTATTGTTGGTGTCCCATTGCAGAGGAGACTTACGATACCTCTATATTTTTTTAACTTTTTTAGTTAGGAAGATAAACAAGCACTTGTTTAGCTAAATATAACTTTCTGCAATTGTTAATACTAATAGAGAAGTAAAGATTATTTGCTTTTTTTATTGTAATTTTTTTTTTCAGCTTGACGCTGTCATCCCGCACACAGCAGGGTAGGCAAAGAGAACCTAGTGTTAAGACACTCCATTCCCCACTTTCTGCCAATTTCTGGAGGCATTGCGTGTTGAGTGGCGAAACTTAACGCCGCGCTTTCCCCTTGAAACCAGAGCGAAAAAATGAAAATATAAATGTAAATAAATATTTCATCTCCTCGAGTGGGAATCGAACCCACAACCAGTTGATTTATAGGCACACTTTGTGCCCCTGCGCCACGACTGGCTTCACGGCTGGCCTTTTATTGTCATGCTGTAATAATTTTATTAGTAAATTTAAAGTCCTGTATGATATTAGTAAAATAAATTTAGCAAATACAACTTAATAAGTTGTCACTGTTTAATCATTAAACACTAAAAAAAATGTAGTACTCTACTCTAGTATCTATATTAAAATGGTCACGTATTATGTCAATGTTTTAGTTTTTAGTAAGCCTTGTATAATTGCTGGTCATTGTATGACGCCAGATTATTTGGAACTTAAGAAAAAGTAATTAAAAACTATTTAAGAATTTTATATAACACGACGGTCATGGGTTCGTTACTCGCTTGGGAGAAATGTAAAATTTTCAATCGGGAAAAATTCCACCACTCACACACAACACTCAATGCCCCAATAATAAGCCTTTAAAGTACAGAGATTATACAAAATAATTAGGCGGAAACTGGAGAACGGAAAAAAGATGTCTTAATGGGAACGAAGTATATTAACTTAAGGTTTCCAGGTTCCCCCTGCCTGGCCTGCTATGTGCAGGATACAGCGTGAAGCTTAAAAAAAAGAAGATTTTGATTAATCTCCATAAATAATTAATAAAGGAGTAAACGACTAACTAGATTATTTCTCTTTGACCGTGCAGACGAAGCCGCAGATAAAAACTAGCCCTTATATGTATAATTGTAATTTCCCAATTTACACAAATCGTAAGGAATAAGCCTCACGTCCCCGGAACTCGTTAAGAGACATCTCACCCACCCACAGAAGATAAAGTCTCAGATGGTCTATCCTCAAAGTAATTAAATGTATGCAATTCTTAATTGAAAACAACCTGTGTTATAAAATAAATATGTGTTTTTATTGTATTTCCGTTTAAAGTTGCTGGAATTGATGATAAAATTCTGAGTAACCTCATATTGTGAGGCTTTTTGGATGCTAAATTAATTAATACAAAATTTAACATTTTATAAATATTAAATTACGCACCTCAACTGTACTATTATTTACTTACATAATATTATTTAAGTATATTTACGATATCTTTATTGTTATACATTTAATATATTGTAATTTAAACGTTCTGGAATCTTACTTTGGTTTTGCTCGCAAAAAAAAGTGTTTGGTTATTTCGTATGTATCTGGGTGGTATGTATTCGCGTTCGCTTTAGTCGCAGAAAAACCACCTAGTTTACCACTTTACCCGAACCAACTAGAATCGGCATAACGTACCTATATGTTACTCCACCACTTCCTCTATCTTCCAGTGAAAGTTCCATAATAGTCAGTTCAGCAGTTCCCGAGATTAGTCCGACAGACAGAAACACAATCCATTGCGATATAACATTGCAGTGGTCATATTTATTAACCTAATAAGAAGTCAGACACATTAATTTCCTTAAAACAGCTCTCTATTGCTTTTGAATAAAAAACTTCGTTAAAACACTGTCTGGTTGGTATTTTTCATTCATTGTATTCACAAAATGTGTATATATAATATGTTTATTCTAATTATCATAAAATGTTAATAAACTCTAAGCATGTAAGTATTTTTTTTTTATTTTATATATACGTACATATAGTGAAAAATTCTTGTATGTGTGTACGTAATCTGTAATAGTTTAAAAGTGAAAATATTTTATAAAACATATAAAAAATTGAACGTAGCGGTATTCGAACCCGCTCTTTTAGTAAGCCGATCACCACCAAGCTGACCAAGTACGTTACATATAAGTTTTCTATCACGCAAATGGCAGAATGCTTTTGCTTAGATAGATTTAGTATAATAGATGAGTCTAGAATTGGTGGTAGCTATAGTTTCTGAAGCATATTAACAATGCCGTAGTATCAAAAAAAAAAAAAAAAAACCTTCAGCTTCATGCTGCACACAGCAGAGTAGGCAGAGGGAACCTAGTGTTAAGATACATGGCAACGCTGCGCTTTACCTCGACACCGGAACGAAAAAATTAAAATATTAGGAAATGTCCTGGGAGGGGATAGAACCCACTATATGTCGGGCTTACAATCGCACACTATACACAGTACTAAGGTCAATCGTGGCGCAGGAGCATGCGCTACGAATGACCTTAGTATTGTTAGACATTTTTTAGTAGTTCAGTGTCATATTGCCTTTTAGTCTATTTTATACAGAATTACTTGTAACGTTTATAAGTTATTTTAAAAGTTTCCTTGCTGACAGATAATTGATTTTTTTTTGTGTATCGCATTTCTATTTCGGATACACCGTAAGCCTGTTATCTCGAGAATCCTCTTTCTCGCAGTTTGTTTGACTACAATTCGTCGTATCCTCCTCTACACGTATACGTATTAATATTATCTAAATAAAAAGACAAAGGTCTATGTGGAGCCCAAGTGGACCAGCTAACCCTTCATATATATAAATGAAATACCTTTGAACAACTTATATACGTATAACAAATAGTACAATAATGTAGTATGACATGGGTCGTAAATTCTACTCTTTTTTAAAATATGACAATTCTATTTTTATTATACGAGTACATCGATAAGTAAAATATAGCGCGGCGTTGAGTCTCACCACTCAACACGCAATGCCTCCAGAATTTGGTGGAAAGTGGGAAGCGGAGTGTCTTAACACCAGACTCCCTCTGTCTACTTTGCGATGATGAGAGAAACAGCGTGAAGCAACAGAGTGAAACTGAACAAAAAATTGATTTACAGACATTACAAATATAGTATAAAAGTACATAAAAATAGGTAAGCTATTTTAATTATGGCCATTCACAATGCCTGGACTATAGCAAACTATTTAAATATAAATACATAAATTCACAGAAATGTCTGGAAAAACGCTTATATCGAACTTCCAACTTAGCATTTCAATGAATGAGTACATAGTCGAAAAAAATCCGAAGTCAAGGTCGGCCAAATCGTACGGTACGTAATTTATAAGGTTCCCTTTAACTCCACTTTGAAGCGATTTATAAAGCGTTACAGAATATTTACACGGGCAAAAATATAATGGATGCTCTTATGCTGTAGTGCACCAATATATGTCGTCGAGTTGTAGGTTCATTTCCGGAATGTTTATATATGTAGATGTGTTTTTGCAATTTGTTTAAGCAACTCGCAAAACGCTCTGGTGTCGAAGCAAAGCGCGGCGTTGAGTTCTACCACTCAACACGCAATGCCTCCAGAATTCGGCAGAAAGTGGGGAACGGAGTATCTTAACAATAGGTTCCCTCTGCCTACCCTGCTGTGTGCGGGATACAGCGTGAAGCTGTTTAAGCAACGGGTGACATTAGCTTACACTGATTAGTACTCTATGTTTTAAATAGAATAGAAAGTGGTACGTATATCGAAGCAAGTAGTAAATAAGGATATCTCTACTTATTCCTTAATAGAAATATAAATTTAAAAAATATTTCATCCAAATTGTGCTAGAGGTTACTTCCATTCTAGATAACAATAATATTAAAAATGTGAATATTTGTTAGTGTGGTTGTTTGTTTGCTTTCACCCAAAAGCCGCGTATGGGTCGCTAGTTCAACATAAGTTTAAGTGTATGTAATTTTTTTTCTCTTATTTATTATAAACAATTTTACAATTTATTAAATAATTTCCCATCGTTTTATGTAAATCATATAAATTAAATATTTTAAATAAAATAAAATATTATAAAACAGATGCAGAGGTACAAATTGTGACTGCAAACGCGACAGTTTCTGGGTTAGATTACCACTCGAGAAAATGAAGTTCTGGAGTTGAAGCAAAGCGCTGCGTTAAGGTCCGCCATTCAACACGCAATACCTTCAGAATTTTGCGGAAAATGAGGAACGGAGTGTCTTTACACTAGGCTCTGCCTACCCTGCTGTGTGCAGGATACAGCGTGACGCAAGAAAAAATATATTTTTTAAATTCTTTTGAATTGTTCATTTCTATATAAGCACGTTGAAATATCAATTAAAATCTGTCTGTACCATACTGTATCTGATTTTTGTTTTCATTACACCACTTAACAGTGATTAAAGGTACCTATATGTATGTACGTACATATACGTATTATTTAATAAAAATCTAAACGAAAATTAACTTTAAAATATATAAAATTTATAGTATTACATTTATGAAAAACTTTATATATATAAGAAATATTCAATTTATAGACAAATTATACTGAAAAGTTATGTTTTAGAACTCTGTTGCAAGATTCATGGTTATATTATGGTTACTATAAAACACCATGCGAGTAATATCGCTGTCAATAAGGAAGTTTCCCTACAAAATAGTTTAATGCTATAAATATACTGTTTTAGTGGCACTGGTCGAACTTGTTGTTTAATAAATATATTCTTGTATAGACACAAATTATTACTATAACAAAAGGTAATGTTTGAGAGTTTTTTTTATATATATATATATATATATATATATATATATATATATATATATAATACATATATAAGTATTATAATATATGCTTTTTCCCGTTATCATAGAAGTGTTATGAGTTAGAACAAGAAACCACGTATTGCATAACTAAACCGGAAACTCATTTCTTTTTTTTACTTCACTTTTCCGCAGAGTAAATTAAAGAATCGGGAAACCCCGTTATCTCTCTCCAGCTAAACAATTATAATATATTGTATGTTAAGTGGCGGAGTTCACCGCCGCGCTTTACCTTGAAAGAAGGAACAGAGAAATAAATATAAAATTTTAATATATTCTTTTTTCACTTTCCGGTGTAGACCGCACAGGCTAAGAAAATAAAATTTGGGAACTGGGGAAAATTAACACACCGTTCCTAATAAGACAACCCTACTTTTCCATGCCCCACTTTTCGCCGATATCGAGGCATTACGTGCTGAGTGGCGGAAGTCAACGCCGCGCTTTGGCTATTATCAGAACGTGGAAATGAAAATATTTAAAAATTGATTATCTCAAGTGGGAGTCAAAAAGCAACTGTAAACACGACGGCCCACAGCCGTCGCGCTTACAGTCGGAGACTTGTCTCCAACGGTCTTTAATTTAATTTTTTTTCTTCGAAATTCTATTTTAAGCCTATCACATACAGTCAGATACCATTGTTCTATGATGGGGTTAATGCGCCTTTCGAAAATTTACAAATATTTAATTTATTTTTAGAAATATATCATTTATTCGTACAAATGTTTTTATTTTATAATATGATAATTAAATTATAATAAATATAATATAATATTTTTTTCTGAACTGGATTTAAATATCCGTGTAATTTAATCTGTAACAAATACATATTGTATAATATAAAATTAAGCTATTTTTAGCAACTTTTAAATGTGAAACGTGGTTTCTTCACCTTTATTATCTTCACCAAATATTAAATTAAAATTATGGAATCTTTTATAATTCATTTACAACAACATTCTTAAAACTATTTATTAATATTCTCAAAAGTTCTACAAGTCGACTTAATTGAAATAGCTTAAGCTTGAATTAATTATATGTTACATAATTTGGGAAGATCTAAGAGAAAATAGAGAAGAATAGGCTGGCGGAACCTCTCTGAGGATGAATTTACAGTGAATACGAAAATGAAAAATATATAGCAATTGTGGGTTCGACTCCCACTTATACTAAATATTTAGTATTTTTATTTCCTTTTATTTATCAGGGGACAATGAGGTAAAAAGCGGAGTTGAGTTCCGACAGTCAATACGCAATACACAATGCCTCAAAAATTCGGCGGAAAGTGGGAAACGGAAGTGACTTAATGGAAAAGAAATGTCTTAATACTAGGTTCCCACGTTCCATCTGGCTACTCTGCTATGTGTGGGATACAGTATGAAAAAAAACCCATTACTTCCGCATATAGTAGATAGCGCAACGAGAACTCAGTGTTAACACTCCATCTCTCCATTTTATCCAAATTTCTAAATATTACATGTTGAGGGGCGAAACCCAACGACGCACTTTATCTTAAAATGCTGATAAAATAAAAAAAACGTCAGTAATTTCCCACATTCCAAAATAGAGAGAATATATTTTGTTATACACATATACATATATCTAAAATGAGAATCCTAGTCCGCACTAACAGTGTAACACTCATTAATTACTAAATCACTAGACCAACAATAAATAAACACAGACTAAAAACTATTAATATGTTAATGCGAAAAGATATTTAATTTTTACAACATACATTTTTGTTACATTTCGATTTTATATATTATCTATGCACCGCGGGTCAACGGTCTTGTAATTGCTTATATTCGGCCATTCTGCATCGGTATGCGAAACACAGCGTGTCCAAGCCGGAATAAATTAGGAAAACCGTCGATCTCCAAGAATTTTTTGATTTCATAAAATTCTTTTAGCAATATTAGTATTCATACAATGTAAAATACAATTTAATTTGGGTAAGCCGGTTGGAGATATTGAATAGATATTTTATTTTGGGTATATATATAGTTGTTTTTTGATAAAATGTTGTAATCTATATACTATTATTATTATAAGTTAGAATCTCATTCTCTCATGTAGAGACCGCAGCGTTTGGCGCTCCGTTCTCTCTGACTACACCGCTAGGGATACAGCGTAAAGCTAAGTTCAGTTAAGTTAAGTTAGGAATCCCATTTGGTGTAAACACAAATTTGCAAAACAACAAGTATTTTTTTTTTTTTTGAGGCCGGTCGTGGCGCAGCGGCACGAGGTGTGACTGCAAAACCGACTGGTTGTGGGTTCGATCCCCGCTCGAGGAGATGAAATATTTACTTAAATTTATATTTCCATTTCTTCGCTCTGGTGTCGAGGTTAAGCGCGGCGTTGAGTTCTGCCACTCAACACGCAATGCCTCCAGAATACGGCAGAAAGTGGGGAACGGAGTGTCTTAACACTAAGTTCCCTCTGCCTACCCTGCTGTGTGCGGGATACAGCGTGAAGCTAATTTAATTCAATTTTTTTAAGTATTTTTTTTAAGGTTATAAAAAATATATTAATATTGATATAATTGTATCAATCTTGTATTTTTTAGCGGTTTGTAATATCACAAGGTAATAAAATGCGCAAAGATAAAGTACCAGCTGGGTCACTTTCACTCTGTATACCTACACTATAAAGTTTATAAACCCTAACTTTGTAACTTCTAGTTAAAGTTTACAACTAGAAACTCATGAATATATACTAAGTGTCCAGATTTTGATTGGCAATAAAGAATTTATATACGGCGTACAAAGGTTATCCCAAATATCATCACGGTGTACCTCTGCAGATGGTTTTATACCCACAACTTTTAGAACGAGAAGTTATAAACTATATACTATGCGGTAATAACACAACAAAGTCTATATTATTATGCTGCGTTCGAATAAAGCCGTGTCTTAGAAGATATGAAGCTGTTGTACGAAGATTTTAAACTTTAAAATACTGAGGAAGTGCTTCGATGTATTCGATAAAAGAGCAATTGTTTACTTTTAGGTTTTTTTTGTCTAAATATTGGTTTTCTATTGAAATTCAGTATAAAGTATTTCCGTAGAAAACTCTTTTATTATTTATGTATAACGCACAGTCGGTACTTCGCGGCGTAGAACGCTGACATTTGGGCTTGTGGAAGATAGGGAGCATTAAGAGTTGGGAATTCTCGAAATTACAACGAGAATGGAAAAACGGTTTTACGTAAAACTTACATAAAAAATAAAACATAAAAAAATAAACATATGATCTAAACAGTCTTGTTCTAGGTTACTTTAAGCGTTACAGGTTTTTAAGTTGTACCCAGAATAGTCTGGTCTTCAAAGCTAAAGTCCAGCTGGCAGCTGAAGATCCTGCTTTTAAAGATAGGGATTCAAACAATCCTTAATACCTAATAAACTTCATTCCAATATTGACAATAAAATGAAATAAAATTGGTTCAATTTTTTTTTAAATAATATAAATAGTATTAAATCTTTTTTTAGCGTCACGCTGTATCAAGCACACATCAGGGTAGGCACAGGAAACCTAGTGTTAAGACATTCTGTTCCCCATTTTCTGGAGGCATTGCGTGTTGTGTGGCGAAACTCAACGCAGCGCTTTGCCTCAACACTAGAGCGAAGATAGAAAATATTATTTTTTTTCATTTCCTCGATTGCGAAACGAACCTATAACCTCTAGTTTACAGTCACACTTTGTGCCCCTACGCCACGACTGGCCCTTAATTATTTATAAAAAAAAAACTCTATGGCATCTACAGAAGCTCTGTAATTTTACGTAACCGTAAGAATATAATTATTATATTCATATAATAAGATATATTAGTATTATAATAATATGTATGCACGTCTAGTCACGAATTATTATACGTTGGCGCCTACAATTACATTTTACGCACACAAGTTTATTATTTACGCAGTTTACTATGAAGTATAGTAAATTGACTTTGGTTATTTTTTAAATGTATATTTTTTTTATTATTATTGGTTTCGTCGTAGTACAGTGACGTCTGCCTGTAAACACGGCGGTTGTAGGTTCGATTCCCACTTTTGGAAATGAATTATTTTCGTTTCCTTATGGACATTGTGTTCCGTTTATGGGCAGAAAGTGAGGAGTATCTTAACACTAGGTTTCCTCTGCCTGCTCTACTATATGGATAGGCGTAGAAATTGTGAGAAAGTGGCCGAGTGGCCCTTGCCCACCCAAGAATAGCTTTGTGCCCACCTCAGAAATTTTAATAACATAAAACTAACTATATAATTAATGTATAAGATGTATTAGACTAAACGAGATGTTTTAGACATTATTCCAACTCTGAGTATATTTAATAATTTCGTACCGAATACATATTTCGAAAAATCGTTTCGCTAATCTTGTTAGTCAAAGCGCGGTGTTAGGATCCGCAAGTCAAACTTTATATAATAACCATTTAGACGACACTGTAGTAAACTATTGATCTCTTTCTGCCCATTTTGAAATACTGCAGATGATAAATAAAAATATTATAGTCTATTTTCTATAATATATGTTCATGTTTATGCTGGTTTCTCACCAAAACCTTATTAAGTAAATAAGGTTTTTTGCTAAAAGTGTTAAGATAAGAGAAGACATATTGTTGCCTTATTATAAAGCCTTCGAATCTGCACCCATCGCCTATACAAATGTTTTTTTTAACTTTGCCCTGTATCTACACGAAGGAAGCATGTAAGTCCCCAATTTCCACCGAGTTTTCGAGACATTACGTTCTAAGTGACGAAATTCAACGTAGCGTTGTCTTGTTACCACAGCGAAGAAATAAAAATATTTAATAAATCATTACATTGAGTGGAATCGAGCCCACAACCGTCACGTTTACAATCCATACGCTACACCGCTGTGCCACAGTAACTAACAGTAGTGATATCTTAAAAGTAAAAACTTCTTTCGAAATAAATTAAATCGATTCTTCAACTGTGAGAATTCCCTATCTTTATATGACGATACGATCTAAAAATTCTTGTCATAGAAACGTGAATTGAGTGTAATTAGTAAGAGAGCTTTGAGCTTTTTAATTAGGGTACTACGCGTTGAATACGAAATCAGTTATTACGCTATCGCTACCTTTTTTACATTAGTGAAATATTTGAAGATTTTTGTAGATATATATTTTGTATATATATTTGTTTGTCCTTTTATTTTATTTTTAGGTTAGGTAGAAAGAAGCTAGAGTTAAGACACTCAGAAGTTGCATGTTGAGTGACGGAACTCAACGGTGTGGTTCGTCTTGCAACTAGAACGAGGATATAAAGTAATTTATCGCCTTTCGAATGAAAATCGAACCCAGAACCGTGGCGTCTGACTAGACGCTGTGCCGTGTGCGCAACGACGGTATCACGAATTTATAATTGAACTTATATTTAATAGTAACTATTAAGTCTGTATATATTTGAAAGTATGATATTTTTTAAACATAACCAAAATTAAAACCGAAATGTTACATCCTTAGCATCCCTGTTATGAACTGTACCCTATTTCTACAATCAACACAAACATTTTTAATATATTAAGTTATTTTAAACAAATCAACAACTGTACGCATAATCTGTCACAAATTTCCCTTTAATGCCTAAACCATCAAAATTCCATAGAACCATCAACATCAAAGACAAACACATATCAAAGGAATAGCACCGAAATATTTAATCTCGTACCCATTGTTCGCTCCAGACCGTACACGACGCGCGGCTCAACGCGAGGGTCGACGCCATGCTGGAGGAGGGCTTGATCGATGAACTGCTGAACTTCCACGACAGGCACAATAAGCAGAGGATCCGGGATGGCAAGTAAGTGGATGGATGGATTTTGGGTAAATTGAGTATCATATAAATATCCTATCCTTCTACATATACCTATATTTTTTTAGCTTCGTGCTGTTTCCCACACACACCAGGTTAAGAGGGAATCGGGGAACCTAGCTAATTGTGTCATATTTTTTAGACAACATGTAAAAAATTTTTCGTAACAGAATATGAACCCGCACCTCTTGTTTACCATACAAGCGTTCGTTTCCATTTAAGCTATAAGTACTTTTTTATCGGGTTACGTCAAAGGTCTTAGAAACTGTATTTGCATATTTGTTATCACTTCTTTTTCCACTTTCTTCTTATTTCGACATTCAGTGCTAAGTTACCCCGGATTTTTTTTTTACATTTACATTTTAGAAATTCCACTCTTAATCTTCTGCTAATTTATAAAGACATCTAAAGTTAGTTTGCTCACATTTTATGTGTTTTTATTTGTCTTAGTAGCATACTGGCGTCTTACCACAGCGCTTATAAGGCTATGGTCGCGAGTTCATCTCTTCTAGGGAAATCGCGGGTTTAACTTACGCCATTCAACGCACAATGCTACAAAAATTGCATGAAATGTTGAGAATAGAGTGTCTTAACACTACTAGTGCAAAAAAAATAGGGGAAATATTCATTTTACCTGTAAAAACCTTAATAAGACAAGTAAATATATTTAACACTGTACTAAGTGAAGCTAAAAGTAAAAAAAATCTAGGTATGTACATAATCTACAAAAAAGAAGATTCATGAAATCGTTAAAGGCGTTCATTATTTCGAGACAAAGGGACCATTCGCGGAAATTATCCGTGAAATTAAAACGATTTAATGTAACGATGAATCGATTTCATTGATTAAAATAAGAATCGAGATAGATTTTGTGAATAATGGTATGTAACAAAAAATGTATCTTTCCAACCGACTTTGTGTGGTTTATAATTAATATTACGTTTTTTTATTTATCCCCTGCAGTACTGGGGGAGAAAATAGTGTTGAGACAATCAGTCTCCACTCTCCGCTAATTTTTAAAGGCACTAAATGTAGTTAGATGAACTAACTTGTGCCTATGCGCTACGACGCCTATTCGCCCTCTATTATAATTGCCTACATATAAAAAAAGAAAACGGTAATTGTAATTGTCTTTAATGTTTGGGTGCTGCTCTCTGCTGTACCTTGTATAACACCGGCAAATGGTGTTAAGATAATATTATGCAACGTCGCTCGGGTATAAGAAAGTCAGGCGTTGAGTTCCGCCACTCAACGTCTAGAATTCGGGCGACGCTTATTACCCTAGTTATAATATTGAATCGATGATTCTATAGACAAAGTTGCCTGAAACTATGAGGCCTTCGGGTTTTTTTTAATTATTTGACTCTTTGAGAAGAATATATTAAAACCATATCTGGTTTTATTTTTGAACCGACTGTTAATAGTTACATTTATATTTTTTTTTAAATAAAAAAAATAACATAGCAAAAAACTCCACCATATTTATAAACAAACGCAAACCAAAAAAAACACAAAATGGGGTGAATAAAAAAATAAAAAGCAATATGGCGGCCATGGGCAATGGCCGCGATGCATCTGCCATACTGCGGTTCACTGTGCTCTCAGGTTTCATGCATTCTATTCCTATGGCAGTTGACTTTAATCCTGGAAAAAAATATAATATTAATTAATTGCCACTTTTATATTAATAACATAATATTTTAAGATGTAAATTATTAATGCAATGGTTCAAATCTCACTCGCAGAAATGGGTAAAAACACAAGTAATAGTAATAAATTAATCATTAATCCGCTTCACGCTGTATCACGCTGTATCACTATGTTTCTTCTGCCCTCAGCAGAGTGGGCAGAAGAAATATAGTGATAAGACACTCCGTTCCCCACTTTCCGCCGAATTTTTCGAGGCATTACGTGTTAAACGTGTTAAAATTCAACGCCGGGCTTTTGCCTTGTTGCCAGAGCGAAGAAATGAAAATATTAAGAAATAATAACTCCATTTGCCCTATCGCCAGTCTTTTAAAACACTCCCCTTAAAGCCAGCCAGTATCACGATCATCTGGAAAGCAAGACCAAGTTAGCCTCGAAGAAACTGGGAGGCATCAGCAGAGCGAGACGGTTCTTCACGCCAAAACATCGATTTGCTCTGTATAGGACCCAGATTCGGCCTCATATGGAGTACTGTTCTCATCTCTGGTGCTGGTGCACCCGTACACCCCGTGTCAGCTTGAACCATTTGATTGCATACAGCGTAGAGCAGTTTGAATCATTGGGGGCCCAATGATCTGTGAAAGGCTTGATACTTCGGCATTGCGTGGAGACGTGTCCTCGCTGTGTGTTCTCCACCGCATTTATCATGGAGAGTGTTCTGAGGAACTGTATGATTTGTTACCTGCCGTATTTTCTAAGTACACACAGTACATCACAAGCTTAAATATGATCCACAGCACCTGGATACGTGGCACTCCACTTCCTTCCACGCGCCACGCAACTGTGGAATGGCCTACATGCGGCAATGTTTCAAGGTCGATATGACATAAGTACCTTCAAAAAACGCGTCTATTTCCAACTTAAAGGCCGGCAACGTACCCACCATGAACCCACAACCGTCGCGTTTCAGTCACACGCTTGTGCCCCTAGGCCACGACGGCCTCATAGTAATAACATGTAAATATATTTATATACCTAATAACTGTTTTTGGAAAAAGAAAAATTATTTTCAATTGTGTGCAATTTCAACAAACCTCTCTCTCTAATTCCAAAATAAGTGACTTGACTGACATGCCGATAACGTATAATGAAACTGGCGACCTACGCTGCAGTACTAATAAATAATTAGATATTATTAAAAATGACTAGCGACCCAAATAACACATTTATTGTTACACTATAGCCAAATTGTACATATAATGCCTTTACATAAATTGTAAGCTATGTGATATTTTGATGTATAAGTACTGTAGTTTCATTTAAGTCCCTTTAGTAGTTTTTGTTACAGTGAAACAAACATCTAACAATCCTGACAAATTTTACTAATTACAATAGTAGAAAAAAATAGTATTCTATTCTTAAGGATAAGATTTTCTAAAGAATCTTTTTCATGATATATCAATATCAAGTATCAAGAAGCATACGGCGAGCTACAGTAGTGTTACGCACGCGGTAGCAAGTAGCGACCGCAGCCCGCTCTATTGCTACCATCCAATACAAAATGGATATATGACATACTACTAGATATGTCAATTAATAAAACATTTAAATGTTTTAGCTTTCCTTTGCCTGCCCTGCAATATTGCAATATGCATGTGGGATTTTTTTTATGGAAAAGACAAGGCAAACGAGCGTTCATGTCACCTGATGGGAAGTGAATACCGCCGCCCACGACCCCGTGCAACACCAGAGGAGCTACAGGTGCGTGGCCGGCCGCCAAGGTGGGTTGGGCGCCGGAGCCCGGCATTACCTGATGTGAAACGCAGTGGCATAAAACCACTACTTCACGCCGGTTTTAAATGCCGGCGGTGATAATGATCCGGTCGAGTCTGCCCATGCGTGTTGCCATTACTGGCGACGTGACTCTACCACACGTACTTTAGTCGCCTCTTACGACACCACCAGTACCAGGATGATCCTATTCTAGGCCGGGATCACACGGCATACTTTATGATGATGTACCCAATAATGTACTTAATTTTCACTATTTATTCGAACATGTGATTCAAACAGTCAGTCAAAAGTAAAAGTGACCTACCTACATATTTAAGTTTATTCATTTCTTAAATATGTAGGTAGGTAGGTTACCTTTCTGTTTTAATATCTAATCATAGAAGAGAACTTCTTATCAAGATTACATGATATACTTGTAGTATATACGAAAAAATATCTTTAGAATAGTTGTTAGTTATTTGTAATGATAATGTTTATTACGGCGCCTACACATCTATTTGAAGTTCTCAGGAAGGTTACTCACTATATCTGATGAGAGCTATTTATACAGCATCAATAGGTATATTAAAGCTTCACGCTGTATCCTGCACATACCAGTTGTAGGCCGAGGGAACATGGGAACATAGAGTTAAGACACTCTTCTCCCATTAACACACTTCCGTTCCCCACTTTCTGCTGAATTCTCATTACATTGAATTTTGAGTGGCGGAACCTAACGCTGCGCTTTGCGCTTGCGAGTATAATTTAAAAAACAGTAAATCATTGAAAATTAAAAATGCTAAAGCCGTATAATTACATCGAAAAATGTATAAATACTTAACATCTTTCCTTCAATTCACAATTTTTTTTCATAGTTATTAAACAACTGAAACCCTTCCAAACGTTATAACGATTGAAAAAAGCAAATTAAATTTCATTTCCAAGAGCCATGGGTTCGAGACATTTTTTAATTTTTATACATTCTTAATGTTGTACACATTTTAAAACAAATTTCAAAACTTTAAAAATATGAATTTCACTAAGAAAGATTTTCTCGAAAAACTACAAGAACGAGATAAAAAAAATTGACTTTCTATTTAAAGTCCACACAATCTATAGTGCCCCGACGAATAGTATAATAGTATAATAATATAAAAATATATCATTTTACTCTTATTAAATCTTTTCCAAAATATATAATAACACTCTTAAAAATTATAAAAATATATATATTATACAATTTAATTACCCGACGCATCTAGGGTTACTATTAGCATTTATAAGTTTTCACTTTTGTGGCGATTTGTTGGTTACCTCAACTCCAACCATAGCACAGCGTTTGTGTTCCATGACCTCAATAAGAGCATTACTTCTGAAGCCCCAACACCTAGAAAACTATGTAGCATCGTGGAATTTTTAATAACCAGAAATGTGAGGTTTAAGCTTAAAAGATTAAATACGTAATAAAAAAATCAATTTCTCAAAAGTTCGGCGGACAGTGCAAAATGTGTTAAAAAAACGATGTTCCCATTTTCCTACCCTGTTAAGTGCAGGATATAAAAAGTAAATGCTAAGCCTTTGTTGCAAAGAATCAAATGGAGAGAGCCAAGTGTCAAGACGCTACGTTTTCAACTTTCCGCTCCAATTACAAGAGAAACATTGCGCGTTGGGTGGTGGAACTCAACCAAAATAATGAATTCCCCTCGAGTTGATATCAAAGTTAGAACCATCGCACTTATAACAAGACGCTGACCCACTGATAGAAAAAAATATAGAAACATATTATTCCCTTTTCCACTATGAATAAAATTTACCAACTATATCTTTGCATTTGCTTACCAAGCAAGGGAGCTTTCAATTTAGAGGTTAACTATAGAACAAAAAAAAAATTAAATTAAAAAAATAAATTAAATCAGCTTCACGCTGTATCCCGCACAGAGTAGGCAGAGGGAACTTAGTGCTAAGACACTCCGTACCCCATTTTACGCGGAATTCTGGAGGCATTGCGTGTTGAGTGGCGGAACTCACCGCCGCCTCGACCCCAAAGCAAAGAAATGAAAATATACATTTAAATATTATAAATAGAGATCGAACCCGCAACCAGTCGATTTTACAGTTACACTTTGTGCCCCTGCGCCACGACTGACCTCAATATAAAACACTTCCTATGCTGAGTGAGTCACAGACAACGCACAGACCGCACAAACGAAGCTACTGAACTTAGAAGGTTCAAATTTTCCATAATCAAAATTAGCTATAGCACTTAAAAGGCAGTTTTAATAATCTATAAATAAGAACGACATCTCAAGACCTCTCTCAAGATCCATTTGACCAAACAAAACAAATATTATAAAGTTTATATTTTTAATTGAACTGAATTGTAAAAATTTTTACGTCTTAAACTTATTTTTTTTTTTATTATTGCCGTGAGAATATTTTATATTACAAAAAAGTACAAGTCACATCAGTGATAGTAAAATGTATCAAATATTTCGTTAATCGTTCAATTTACACGTCTATAAAGAATGATCTAATTGGAGTAGCGGTCACATGTGAAGAATAAAAGGTCCTTAAAAACATAAAAGGTTCCCACTATCTACAGAGACCAAAGTTTGTTTAGGAATTTTTCGTAATTTAAATTTTAAGTTTGTTATAAATATTTTTGTTTATATTAGTTTGAGGGTGCAGGCATGTGACTGTAGTTCGCAACGGGTTGTGAGAATATGTACTATTTAATAATTTCTTTTCCATGCTCTGGCAAAAGCGCGGCGTTGAGTTCCGCCACTCAATTCGCAATGCCATCAGATTTTGGCGGAAAGAAGGTAACGGAAATGTCTTAATAGGAACGGAGTGTATTAACGCTACATTCCCAGATTCCCTCTGCCTACCTTGCCATGTGCGGAATACAGTGTGAAACTAAGAAAAAGCTAAATTTGAAACGGTGCTAAGAGATCTATTGAAGATTCTATATAAGTAAAAAGTAATTCATTATAAGTTAAAGATAAGTGATTAGAGATTTCGCCGCCCAGTAAGTATTGAAGCTTAATAAAATGAGCTAATAGTAAATAACGTAGGGTGTTGTCACTAAATTCTCGTTCGTTTAACACTACTTGTCACACGTGACTACGTTTGCGTGGACTTTATGACCCTGTTAAGCTTATTTACCGCCAATCGTCACTAATGCTCACAGTAGATTGGGAATTTAGCGTCAGGACACTTCGTTCTCCGCTTTCCATCCAAGATCTAGATATGGCGTGGTCAGTGGTAAGTGGTATCTCAACGTTACACTCACCAAAGCGAGGAGCTAAAAACAAATACGCCTCTGAGAACCTAAAGCATTCCTACATATAAAACAGTCTATATGCAAACACAAAATTACAACCAGAACGAAGTAACAAACCCTAATAAATATTCCAAGTTTTCTCCTTCTAATTTGCCATAAGAGTGACAAACAATCCAACGTCAAATGAAACACCTTGACGTACGCTATTCAATTATCACAAATAGCTGGAAGCTCGTAAAATTCCTAGCCACCAGCCACCGTGTAACAGGTGTATTAGGTAACTATGAAACTTGAGTGGAAACCAAGTTTATAATACTAGAAACGATATGAAATACCCATTTTTTATCCAGAATTTATCTAATACTTTTTTTTTAGCTTCACGCTGTATCTCGCGGAGGGAACCTAGTGTTAATACCCTCCGTTAAGTACTCTCCGTCGAATGCTTCGAGGGATTGCGTGTTGAGTGGCGGAACTGAACGGTGTGCTATTGCCAGAGCGGAGAAATGAAAATATTAAGAAAATCCGTCCCTCAAGTTGAAATCGAACCCACAACCGTCGTGTTACAGTCATAATCTTGTACCGCACGCCAAGATGGCACTATGTAGATTATTTAATGTGATAGTACTAAATACGCGATATTTGATTTCGGGTGGAAAACGAAGATCGGAGTGTCTTAACACTATGTTCTTTCTGTCTACTCCTGAATGCGGGACTAAGTGTGAAATTGCCTGCGGTAAAATGCTATATGCAGGATATAGCGTGACATTTTTATTAAATTTTTTAAATTTGTATTGATTTTACATAAAACAATTTCTTAATATATAATCTTGGGAAAAAAATTAGGCAGAAATATAAAGTAAAATAGCAATTCGCTCAATACTTTTCATCCGTTTAGAATAGTATTAGATACATAGTTTGCAAAAGAGACCATAGAAACAAAAAATTACTAAATTATAACTAAGACTTGAACCTAGTAACATCACATGTACAGAACGACCACATATAATATTAAAATAAAAATAAATCAGCTTCACGCTGTATCCCGCACACAGCAGGGTAGGCCGAGGGAACCTAGTGTTAAGACACTCCGTTCCCCACTTTCTGCCGAATTCTGGGGGCATTGCGTGTGTCAGCCACTCAGGCAGAACTCAACGCCGCGCTTAACCTTGACACCAGAGCGAAGAAATGGAAATATAAATTTACATTTAATATTATATATCCTATATTTAATATGTATTCAACAACTTGATTTCAGCGAAGTTGTCTTATTTAATCATATTTTTTCCTCAAAAGTCCTATCAAAAAGCGGCAATCGCTGTGTAAATATTGATAGGAGTTTATACCACAGTCCACGGGTCACATAGGACTAGGAGGTACCCGTGAGTACGGGGTCGATACACGATACGAATGGTTGCATGACTGTTGAATATACCAAATGGTGATCGCTCAGTACAGTTGTAACGGATTTGTACGTTTATAGATATGGAAGCAGAGGAATTTTAGTTTTCAAATTATTAAAAAAACCTGTGCATTAAAGTAACTAAGGCCCTTATTTGTAAACGGATCTCAAATCTGAGATCGATGTTGAGATACTGTTTTCATTCATATTATGATCTATGAATGCAAGCGGTATCTCAAGATCGATCACAAACTTGAGCGTGAATTATAAATACGGGCCTAAGAGATGTATATAATATACATCGTACGTGCCCGAGGTAAGTCTTACTACAAATACAGCGGGATTCACCGAAATGTTTAACGTCATATAACATAGCTTATAGCGTTTCCTCGATAAATTGACTGTCCCAAAAAAAAGTTCTTTTTCTTATGAAAGTGTGCAATAGTTCCTGAGATTATCGCGTTCATCCAAACAAAATCTTCAGCTTCACTAACTCACTCACGTAAGTCTTACCAGAACGAAGAAATGTAAATATTAAATATTTCATTCCCCCGAGTGGGGATCGATCGACGACGGCTTCAAATTACAATTCGAAGGGTCCTAGTTCTTTAACTTTAAATTTAATATATGTATAATCAAATTAAATTAAGAATATATAATCTATTTACGTACAAACACTGTTTACAAGAAACACGTAGCTCGCAGTCAAAACGCCAATGAAAGCCCACACGCGTCATAAATCAACTGTAACGGTTGAATCGTGCGCTTCTTAGAATCGATAAGTTTTTTTACATATAATCGGTATATTAAATCGAGTGTAATAGTGCAGTATGACTGCGAAACCGACTGGTTGTGGATTCGATCCCCACTCGAGGACATGAAATATTTACTTAAATTTATATGTCCATTTCTTCGCTCTGGTGTCGAGGTTAAACGCGGCGTTAAGTTCTGCCACTCAACACGCAATGCCTCCAGAAATTCGGCAGAAAGTGGGGAACGGAGTGTCTTAACACTAAGTTCCCTCTGCCTACCCTGCTGTGTGCGGGATACAGCGTGAAGCTGATTAAATCGATACGAAATCTTTTCCGGATATTGTTTTTTTTATAGTTGAATTTGTATGTAGTGTTTGTTTATATTAGTGTTTGTTTATATACTTATAAAGTGTATTACTATTATTATTGAGGCCGTAGTACGGCAGCTGTATATTGTTATTATTTTCTCGCTCTAGTAACAAGACTGTGGCGTTTAGTTCCGCCTCTCAATACGTAATATCTCGAAAATTTGGCGGTACCTGCAGTGACTTAGGCATTAAGCGGAGAACAGAGTGATATAATAATTTTTTCTACAGTAAATGAGAAAAATGTTAACCGAAATCAAAATAATCCATTAAGGTAGACGCTGTGCTACATAATATGTCAAAAACGATAATAAATAAATTATAAACAATAAAAAGCTACATGCTCGTAACGTCACGAGAAATACCTATTATAATATTATGTAACATTCATAATTTTCAAGATAAAGGTCGAGCGCGTCTGGCAAATCCTCGAATATAATACAAATGTATACATTTTTTTAACTACCCTCGTTAAAGGAAAGCATGAGGGTACTTATGCAAAAATATTTGACGCGACCCCTTTCTATTTTAACATTAAAAATAATCTAATAAAGTGTTTTTAACAAATATTTTTATTTTTTTATGAGATAAGGGGAACAAATCCTACCCATTCACTAGGAGAATGAATGTATTATAATGTCGAGTAGCGGAACTTAACGCCGCGCTATACCTTGTTGCCAGAGCGAGAAGTAAAAATAATTTGTTGAAAGAAGTATTAGAGACCGCGACCGTGCTTACACACGCCGCTGCCCCACGACCGTCTCAATATTATTTTCGATATTGAGACGATCGTAACGGAAGGTTTTAAATAAGTTATTTTTTATTATTTCAGACCACCAGATTACACTAAAGGTATTTTTCAAACTCTCGGCTTTAAAGAATTCCACGAATATTTAATGCTGACACCCGAAATGAAGAATAGCGCAGAAGGTAACAAATTGTTAAAAGAGAGTATAGACAATATGAAAATGGGTACGAGAAGATATGCAAGAAGACAGAACAAAATGGTTAGAGGACGGTTCTTGGATCATCCTACTAGAGAAGTAACATTTATTGATTTTTTTTTAAGTTTGTTAAGTTAATTTTTGTGATTAGTTCACGCTGTATCCCCCATATAGCAAGATAGACAGACGGAATCTAGTGATAAGATGCTTTGTTCCCCACTAAACGACGCGCTTTGACTTATTACTAGAACAAGGAAAATAAATGAATAATTCATTCCTCTGAGCGGGAACTGAACCCGCAATCGTTTTGTTTACAGTCAGTTACATAAAAAAAAAGAGTAAATTAAAAATTATTTAAATATTTTTTATGTTAAAATATATTGTACTTGTTTTTTTAATCTTCTGTTAAATATAAGTTTTACAATATTATAACCGGGTCAAATAGACAGTGAAGCTAAATATATTAGCAACATAACTTTTAAAAGTAATATTGGACAATTATGCATAGTCGGTTATTAATATTAGTTTTAATAAATCAATTTTGCTTCAATATCCATGGAATGCTTGATTATACAGTTTGTATAATTTTCGCAGTTATTTTATATATTTTCCTGGTTTAACGGCTTGTTATTTACTCGAATGCTTACATACAATCGAGTACAAATAAAAACGCAATAACGAATTGTTTACTATTGCATAATTCAATATAATTATTAATATATTATTCTTAATTAAATATGTAATTATTTTAAAAACCTAGAAAAAGCGCCATCTTGTGTGTAATAGCTGTACCTCAAAGTTATGACGAAATAAACTTACGTCATCTATTTTCAAATGGAAATACTATTGTTTACATATTATTATAATAGATGTCGCTTATTTTCAGATACCTCTGATTTACGAATTGGATACAACGAATATAAGCGAATGGAATGATGAAGTTAAAAATAAAGCAATTCACATTGTAGAAACGTTCATAAATAAAACTAAATGCCAATATGAACCTTTAAAATCAAATATAACTCAAGAAAAAACTAATATTAATGTACATTCAAGCAATTACTGTGATATTTGCGAAAGACTCATTATTGGGGACCGACAGATTGTTATTCATATGAATTCTCATAAACATAAACGAGCTTTAAAAAGCAAACAGAGACGAGGCTTGTTGCCTAAGGATGTTGAAAAAGAAGAAAAATTTCAAGTTATAATATGATTTTTTTAATAATATTCTGAAATTTAAATGTCTGCCTGTAGCATCTGCTATTTACCAAATTTTGTTTTGTGTGACTTTAATGTATGTTATAACATTAATAAGAAATAAAAAATAATCAAACTAAACATAATCTTTTAATTCTATACTACTATTTACAACATAATGTTTAAATATCCGTTTCTATCTCAGTAATACGGTTTTTAGGTGCTCTAAAATCATAATTTTCAAATTCAGGATATTTTTGGATAATTTCATAATAAGCATGACACAATCTACCAAATTCGCCGTTTGCTATTTGAAAAGGTCTTGTAATAGGATCAAGGTCAGCCATTTTGTACATTCTGAATGCCATTTCTTCTCTCACTTCTTCTGGAAATAAAGTTTGAGCTCCCCTTATAGAATATTTTTGTCTCATAGAAAATATCTGCCTGGTGACTTTTTCAACAAGCTTAAATGGTAATTTTATAATTGGTTGTTTTAATGGTGTCAAAGTCACCACTCCCACATCTACATCAGGCTTCGGAAGGAATGCTGCCCCTGGTATATCAAACTTGTACTTCACATTACACCAATTCTGACACATTACTGATAACCTACATCTTTGCTTATGCATTATTGATGCTGCCATTCTCTCGGCCACCTCCTTTTGAAATGTAAGTGTCATTCTAACCCGCCCAAATGACCAAGGGCCTTCCTTCTTAGACATCATTTCTAACCATCTTATAATCAAAATTGTTGATACACTAAATGGTAAATTACCAATAAGATTAACTGGTGGAGGAGCATCTGTCCATTCCGATTTTGCATCTTCAGGAATAAAATGTGCAATGTTAGTTTTTAAAATGTCACCAGTAATTATGTCCATATCTAATTTTCCTCTGCATGCGTCAGCTAAAAGTTCTAAAGATGGTATAAAACGTTGATCTTTTTCAACTAAGATTAGTTTTCTAGGTGCTTGCTGTATTATAGATCTTGTTATGCCACCAGGCCCTGGTCCTACTTCACAAACTACATGATTTTGTATGTGTCCGGCCGCTCTTACAATTTTGTCAATTAATCTTGGTTCCATAAGAAAATTTTGAGATAATTCTTTAAGGGCACGTAACTTATAAAGTCTAATGACATCTTTGATACTGGGTAGTGGTGGTAACCTAATCTGTAAAGCTGTTCTAGCTGCAGCCATTACTGCTGTATTTTTGCGGGTTCCTCGAAGTCGTCAAGGAAAGTTTCCTGTTTAACAGCAAATATTGAATACATATAAATACTAAACACTCCGGCACCTATAGCCAAGCCAGTAAGTCTATTTCGTCTTGATATATGTTGTAGTTTCTGCACACGCTCACGATTCTTTTCTTCAATTATTTTCATATAATCCAATTCTGCCTTTTTAAGCACTGGATCTTGTCCCCCAGAATTAATCTTAGGGCTTATATTAGAGTCTCCCATTACGAGAAAAAAATATACTCCTAACCTCAAATTCGACGAAAAGTCACAGATTATATGCGTTCTGAATATTGTTATTGAACATTGAACGAATGAACATGTACAATGTGTTACAGATAATTAAAAAAATTATAAATTAAACAACAGATTATCAAAAAAGACAAATACAAAACTGATTTCTTTTTATTTTGTTCGTAGAGTAGCAATACTATTACTAAAGCAGCAACTTACCCACATTTCAATAAATTTCAAAGAAGAAACGATATAAGTCCATTATAATAAAATGTGTTTTCATAATATCATAACTTAATATAATGGCTTTAGGGCAATCTTATAAAATATGAATTAAAGAATAAAATCAATATTATACTAGGAAAATAGTACCCATATACATAGATATAGATACGTCGTTTAAGTAAAAAAAAATATCTTAATTATTTATTTATGAAAGTTGGTACGCTTACTGAAAAACATTATTTTCTCCTATATCTCGTTTTATTATTTCTTTATTTATTTTATAATATGAGACACAAAATATATATCTTATCATCAACTTTTACAATAATCAAAAAATTCAAATGAATAAATAAACAATAATATTACGTAACAATTACAGAGTATCACATAAAGTTTATAAACACAACAAAACCAGCTGTTCGTGACGTCCACCCGCGCGAGCATGCGCGCAGCCATCTTTATCTAAACAAAACCTCTCTTTCCCGCATACACTAAAAGTAATCATCAATTCTCGCCTCGCGTTGTATACGACAGGTCGGTTTTTGTGTTATTGTGTAAAAATAATGCCTTTCATCTCAAAAGACTGGCGATCACCTGGCGAAGAGTGGGTCAAAACACAGGAAGGATGGGAAAAGAAGAAAGTTCTAGAATGCACCGCCCAGAGGTGAGTGCTAAGTGTGAATTAGTAACAGCAATCCTTTGTTCATTTCACCGTTCGACGCAACTAAGCACGAACTATTTATTTCCTTAACAAATATTTTAGACTAACGCTTTTATTTTAATGATTGAATGCTAGTTTGTTTGTTATTTTGTATTACAGATACGCCGCTATATCTAACTTTAATAACTCCGACGATAACCAGCAGAAATGGTGAGTTCCTATTAGTATTTCTATTTACATAGCGATCAGCTGTGCTTTGTTGTGAATATATTGATTTGTTGTATTAATGACGTTGGAACGTTGTGTTGTGGTGTAACTTGAATATTGAAATGTTTTTTTTTAAATCTTCAAGTAATCTATCTATTAATGGCACTTGAATATATTTAATACTAAACATTTTTGATAATCCGCCGTTTTGGAAATTTTACTGTAGTCCATGGTCACGGAATGACTGATTTAAATTAATCTATTTATACTGCTTTCAATAATAATAATATAATATTAATAAATGAGAGTTTTGTACAGGAAATAGGTGACTAAATAAAAAATCCATTCACTTGTCATTACTTATACTTGACGTAATATCGTGTGTGGTAACGAGTATCTATTAAATTTAATGCCTAGAACATAAAAAAAATATTTACTTTATGTAAGAACAAATAAAAATAATACTATTTATAATACTTATTAATTAATATATGAATAAGATTTATTTTTTATATAAACATAAAACTACAGAGATTACCCAAATGTTTGTACAAATTTGTTTCGGGAATGTAGGTCAGGAAGAACGGATCGCAACAACTCGGGTCAAGACTTCGTGAAATGCGGATAGGAAAATAATTCACTTTGAATCAACTCAAAGGAATTACTTTGTATATCATAAATAAAATGATCATAATGATTATGACATTTGGTACACATTTTTTTTGTGTTATTTCTATCTTATTTCTTTCCTTTTGTGCGTATATCTATAATAATATGGAAAAAAAATGAATAGACGTCAAAACGAAAATATGTTATGTTTTTTTGACAATTTATATATATAAAAACAAAAATACATTTGTCAAAATGGAAATTGAGTTACAAGATGTAGGTAGGGGAAAACTAGTTTTAAGACACTCCGTTCCTCACTTTACGCCTAATATTCGAAACATTTCGTTTTAAGTGACGGAAATCAACGCCGCGCTTTGTCTTCCTACCAGAAGACTGGGTAGCAAACCGACAACTATCGCGTTCAGTCAGATACGATGCCGCTACGCCACGACGGACTCTATAGTCATCATTTAAAAATTACATCATTTAATTGCTCTATTTAATAAAAAGAATATAAATAGCATTAAGTAAATGATCATGACGCACTGTCGAGTTTTTATGTAAATTAGTTGGAAGTTTGGTCATTATATAAAATTATAACCTACCTTTGAAAGGTAGCACCGTAATGGGTAAACCGTTTGATTGAATTTAAACAGTTAATCTTTTGTCTTTTAAAGGGAAAGGAAAATCTGAATATACTAATTAATTAATTTTCTTATTATTTAGTATAGTTATGTACTCTTGTTTATTAGATACTAGTTTTCATATGTGGCTTCGCCCGCGTGGTTCAATATAGAAAAGAGTTTACATAGTCTATAGTCCTTGTTAAATAGACTAAAATGAAAATAGCTCTTTTTCAATTTCAATAAGTAGTTAGTTCCTGAGATCAGAAGCACATGTGAAATCCTTTCCTCTGCATTGAACGCTAAGTATGGAACATATAAACTTATAAAAATTTTGAAGTCTTTTGATCATCACTTATTAAGTTTTCCACCTTTCACTTACGTATAATGAAATATATCCTATTATTACATTCTGTTATATATGGGAATAGAGTAGCTTAGCACTAAGTTCTTTGATTCCTTCTGCCTACCCTATGCTACGTGAAACTAAAAAAAACACATTCCGTCTATTATTCCTCTACGTAAATCATGATCTTTCTTAAAATGCTTAATAATTAATTACTTACACAACAAATCATTCATTATTATGTCTACTTATTTTAGCTGCTTTACTATAGAGCTAATAAAAATAACGTGAAAAATTTCTATTAATAAACCCTAAAAGTTCTACTATTATTTATATATGGGTGTAATATTTACGTCTAAGAGCATGAGACGTTTTAGTTAACATAATAGTTTTTTACACAACATTTTATTTACAGGCTTATTTTTATATTTTATATGTATATAGCCTGTAAAAGTAATTAAAAGTTACCAAAACGTTTACATCTCTTTAAAAAAAATCCTAAATATTTTAATTTAAGCTCGATCTGAAGCAATAAATATTAATTTTAAGTGCCCGACGTCCGAAAAAGGAAAGGTTGATTCCCTCGGTTTCCTCTCAACGACTTTAAACGATTTATTTTTGAACGTTGATAGATATATCCCTTACGATTTAAACGTAGTTTTGGAGACAGCTTTTAGAAGCATTAAGCGACTAACCACGTCTTATTTATAGACCTGCATACCAAGCTATTTAAGAAATTACTTTTTTTTTACATATCAGGTTAGGCAGAGGGAACCTAGTGTTAAGACACTCTGTCCCCCGCTTTCACCGAATTTCCAAGGTATTGCGTGTTGAACGAATGAAAATAATTATACATATATCTGTCACATAGTTTAACTGATTTTTGTAACTTCTCATTGTATTCCGTTTTTTTTTTTTTGATTAGACATAGGAAACTTAGTATTAAGACTCGTACCAAACTCTCCGAAACTCGAACTCTCAACAGAAAGTGGAAGAACCTCAACGCTGCGCTTGGTTAACTTATCAGGATATTAAGTTTTTTAGTTTAGGGAATTTAATCTAGGACACGAAATTTACACGAACGAATCAGTACTAGCGGCTATTTTTTTTAAAAACACATTCACATAGTTTAATGGGACAAATTGAAAAAAAAACTGTTATGTGCACGTCGGACTCGCCCAACGAGGCTTCCATGCAATTTTAGGATTGTAGATTAACGGGAAGTACAACTTGTAAAAATTGACAAACTTAAGTTTGCGGGCACTTATTGTATGTGAAATGTACTAACTACAAATATAAGCTTGTAATGATTTTTCTCTATGAAAAAATACCTATGAATTTCCAGTGTTCCGATTTTATTCGTTATTTGTATTTTAAGTTCTTACTTTGTGCCAAATTTCAAAACTGTAGATACACACACATCCTTCCATTTTTTTTGTGCTTTACCATAGACAAAATGATCTTATAAGTTTCCATTTTTTACTTTTTTTACTTTATTTATTTTTTATTTCATCTCAAAAAGCCACAATTATATAAAAATAAATTTCGGAACCGTTTCAATTACATAAACTATAGTAAGTGAGAAAAAAATGAATGTTAAAAGGTAAAGGCAGCAACAACATTGTATGAATTTAATATACATCGCTTGTGATTCTACGTGGGCGGAAAACCGTAAACGAGGTCACTATTTACTTTCTATGTTAACCACAAAATAGAATGTTATTTATTTTATTTTTTACTATACATATTTTATTCACTTTTATTAACTCTCCGTTCTCCACCATTAAGGGATAAAATGTATTAGCTTGCGGAATCCAACGCTGTTTTCCTTAACATACTTGGGAAAAACGTTTTCTTTAGCTCATGCTAGTTGACACGTGTACACGATAACATTAGAGAGCAACTAACTTATTTATACATTTTTGTCATTTTACAAGTATTATTATAAAGCTGAGGAGTTTGTTGGGTTGTATGCGCAAATCTCAGGAACTACTGCTTCGAATTCTTCTTCTTCGGATTGTCCATTTATTCATGGTGCAAGGGTCAAGGGCCTAACACGTTAATCGTTTCTATGTAATCTGTACCTACGGTTACCTCGGGCTCTTAATCTCTGTCATTTGTCATACTCACATCGTAAGTTGATTTAACGGCTTCGCCCTCGTGGTCAGGGCGAAGCCGCATGTAGAAGCTAGTCAGTCACACAAAAGCTGCAGTTTACTATCAACGGCCATCGGCCGCAAATAACCGACGACAGTATTCAATTACCCCGATAGGTGATCATAGATGTAGGTATCATATTAAGACCCTTCTCGGGAGGTTAGAAAGCGAAAATAAGATGTAATTTGTCTGTCGGTTACGCCAATGATATACTTAGAAATTTAATCAGGTCTATTAGTTATTTTCACTTTTGAATATAATTAGATACTAGACTTTTACTAAGCTTTATTGATTCCCGATAGCATTATTAGAATTATTTGCTTGTTATGGTTTTTTTTGCATGTATATTTGAGGCCGGTCGTGACGCAGCGGCACGAGGTGTGACTGCAAAACCGACTGGTTGTGGGTTCGATCTCCACTCGAGGAGATGAAATATTTACTTAAATTTATATTTCCATTTCTTCGCTCTGGTGTCGAGGTTAAGCGCGGCGTTGAGTTCTGCCACTCAACACGCAATGCCTCCAGAATTCGGCAGAAAGTGGGGAACGGAGTGTCTTAACACTAGGTTCCCTCTGCCTACCCTGCTGTGTGCGAGATACAGCGTGAACCTAAATAAATAACCTTACTAGTATGTATAGGTGCTTATACGTATAAATAAACTATTCTATAATTAACGTATAAACTATGTTATACAATTCTATTCTTGTACCTCTCCGCTAATACAACCACGACGAATGGTAGTATTCAATTTGTTAACAGTTCAGCAGAACGAGTTTGACATGAATATTCAATACAAATTTACATATGTACTCCAGAATTTGAATATACTACCTAAATTTAGTATCGCCGCACCTACTAAATCACAAAGACTTTTATTTTGGTCTTTCGAGCAAAAAGACAAACATATAATTTACGATTTCTTTATTAGTAAAAAGGATTTTAAATGATACCGATACCGATCCCAAATTTGGCTTCAAATAATATAACAAACGTATATTTTCTGTTGTAATAAAATGAACACGCCCTTTGAAAAGGTTAATTCAATTTGGTTGAGTGCAGCTTTGTTTATCTACATAGTATGGATACAATACTATCTATACTTCTATACCTACTAATATTATAAAGAGGAAAAGCTTGTTGGTTTGAACGCTGTAATCTCAGAATCTCAGAGAACGGAGTGTCTTAACACTACGTTTACAGGTCCCCGGATCGAAAAAATAGAACTATCCATAGATGGTTTCAAATTAAATAGAAAATTTATCAGGAACACTGCCTCCATTTAAACTAAACTTTAAAGCAAAATCTGTAATGCCCCAGTTTATATAAATGTAGGCGGCTGAAAAACCGAACTAACAATGAATTAAATGCATACGTATTAACATATTTGCTTAAAGGAAAAAAACGATGAATAATAAAATTAAGGCGCAACAAAGAATTAATACTTACTTTATTATAAAAACGCATTACCGTGTAGTTTTAACATTTTTTTTGTATAGGATGGCCTTTGTTTGTACATGTTTTGCGCTTAGAGGAAGCGCAGCGTTAAGTTCCGCCACCCAACACGCAATGTTGGATAAATTGATCGGTGTGCAAGTTCGTAGTGTCTTTAAACTGCATTCCCTACTTGCTGTTTTTATTCCGTATACCCATTTTCGCAAAATGTTTCGTCATTCTTTACTAAAGTTGTGAACCTGTAAACATAAAATATAATATTAAAATCTAAATAATTTACTGTAATTAGAACTATTCTAATCTAAATATATTCTACTGTAACTATGATGTTTTTAAATTTTATTTTTTTCTAATGTACTATCGAGTATAAGTATTAAAAAAAAATCTAAACATATTTTTCAATAATCAATTATACGAGTATAATGTCTGTACTTTGCTACATTTGTCTAAGTTTCTTGAAAAACTTCTAGATATATCAATTTGTCTCACAAAAGATTGGCTCCAAGGTTAAATTCAAGGGCGGTCCTCGAAGATGAATACTAGAAATCACGTTACATTCCGCTATCTCCGGATATTGTGACGTCCATTGTGTAAGCGGTCTACTTAACTACGTGAATATAGGTCATGGGCGACGATACGCAGGGAACGGGAAACGGCAGACCAGTCTATAATTACGAAATATAGATTTTTTCTTACTTATTTTATTAGGCCAGGGTTGTGGGTTCGATCCTCGAACTCGAGGAAATACAATATTTGTTAAAATTTATACTACCTTTTATTCGCTGTGGTGTCGAGGTTAAAGCGCGGCATTGAGTTCCACCACTCAAGTCCCGCAATACCTCCAAAATTCGACGCAAATTGGGGACGGAGTGTCCTAACCTTCGTTCCCTCTGCCTGAAGCTGTTTTTCTTTATCTATACCCTATAAAAGATGTTTTATTCTATGATAATGAAATTTATCATAGACAAAATAAATGTCTATTTTAAATGTTGCTTCAAGATTGAAGCATTGAATGACTTGGTTTTACAACTTCGTAGGACATTTATAGTACAATGTATAACGTTATAAGAAAAGAAATATTTATAGTAATACGTAAAATTTAATTTATTATCATTATCGTAAGGAGTTAGGGATTCTCTCATTACTGCCTTGCATTCTCCAAGGAACCCCATATGTTAAATTTCAGCGTTCTACGCCTTGGGGTTTCGAATGTGCGCCGTCTACCAGTCAGTCGGTAGAATGTACATATTATATATATACGGATATACAATAAATATCTACTAAACTAGAAAAAGTAATAAAAAACCAAATCGAATTTTAATATCTAGTACCTCTTAATTACTTTTTAGTCGTGGCGCAGCGGTACAAACTGTGACTGTAAAACCGATTGGTTTTGAGTTCGATCCCCACTCGAGGGGATGAAATATTTACTTAAATTTATATTTCCATTTTTTGCTCTGGTGTCAAGGCAAAGCGCGGCGTTGAGTTCTGCCACTTAACACGCAATGCCTCCAGAATTCGGCAGAAAGTGGGGAATGGAGTGTCTTACACTAGGTTCCCTCTGCCTACCCTGCTGTATGCGGGATACAGCGTGAAGCTGATAATTATTTTTTATTAAACATCCTAAGCAAGCGATTTTCCATTCAGTCTATTAATCCTTTTCAGTCTGAAACAATATTTAAACTCGGCCTGACCTTTACTATTTATAGAAGCCCAGAGCCCCTCATTGTTTTACAAATTTTACTTTATTCACTCGTATAAAAGGGGAAAAATATTTTCACAAGTTAATGAAAAATACTTCTGTAGGTCATGGCTCACGAAACATTTGAAATTCGTGACTTAAATACTATGAACAAGGTAACGTTTCGTTGTTTTTTTTTGTTCTCCGAAATTGAAATATCTTTTATGAAATAATAATTTAATTTTACGAAATCTCGAGTGTTTTTATGTTCTGATATTTTTTTTTATCTACTACTCTTTATATTAATTTTGTTAGAAAAGATATCTTGTGTTTGAGAAACCGAGAGAACTTGTTAAGTTGCATATAGATAGATAGATATGTACCGCAAAGTGACCGCAAACCTGACAAAGGATACGCCTTTGTTAAAACTATACATATTATATTCTTTAGGCCTTCTAAATGAGACCGACGTTGTGCAGAGGTACAAGGGTGTGACTGTAACGTGACGGTTGTGGGTTTGATCCCCATTTGGGGGACTGAATTATAATTTATTAATATTTTTATTTTTGATTCTGGCACCAAGGTAAAACATCCGATGTTGAATTCCGCCAATTAACTTTGCCTCGAAAAATCCGGCGGAAAGTCGGGAACGGAGTCTTAACACTAGGTTTCTTCTACCTACCTTGCTATATGAGGGATACAGCGTGAAGCTGATTAATATATTCTTTAATATTTACTGAATGTCACTTTATATTTAAATCAAAGTTGCACCTTAGCAGTGTCTGTTTTCTTTAACCTATGATTATAATATCTATATAATAACAACGGTGCGTTTACTTCACATACTTTTTTAGTACTGTATTTTTCAGCATGAAAGACAGACTTTGTGCACCATTAGGCCTTGTCCCTAACTATAGGCTATGTAAACATAACGAGACAAGTGTGATCACACCCTGCGGTAACTTTAATAGGTATTTTATACAACTTTAGGGCGACTAAGAAAGGGTGCATACAAAAGACCGAGGGTTGATGTCATAAGAGATACCTATATGTCATGTATGCATATGTAAATATCAATTATTTTAAGTTTCTTTTGTGACTAGAAAGAGATAGTTATATTTAAGGACTTTTTCCTACACTGGGTGACAGAATTTGTGATCAGATCATATCAGGAAAACAAACAGGATTCTTCAGTGTTTTTCTTTCTTGTTCTTCAGATTCTGTTAATCGAACCGACGAACATAGCACGTACTTTCTTTTTACTATCTTTTTAATCTGAGCGTAATCTTAGAAAGTCTATAATAACAATTAGCACGTTGGAAAAGCATCAAAACCATTATATATTTTTAAATGTCATAACTAAACTTAACTTTCGCTGTATAATAAAGATTTCTCATATTATGACATTATTTAGTATTCGTTTTATAGTAATTTTTAAAAGTCGTTAGGTCTTAATAACATAATATACATACATATGTCCATTGCAGTGTAAATTTTAGTTGACCATATTTCACAAAGTGCAGAGAAGAATGGACAAATTGGCGTTTTCTAGGTATTGTGATATATCTGTAATTTTTTTCCACAATTCGATAAAGGGGAGGGACCTGGACTAGCTTTAAACAGATAATATATTCGGGTAAAGATTTTTTTTGTGTTTGGCTATAAAGGTATGCCTAGACAAATATAAAAGTCTAGGCAATTTTTTGTAAGTATTTCTGGGACGGGCACAAGACTATTTTGGGGTGGACACGGACCACCCGGCCCACCTATTCCTACGCCCATTCTCATTTTAACCATTACATGTTCAGTTTTGTTTGTATGTATTTGTATAATGGATTGTTGTGAGTTTGATCTTATTTAATTTTTTATATCTTAATATATTTTAGTTAAATAAAAGACGTGATTGGCATATGATATAAAATGTCAATTTTAAGCGGTTCATCGGTTTACATCAACCATTCACCGTCTCGAGACAAAGAAACCTTACTTGCCTACTAAGCGGATTTTCATTTTGCGTTCCCTTTCTAGAATTCAACATTAAATTTCCTATATCATTTCCTTTTGCAGATTAAGAATCATTTTATTTAATGAAATGATGGATGAATAAAAATATATTTCTGTGAGTTGAGGCCGTCGGGGCGCAGAGACACAAGCGTGTGACTGTAAACGTGACGGTTATCACTTTGATTCCCACTCGAGGGAATGAAATAATTAATATTTTCATTTCATCATAGTAGTTGACTTCCTCCACTCAATACACAATGCCTACAGTATTCGGCGGAAAATAAGGAACGGAAGTGTCTTAATGTGAACAGAGTGATTGACTCTAGGTCTCCAGTTTCTCTCTGCCTACCCTCCTATGTGCGGAAAACAGCGTGAAGCTAGAAATATGTAAAAGAAGATGGTTGATGTACTTATAGGATTTTTTATACACTCTATTTATATTGTATAAATTAGATGAAATCTTAAGTTTTCTAATCAATATGTCATTTATTTTAATTTTATTTTATGTATTATAGAAACCGCTATTTTTGCTTTTTTTATTTTTCTTACATAGCAAAAGATTAAAATAACCAATTAACAATATTATATATTTTTATTAGCTTTTTGAGTGATTAAAAGCAATATTAGCAATAAGATGGATCATTAAACAATAAACACATTTTCTTTTTCATTGTTTGTGTAATGTGATTTTGCTATTAAAATTGTACAATCCTCCATAATAAATTTCATTTCATGTAGTTTATTATTTAGCCTTAGCCCTAGTAGGTATATGTATATGATGTACGGAAAAATAAAAAAACAGTATTAATTTTTTCTTACATCAAATCTATTATTTTTCTTTTATATTCATATCAACTATGAATCATCTTCGTATTCAGTACCGAACAGTACTGTAAAAAAAATTGTGTAATTTACTAGAATGAGTAAATGTACTTGAAAGTACAGAAATACAGAAATATATAGACACATTACTGTCAAACAAAAAAATCTTTAAATAGACTTCTTATTCGTAATATTTTGGTTAACAATAAAGCTGTCGTATGAATTATAAAATGAATATTTAATACTATATGAAAATAATGACCTACTTCTTTTTCTTCTTCATTAAAACTATAGAAATTTTGGCCTTTGTTAAATAAATGTATTGTAAGCTATGTCTTCTTTAGTTCTTTAGTATATTTAAGATGTAAGTATGTATTGAGAAAAGTACTGAAGAATAATTTTGTATTGAAATTAAAAGCAGTACCAGTAGAAATTTTTTACTTAAAGATATAAAAAGGAGATTTATATAACAGATAAAAAAATTAAGACTCTAAAATATAATCACTATAATTATGACTTAATTTATCAAAAATTATTCATAAAAAATAATGGCGATTGATATATTCATATTCCTATCATGTACATTACTGGCATGGCTTAGAGATAGGCTTATGTAAATTAATACGATGTTCCTGGTTCGAATCCTAGTGTAATCATTTCATGTAGAAAAATCGTATGTCGGTACGATTTCTTACCTTTTACAATGGATTGTTTATTTGATTTGATTTATGAAACTAAAGTATTGCTGTCATACGCTCTTTTAACGTTTACTTTGCGAAGTAAATTTTATGTTTATGTGCTTTAGGGCAGTATTCATATATAAAGTTTATTTTTTTCTTTACTAATGACAACATTATAAAGATAATGATAGGGACTTGCGTTGCTAAATGCTTTTAATGTGGACTTTATACCACTTGGGAAATATTTGCATTTAACACACAGCTAAGCTAAGCTAGGCAAGGAAACCTGGAAACTTAGTGTTAAGACACTCCGTTCCCAATTAGGGCACTTTTATTCCACATTTTCTGCCGAATTCTTGAGGCATTGTATGTCGCTTGGTCTCATTAGCAGAATCGATTCTACAACCGTCGCGTTGACAGTCGCACGCTTGTGCCCTTGCATTACAATAAATATACACAATAGGATATTAAAAAAATACTTATTTAGAAAACGTATAAAAATTTAAACGTAGCAGAATATGAAGCCGCGCCTCTTGGAAACCGTCCTAGCGCTCTGACCACTAAGCCATACGTTTTCGTCAAGTTATGTCGATTTTTTTATATTTGTTACAACTTATTTATGTTGTTAGCATCTGTGTAGAGAGATAATTGCTTAGAATTATTGTTTAGCAAGAGAGAATGCTATTTATTAAATATATTTAACATTTTTAAAGTATTATTGCACACTTATGATAGAAGAACACTTGTTTAAAAAACGTATAATATTTTTCCCCGCTACGTTCAAATTTTTATACGTTTTCTAAATAAGTATTCTTGTTTCCTAAGTGTAGAATAACACTTTTAAAATGAAAAAGATTTGATATCATAATTCTGTCACATACAAATCAAGCACTACGTTGTTATAGAACCACGTTCTTTTGTAATTAGTGTGAAACGTAACCAGCTGGTTTCACAAAAACAAAGTTGAACAATTAAAATTCTTGACGACCATACTGCGCAACGATAATTAGGTACGTACCTACTCTACAAGTAGGTATCTATTACCTTCCTATAAAAGTAGTAAATATTTACCCTTTTTTCCGATTATAGGTTTTTTAAACACATTGTGCTGGTTTGCTTTTGTTTGACTTTATTTTATTTTAGCTTCACGGTGTATTCTGCATATAGGAGTAGAGTAGCCAGACACACTTAGTGATAAGACATTCCGTTCTTAACTTTTGAGACAATCACTGCCGAAACTCAATGCCCAACTAATTTTATGTACTTAATAACATCTGACCCAATCGTCAGATGTTAGTAGCCCATGCTTAGGAAGGGGAAAAGCTGGGTGGGCCTTGCCTACCCTAGAATAATCTGGTGCACACCCCATATTTTACTTACAACCAAATTTGCCCAGAAAAATTCAAAAATGCAATTTACACGAGTATATCTGTTCAAAGTTAAAGTCCAGGTTCCTCTCAACCATAAAATATATCTAGATAATATGCTAAGTCATCTGACTTAGTCTACACTCTTACTTTTATGAAATTTACATCAAATATCGCTCTTTCAATATTGCATAATCAGAAAAATGCTTTCAAATTTAATTCGTCTGCAATTACACTAATGCATACTTTGAATAGTGTGGATTTTGCAATAGTTTCCAAGACCTTTGCTAACATGTCCATATTTATATAGGTATGTATAATGAAATAAGTTTGGCTCAATGTAGTATGGGTAATATAATATGAGTATAAGCAGTGTTTGGCTGTAAATACGATATATGGAACTTCCACTTCCATTAAGACAAAGTACGTCGTTGAGTTCCACTACTAAACATGCAATGTCGCAAATTATGGCGGAAGGCGAAGAACAGAGTGTCTTAATATTAGGTTCTCTCTGTCAACCATAGAGTATATATATGCGAGATAAATCTAAGGCAAAAATAAAAAAATATACACTTTTCATATTCTATTTACTATTCTGCCCTTGCTAATAATATTGTTCTTTGCTGAACCAAACCGACGAAGCCCTTGCCTTGTACTTCAAATTTTTAATCATTCTCTCGTATGACATTTGAGCATCCAACTATCAATCATATTCAGACGCGTTCTGATAACTGATGTCGTATGATGTGTCCCTTCATAATTCACAGAGTATAATTTTAGTGCAAATAGATTTTGATTACTGGTTTTTAATGAATTTGTTTACCTAATATTTACTAAAACAAAAAGCTTTAAAAGCTACAAAAATGCAAATTTGTTACATGAAAATCCCTTTAAATAAATATTTAATTCTGAAAATGAAAATTTCACGGATCATGAGATAAATACAGCCTGTTGACAAACGAATAGACAGACAGCGGAGTATATTAGATAGATATAAGTATTAGAGTTCCGTTTTACCCCTTAGATGTGAAACCCTAAAAGTTTAATAAAAAAATGTGGACGCTTAAATCTTTAACTATTCACCAGTTTCACCTATGTAGTGGGTAGGTGGATCTTAGGTCGTGTCAAAAGGGACTTCGCAAACCCATCTGCCCCATAAGTGGCACTTAGGTCATACAAAATCGTTCAGTTCTAAAACGGGACAATCTTGTTATGTTTGCATTTTGCAAGGGGTGATGAACCTTTGGCTCTGTGCCAGGGTGAATCAGAAATGTACATGCATTGATGGTTTGTTCCCATTAGCTTTGAATACGATATACTATATTATGCAATGAAAGCTGTAAACGGTTTCGGTTCGCTGGTTATTTGTGGAACTAGACCGGGATTGGATGTTTGTAATAGTGCTGATGTTACATATCTATTAGGTAAATTATTTAATAGAAAAATATGTTTGTATTGTATGTTTCGGGTTTTTTTATAGTGGCATTGGCCTAAGATAAATTATATGAAATAATTTTTATTTGGTTATAATTTCCTTTTGTCTTTTCAGACATTTTAAAGGAGTGCGTGTAGTGCTAAGCGAGTAGAGTCTTCTTACTCTTGTAATTGATCTTCTTTACGTATGTTTTGTTGATGTCATTTAACTTCTTCGCTTCCATAGTAGGGTCGTTGTATAAAAAAATATAAAGTTTATTTACTTATATAATCTATTGCTTATCGAATTTGCCAAAAATATTCTTAGAATTATTTTAATTAATTGCAATAGTATTGCGTTCTATTCACTTTAATATTGGATAAAATGCTTACTAAAACTGTTAGTAACGTTTTTACGTAATTTTTAGACAATTAACTACATTGGATTTGAAAACGCTATAAGTATATCATAATTATGTTCCAATGGGCGGGTGATAGAAATAGAGCCATATATTGTTTACACTTATAGCAAAGTAGGCAGAGAAATTTAGTGTCATGATACTTTATTCTTCACTTTCCGTCCGCATTCCAAACATTGCGTGGTAAGTGGCGGAACTCAACATCGTCATTTGTCTTTATAGAAGCGGGAATTGAAAAATAATTTATTGCGCCATGTGTATATCGAACTTAAAACCGTTGTGTTTTAACTTCCCGATGTATCCCGCATGTAGCATTTCTTCATGTGGGAATCGAACCCACAACCTGTCGCATTTCCAGTCGAACGCTTATGCCTCTCTGTGCCACGACTAGCCTCTCGTTTTATTTTAAAATGTGTTAAAATGAAACGAAACGACAAAACACGTATAATAATACCAAAATTGTTGAATAGAAAACGAGGTAAGGGTTGGATTTCACGGCGTGCATGAAAAGAATGTCACGTTTGTAAGAAGCAAAATGAGTCCTTGAATCGCAGCTCTCACGACATCCCGTCTACCCTTGCACTTCATGCACGCAAGGGAAACAAGCTGGGATCTCTTTACAAACCCTTTAACTTAAATTTTCTCAATTAAATACTATTTTTATTATATAAGTAGTAATAGTAATAAAACAGTTAATAGTGAAAATATGATGTTTAGGTCCATATGAATGTGTTCTTTTTTTAATTATTGAAGGGATGTCCACTTTTTTCGATGCAATACATCGCGTCTGTGCATCGATATTTTCCGATGCATCGGTTAGATACATCGATGTTATCTCAAAATCAAGTACTTTTTCTAACTTTGCATTACAGAGCTGACACTCTATTAAAACACACAAAACACATTTTTTATCATTATATTTTTTATGATAATCCTATTTTATTTTGTAAAAGATGCGAACATTCTCTTCACAAGTAATAACAAATATACCTTAACGTTTTTATTCAAAGGTCACAGAGACCCGAGGCAAAACAAACGAACGTTTTTTGGACGAATTTTCTCTGGCACAATGTTGACAATTTCAATTTCAAAAATACTACATATTTAATTTTATAGCGTCTTAATTATTTAAAAAAGAGCTACTGAAACAGATATAAAAACAAACATTAGCTGGTCACCATTGATTCGATGTTTTACATAAATACATCGAGTAAATCAATAGCTCTTCAAAGCATCGGATTGTTTCGATACATTGGACTATAAATAAACCTTTCCAAACTCAAACAATATTTACATTACGAGTACATTTTTTTAAATATATTATAATAAATTAAAGTTAAATCATACGGTAGGGTAGACAGAGGGTACCTAGTGTAAAGACACTCTGTTCCCCACTTTCCGCCGAATTTTTGGATGCATTGCGTGTTGAGTGGCGGAACTCACCGCCAAGCCTGGCGGCCTATAAAGCCTTATGGCCTTGGTGCCCTTGTTCCCTCGAGTGAGGATCGAACCACACACAACCGTCGCGTTATAGTCACACCCTTGTGCCCCTACACCACGAGGACCTTATCAATATAATAGGCCTTGTGTTATGTAAAAATAGCATAAAGTTATGAAATAACACCTAGTCATTAAATCCTTTATAGTTATTATATCCTATATATCCATGACATTGACACAGACGGATAGTCGTATCACAATTTTTCTTTATATTGAAACGACCTTGTCATGCAGATGACAGTTAACACTTGCAATGACTGCAATTTTTCAATTGTTCAAATATTTTATGTGGCTTTGGTATTTTAAAAAAAATAATGATATCTATTTTAATATTATTATTTTTTTTATATATGTAGGTATGTAACTTTGTATCTACATTACAATTAATTTATGAAATACAACTTTTTGAAAAATTACAAAAAATGATTAATTATTAAAAAAACAAACTTCAAACAATAAACTAAAAAGGAAAAAATAATTTACTTAACATAAAGTGAAACGTATTTAAATTTTGTAAAAGAAAAATAATTAAAGAGAGATTCTATGTCTAATACAAATTTGAAACTTATGTGATTCTCGCACAAACACTATTGTTAGAAATGGACCAAATTATAATCGGATCACAAGGGAAGCACTAGCTTTCAAATAAAAAAAAGAATCATCAAAATCAGTTCACCCAGTAGATATTTCTGAGGTAACAAATAAAAAAAATACAGTCAAATTAATAACCTCCTTTTCTTACTGAAGTTAGTAGACTCAAAATTAACCATATGATTGTTTTTTTTCTTTTCTCTTCTGTTTTTCTGTATGTACATAAAGTCGAAACTGTGGCGTTTTTTTTTTTAATAATTTTAGCTTGTAAGAATCAGATAGGCTTAAAAAATCGTAAAACCTACGTGCGCATTAAAATTGTAAGAAACCACACAATCTTGTTTGGATATTCTTCTATATAAGCTGCCGGTAATGAACACACATATTATATCTAATATTTTTATAGCTTCACGCATTATCTGGCATATATCAGGGAAGACGAGTTGAGTGTCGGAACTCAACGCCGTATTTTATCTTGTTACCATAGGAAGAAAATGAAAATAATTAATAGCCCGAGCGGGAATCGAATTCGTAACCGTTACATTTTCTTTCACGCGCTGACGCTACGACACGACCGTCTCATTTATAGATTTAAATTAAATACAGCACGCGATTCCTAAGCTGAGTATTCAAACATAAAAAAATACGATTCTACTACGGTACTACGCCGAACTGTATCCAATCCATTAGATAATAGTATAACTAAACTTAAATTAAATTAAATCAGCTTCACGCTGTATCCGCATACATCAGAGAAAACGTAGTGTTAAGACACTCTGTTCTTCAATTTCGACCGATTTTTTCGAAGCATTGCGTGTTGAGTGGCGGAACACAACGCCGAGCTTTTGTCTTGGTGCCAAAGAAATGAAAATATTAATAAATAATAATTCATTCCCTCGAGTGTGGAGCGAACCCAAAACCGTCGCGTTACAGTCATACCTTTGTGCCACTGCGCCACGGCGGTCTAAAACAGTACAACGCTGAATATAAATCCCCAAACTTTTTTTGGAAAATTAGAATATGACTATTTGTAGAAAACATAGTTGTTACACATTAAACGCTAAATCTTTATGTGCCAGTAGTAGAAGAAAATATGTAGTAATCCCAAATTAATGAATAAATAAAAGTAGAACCTACAAAGAAAAAAAATTGAGTAATGCATAATCCAAATAAGATGCGGAAAGACGCGCAGGCCGATCTATTTATAATGTGACTTCCTTGTAACAAAATACATCATGCTGCAAGATCTTATGTCCGCGATATTAACATTTAGGATTTATACTTTATTATAGTAATATTTTCTTTCATCAGTTTTACGCTGTATCCTGCACATAACAGAGTAGGCAGAGGGAACCTAATGTTAAGTCACTCCGTTACCCACTTTCCGCCGAATTCTGGAGGCATTGCGTGATGAGTGGGGGAAGTCGAGGCCACGCTTTGCCACGACACCAGAGCGAAAATATGAAAAAATGTAATATTTCATTTCCTTGAGTGGAAATCGAACTCTCGAATTGTAAATCTTCAGACATTAAAATCTCCTCGATCGAAATATAACAGTAGATAATGGATAATTGAATCTGCACTGTTATTTTGTTTTATCTTCTAGAAAATAGACGAAAAGAACAATTTGATTAATTTTAAATGTTGTAACTATTTATAATTTTATATCAACATTTAGATACGTGCTTAATTTAGCGGTAGTTTTTATTCAGCTTGACACTTTACTCCGCTTACAGACGGGGTAGAAAAAAAGAGAGAACCTACAGTCAAGCCTACACTTCGTTCTTGACTTCCGTTCAAATTCAAGACGTTACCGAAAATCAACACCGAGCTTTGTCTATCAATGGGGGAAAACGCAAAACATATTCTGAGTGGGAATGGAACCCGCCTCCGTCACTTTTATAAAGTCCGTCGTTCGTGGTCTCTGCCTTCTCTCGTACTTACTTATAAACTTGTGAATTTAAATGTTTTTTATTTTGTTAAGTAGCACCATCTGCATATATGACAAGAAGTTATTTTCGTGTTTTTTCCAACTCATCTGTGCTAGCCACGTAATACTCGTATGTAATTTAACTTTGTTTTGTATTCCAATATATTAACACGGGTTATTTATTTGTGTAAAAAAAATAATTATTTTGTGTTTACAATTATAAAATATTTTTTAAATTATTCCGATTTTTATTAGATAATAAATTTTATGTAAATTTATGAACTAGGTCATCGTGGCGCAGTAAATTATTTGCATATTTCTGCTCTGGCAAGACGAAGTGTGGTATTGAGGTCCCTCAACACACATCAAATTTAGAGTGTCTTGACACTCTGTCCTCTTTGCCTACCCTGCTCTACAGTTCGAAGCCGAAATAAACCATTAAATTAATCATTTATAAACTGATTTACTGCTTAATACTTTTACTAGGTATTTTTAAATATATGATTTTTTTTTTATATTTTTTTGCAATAATATTAACTGTATTATAATTGATTATTAACATTGGCTGAGGTTAACAAACATATAACGCCAAATGAAGACAAACAAAGGTTTGCCGCCGACGTAGGTGCCGACCCGCCTCAGCGGCTCGTGAGTATGAAATGTCAACGACCCTGTTGCATTTTCATAGTAAGGTATAGTATAGCGATCGTCTTGAAACAAAGGGGACAGAAATACTACTTGAAATAGATATAGGAAGTATAGGAATATAGAGGGGACGGATAGTGCTAAATATACAATGTATGTGATGTGTGTACGTTTCCTCCCCCATATCTAGTTAATGACTATCGAAATTATATTTCTTTTTAATGTAATTTCGTATTATAAATATGTAGGTACTGTTCGTTTTAGTTTTGGATATTAATATCTTTTTAATACAAATAAATTGTTCAGTAAAACGTTATGTCCATCCGAATTTAAAATGGCTGTAAAAAATATAGTATTTTTGTATCATGTAGGGCAGTTTTTACTGTTGAAATAAATTCGTTTCCCGGAGTGGAAATCAAACCCACCACCGCCGCTGCGTTTACAGTACAGACGCTATGCCCCTGCACTACGAAGGTCTGAAATAATTTAACAGAAGCACCAAGATATTTCTGTATTTTTTTTTTTGTTAAAAAGTAGGCCAGTTTATAACCACAATTTTTATTTACATCTAATATATATTTTTAATTATATTACCAATAGATTAACACACAATATTAGTAAAAGATGGAACTTAAGTGGACCTAAAATACATTTTTTATTGCAACATAAAACCGTTCAGCGCGAACCATTAATGTTTCTAAACCATTTCAACATGACCTAACTTCCTGCTTGAGACGTTCAATGGAACATATGAATATTTAATATTAGTGGGACCTACATTCGAGTTAATAGGACAGAGTGTGGCGTTGAGTTCTGCCACTCAACATGTAGTGTACCGAATTCGTTATTATTAGGTTTCTCTCTGTCGGCTCTGTGCTATATGTGGAATAAATAGCACGTGAACATACCGAAAACAGTTATTTAAAGAAAATTATGGACGGACGGAACAAAAGAGACACGACAGGACAAAATAGCGTCCTCAAAATTGATGTAGGTGTAATAAGAAGCTGCCGCCGCCGGATATGAAAGAATCTCTTAGCTCCCGTAGTCCCGGCATGCCTGACCTGGCAGTCAAGGAGGAGCACCGTGAGGTTTTAGTGGCTAGTGCAGATGGCCTACATCTGCCTGTGAGTCCCGCATAATCCGCGCGGTTCCCCACTCGGACGGCGTACCCGTAAGAGGGGTTTCCTTATGATAAAAAAACCTATATTGGTGGTTCTACATCCATACAATGAATAGTACAAAAAACCTAAATGAAACCATTAAAAATTTAATAGAGGAAATAATGCATAATTGCATATTTAAAAAGGAAATTATGATTGACTGATTATAATAATAATATACTTGTAACTGATCACGGATGCAAGTGCTCGTAACTAACTTCCATATCTGCCTATAATTTTTTTTCTTTAGTAGGTATTTTAATTTTTTTTTTACTTTTTCGTACCTTTTAAAGAAAAAAGGAACCTTTATAATGAATTTTATGACATAATAAGCTCACAGGAAAAATAAGATCACTTTGTTTGTCGGTCGCTCTGTCTGTCTCTCAAGAACCTTTATCTCAGAAATGCTTGTAAATATCGAGTTGAAAGCAAACCTTATACTCAAATCTACGGCCCTATGATTTTCTAAAAAGAAACGTATTTCTACATAATACTTTAAAAAAGAATATCGCCGTTTATATTGAAAAAAACTCTCGTATTTCAACACTATAAAGGAAATCAAAATTAATAGGGCCCGATCCGATTAACCTAGAAAGAAAAGATGAAATTTGGCAGCTAGCATCTACAGGTGTAGTAGTACTAGTTTAAGAAAAAAACAGAAAATTATTCAATAGTAGCCTTCAAAAGGGAGGCAATATTTGATATTAAAGCACATCCAAATTTTGTACGTCCCCTCGGTGGGCGAGCCCGACTCGCGCTTGTCCTTTTTTGTTATGTTTTTGAATAGGAATCCGTTACTAAGTAAACTACACTGGATTTAGAAGGTAGTAAGTTAGGAAGTGTAGGGGAAACTTTAGAAAGGATTTTTCCAAATTCCTACAGAAACAAACCTAATTGTCCATTTTACGTCTTAAAGTTTTGGCAAACAAACATGCAAGCTAAAATTTATACTGGTGCGCCTGTACTACTTTTTATTATTAGGGCTGGACTGTAGGTACAAATAATGGTGGTCGATTCGATTATCATTCGAAAAATATTTAAATAATTTACATTCTTTCGTTTTGTTTCAAAATTGGAAAAGAAACGTGAATATAGAGTCCTAACACTGGTCTATACCTAATATATGCAAGAGATGAGAAGCTACTTTAGTTTCTTCTTACGCTTCACGCTTCATCCCATTAGAGTAGGCAGAGGGATCCTAGTATTAACACTCCGTTCCCCAATTTCTGTCCACTTTTTAAGACACTGTAAACACATAATGTCTTGAACTTAACAGAGTGGCGAAATTCAACCCCGCGTTTTGTCTTGTTACCAAAACGAGAAAATGAAAACGATCCATTCTCCAATGGGGATCGAACCCATAACCGCCGCCTTTGCATTCAGAATCTGAGCCAATGCGACGGCCTCAACTTTGGTTACTTTTAATAATAAAGTTTTTAAAAGTTAAAAATGTCAGATGATACAGCATTTTCACGCAGCCATTAGTTATGCAACGTACTTTCTAAACGCGGAAATTCGTACTGCGCAACAAAAGGCGGTGTTACGTTCAATTAGGTGATGTTACGAGAGACAGTGATTTGCTCTTTATCTAAAGGCATTACTAATATGGACAATTTAAAAAATGTATGTAATATAATTTTGTAAGCTAAGACTTCTTCATATTTCGTATTATTTATTTTTAGCTTCACGCTATATCCTGCATGTAGCAGGATAGGCAGAGGTAGCTCAGCGTTAACATACTCCTTTTCCCAGTTTCTGCCGAATTCTGAAGGCATTGCGATTTGAACTGCGGAACTCATCGCCGCGCTCTGCCTCGATACCAGCGCGAAGAAATAAAAATATTAAATATTTAATTTCACTTTTATGTCTTACTTTTTGATAGATGAGTATAGCTAATGTGATTTCTTTAATCGCTTTCCATCTGTAAATGAAATCGTTGTGGATTTGAACTTCGTTCGGGAGTATTAATTACTAGGGATTATCTTTTTTCCCTACTTTGGTAAGACAGCACAATGTCTCGAATTCAGGCGGAAAGTGGACAACACAGTGGCTTAATTAATTTTAAGAAGTCCTCTCTTAGTGCTCCTCCTACACTGTGGATTAAATTAAATGCAGCGTTTTTCGCCGCGAAATTTCCATTCACCATCAATACTTTAGTTGAGATACGGTTCGACTGCATCACGATTGGGATTTCTGTTTACTACAAAATCCACTTTCTTGTGTGTATTTTAAATTAATTATATTTTAAACAGAATTTCTCCATTAAATAAGTCACGTAAACATCTAACAAAAATACGGGTCCAATTGGCAACCCTCTGTCTCTTTATGGCTGTTTAGAAACTTGTCACGTTTGGAAGTAAATTGAATCAACCCACGTTACTGCTTATTTGTAGCCTTCCTTGTATACTGAAGAAATCTCCTAAATACTACATTAGATATTACATTTTTTTTTTAAAGTTATTTAATATAAAAAAATAAAGCCCAGCATTGAGTTCCGCCACTCAACGCGCAATGCTTCCAGAATTCGGCGGAAAATGGAGAACAAAGTGTCTTAACTCTAGGTTCCGCTATGTAGACATACCCTGTCGTGTGCGGGAGTCAGTTGAAGCTAAAGCTTTAAAATAAATTAATTTTTAACAAAAATAACCGACTTCAAACAACGAACTAAAAAGTAAAAATAATTTTCCAAAAATTAATCCGTACTTTGATTATTGTTAAAAGATTTTATAGTTTTGAAGTCGGTGCCCGGTGCCGGTGAAGTAAAACAAACAGGCTTAGTAATTCCATATCGTAGTAAGGTTGTTGTAGCATTAGCTTGACAGAAGGCTAGTCCTAGCGCAAGGGCCTAAAAGTGTGACTAAAATCGAATGCATGTGGGTTCGATCCCCACTGGAGGAAATTAAATATTTATTTATATTTATATTTTCTTCGTTCTGGTGCAAAGACAAAAGCGCGGCGTTGAGTTCCGTCCCTCAACACGCAATACCTCCAGAACTGGCGGAAAGTGGGGAACGGAATTTCTTAACACTAGGTACGCTCTGCTTACTCAGCTGTGTGTGGGATACAGGGGAAGCTAATTTAGTTTATTACCTACTTATTTTATTTAAATTTACATCTTTAAATATTTCCTTCTTAAATTCAAAATACTAATATTTAAACTGATTGGTCATTGTTAATTTGCCGCTGATTAAAACCGCAATGGGTAAAATATTAATGGTACACATATTTTACCCATTGCGGTTGAAGAAATGACGACGAAATGCTATCAGGTAATTAAACAAGCCAAACTTCAAAACACAAGTTAAAAACTTTGTCATCAACCCCTGACGCAAAACCTCTGCGTTTAAAACTTTGACTTAATTGTTTTTGTTTGACTTAATCGAGAGAGAAGAATACGTGTAGCCGTTTGAAGATCAGCAATTCTTTTATATTTGATGAAAGAATGTAAATTGATTGTAATTTGTATTCTGTCACTTTCATTTTGTCTATTTTTTACTATTTTTGACGAGGGTTTTTAAATCTTAAATTTTATTATATGTATAATTTTTATTAGTTCCAATAAAAAACATACATACATTGAGGCCGGTCGTGGCGCAGCGGCACGAGGTGTGACTATAAAACCGACTAGTTGTGGGTTCGATCCCCACTCGAGGAGATGAAATATTTACTTAAATTTATATTTCCATTTCTTCGCTCTGGTGTCGAGGTTAAGCGCGGCGTTGAGTTCTGCCACTCAACACGCAATGCCTCCAGAATTCGGCAGAAAGAGGGGAACGGGAGTTTCTTAACACTAGGTTCCCTCTGCCTACCCTGCTGTGTGCGGGATACAGCGTGAAGCTGATTTGATTTAAAAAACATACTTACCCAATTTATAGCTTCTTTTATCATGATATTGAAAATCGACGGTAACACTTTTACTGTTCAAAAGCTTATAAAGCTGTTTCAACTGCTTAATGGTTTTAAATCAGGAATTCCCAACCTTTTCTTGATCAAGGACCACTTTTATGTCAGTGGTAGCAGGGACCACTATGCATGTAGGTATAATAAAAATTAACTGTGATAGTCAAACAGAAACTTCGCCTTACCATCCCGTCATAAAATTTAAATCTTAGTATTTAATATTTAGGCTTCTGCGGACCACTGGTGGTCCGCGGAGCACTGGTTGGGAACCACTGTTTTAAATGATGATGTTTTTCAAAATAAAAATATAAATGATTATTGATAGTCCGTACGTACGTGCTTGATAACATTTTATTCGCAATTGGCAAGTCTAATTAAGAATTGCCGTCGTGGCTATATTCGGCTGGGAAAATATTATTATAATTATCATATAAATATGCTAAAGATATAATATGAAGAAAACAATATATTTGGGTTAAAACTGTTTTCAATACTTTTAAACATTTTTAAAGTGTTAGTCCACACTTAGGAAAGAAAAATACTTTAGAAAACGTATAAAAACCGAACGCATGGCTTAGTGGTCAGAGCGCCTGATCGGTTTCCAGGAGGCGCGGCTTCGAGTCCTGCTGCGTTCAAATTTTTATACGTTTTCTAAATAAGTATGTTTTCAATACTATTTTTATATAAACCATTATTTTCATTAATTTACAGGATCACAGCTTCCGGAGAGGAAGGCGAAAAGCCATTAGATGATGTTGTTGCAAGAATCCCTCCACATTGTCACATAACTATTAAATGTACTAGAGAGGTAAGATTTTTTTAGCATCACGCTGTATCCCGTACCATATGTATATGGTAGACAGATGTAATCTAGTACATTGAGTTCCTGGTCGTAAGGCCAATACCAATTCATCTCTACGCTTTATCTTATTGCCAGTGCGAGGAAATGGAAAGAATACATTATACGAATGGGGATCGAACCAACAATCTTTGCGTTTTCAATCAGTTACGCCACAATAGTTTTTATCAAAATAATTTAAAAAAGAGATAAAGAATAAAAAATGGCAATTTGTTTTCATACTCTACGAGACAAATTGAATTGGGGCATTGTACAAAAATAGATATTCCGTTGCCGAACTTTTGGCTAATATCAAAGGAGTAAAATTATTTTTAGGATTACCTTCGGTAGTATATAATAATGTCTTTATTTTGTAAATTGTATTTTTTTCTATCAAATTTCATTTAAAAGTCAGACAAATATCTTTGTTTGTTGCGTCTTTCTTTTAAACATTCATTTAAACACATTATTATATTTCAGTGCCATCCACACATTGCCTTGAAAAAAAAAAACTATATAACTTAAAATTGTTAATAAAATAATAGTTAATAGTGAGGTCTCACTTCTAAATATTTTTTTTCATCAATAATATAATTTTCCGTGCAAAAATTTAACCTTTGTACGGGACCCTCGGTGGGCAAGCCCAACTCACGCTTGTCCGGTTATTTATATGTTATTTCTAAAATTTATGTAAAGAAGCGTTTTTTCATTAAATGAACCAACAGATAGCAGGTTTCAACGGCTTGTCGGAGGCGGTGCGCCGTCTGGACTTCTCGTCGGCGGTGCGCGACGTGCGTCGCTTCAACTACATTTGCGCTCTATTGGAGTTGCTGTTGGGAGGGCAGAAGCTGCCCAACTTGCCGGGGGCCGCGCAGAAACTGTTGCTGTCCATGCTGGAACAGCTCGCTGACCAAGGTGAGTTATTATCAGATTTTTTTTAGCATAAACCAAGTAGATACATACAGAGGCGGTAGTGCGCAGTGGCACAAGCGTGTATGACTTCAGACGCGCTGGTAGAGGTTCTGTTTGTACTCGAAGATTTATATTTTTCTTTGCTTCACTCTGATCTTTCGTTACATGGCAAAACACGGCGTTCAACCAATCGACACGCAATGCCGGAATCGGAATCGATCGCCGGAAAGTGGAAAACGGAGTGTCCTAATATTATGTTCCCTCTGTCTACCCTGCTACGTGCGGGATGCGGCGTAAATGCTAAAAAAAGTACATTGGCTTGTAAATATCAGATTCTTATTAAAATGATGTGCAATTTCCATAAATCTACAGTTTTTTATCTCCACATTGTAACCCGCACTTACAGGATAGGCAAATGGGTAAGCTATGTTCGGTCGCCCCATTCTCCCCTTTCCACTGCATTTACGTGTGGAGGAGTGTTAGGGAGTCGTACCGTTTTCATTGGTAGAGTATATTGCCGCGCTTTGCTTTTGTTACCTCAAAGCTCAGAGTGAAGAAATGTAAATAAATAATATATAATTTTTTCTCCAAGTGGATCAAACCCTCAATCTTCGCGTCTACATTCACAAGCTTGTGCCACTGCGCACGATGGTCCCTGATTATGCATATAATATATGCGCCCGAGTATGAGTTGAACCACGATACCAGCATCAGTTAAACACTGTCCCGCTGCGCCATGCCGCTCCTTTAAAATATTTTTATAGTAACTATTTTTGTTTTTCTATTCTGATTAGACAAAATTCTGTTTGAAGTTCCACCAACAAGACGTAAAACTAATTACAAAAAGTGAGAAAAGGAGAATTATGTATAAATTATAATACCATTTTTTCTCTGTTTTACAACATGTAAAATATTCATGACTTTAAAACAATAAAATATATTGATTAAACGACTGCTGAATCGTGATGATATAGCAGTTTTACTTATGACAATAACCCCGTCATACTTAACATAAAGGTACTTTTACCAAACAGTTACAAAAAGTAACTTCACGCCTTTTCGCGGACTGTAGGGCGAACGGGGAAATGATAATATTAAATATTACATTACCCCGAGTGGAAATCGAACCTCCTGCGAGACGACGGCCTCTCCAAACAGTTAATATTGGAATATTATACTACTAGATAAATTTATAAATTACGTCAATTTTTATTTCAATAATATACCTATAAAGGAAAAACATTAATTTTAATAAAATCGGCTTTATTTGATTTGATCTATGCAATATCTAGATTACGTTTAAAGCACTAATTCCACTTCAACTCGTATTTCCTGCATAATTTATAGTCCTCGTCCTTTTTTTAATAGCTTGGCATTAAATAAGGACTGTTACAAGGAACGGAAAAAGGAATTTTATATAATATTCATTTCATACATTGAACAGAAGAAAAAGATATTTTCTAACAATATATTGTTACATAATAATTTAAGAAATATATTTTTTTTATTTTTGAAATAAAAAACACTATAATTATTATTATTCTATATTAACAATACAAGAAACAGAAATATAACACTAACCTCTTCTTGCCTTAAGGTGTCAAACGTTGTTTTATAACTTATTAACAAACCCATAAAGAATAAAGGCCGTTGTGGCGCTGGGGCACAAGCTTGCGACTGCAAATGTGAAGGTTGTGGGTTCAATTTAGAGTAATGAATTATTAAATGCTGTAATTTCTTCGTTCTGGTATCAGGGCAAAGCGTGGCGTAAGTTCCGTCACTCAACACCCTATACCTCGAGAATTAGAAGGAAAGTGGAAAACGGATGTGTCTTAACGGTAACGGACTGTCTTTATATTAGGTTCCCAGGTTCCCTCCGCCTGCCCAGCCCTGTGCGGGATACAGCGTGAAGCTATAAAAAGAATAAAATATTATTGTAAACTAATTAATCATTTATATATAATCTAAAATAATAGCTAATAAATATAGAATACGAACAACAATCGTAATAGCTTTGGCCAACTCGCTAATTGGATTTGTCGGCAACAGCGAATGACTCATACTCTGTTTCCACTAAATCTATTCAACGACACTTCACTACATACATTCACGAAAATGTATGTATGTTTTAGAGATTTTGTGACCATACAAATTACATACAAATTTAATTGGTTTTTGCGTAGTTTGGAAAACAATAATATTTAGAGTAAATTAAACCTCTGAAATATTTAAAACAGATATGCTCGGGATGGTACATTTAATATATTTATTTAAATATGTGACATCATGCGGTAGACCGGCTTTTTGTCCGTTAAAGAAAGGTATTAACAATAAATATTCCTTAAATTGGAGTCCCTCACATTATTCAGTAACTTAGCTTCACGCTAGTTAGCTTCGATTTTTCCTGCTCATCAGTATAGGAACAGGAAACCTAGTGTTTTGACACTTCGCTCTCTCCATCCCACTCAATATTTAGACGCGGAATTTAACGCTGCGTTTTCCCATATCAATGATGTTTATTCTTTTCTTCCAGTGGCACAATCCAAACAAAATCTAAACGCGTTGAGGGCACTTCTAGTAGCATTATCAGCGTTACGTGAAGCTGAGAGGCGAGCGTGTTGGGGACGACCATTAGGTTCCCGTGCTCTATGGGGTCACCACGACCATGCTATTGCCAGGATCACGCATATAGCTAATAGTATACGTATTCAAGAGGTAAGTAGTAAATAGTTATAATTTTTGCTATTTTAATTGATTTCCAAAATCTATTTTGTTTTTAAAAAAATATTTCGCATGGACCTAAAATAGAAAACTTTATAAGATTAGTCCAGCTTCGTTAGATTTAAATTGTTATATTTTATTATTAAAAATTTATNGCCCCTTTCCATTTGTTGCCCGGTGCGACCGCACCGCTCGCACCCCCCCAGCTACGCCACTGATTATACAATTAATGTATTGAAACTGGTCTAAGAGGATATAAAACATTGTATAATATTTGAAATATGTTTTCTTTTTTTAGCCGGGACCAGAAGTAGTACCTAAACTCCACGATTTACCTGAAGAGTGTATTAGAGAGATCTTACTGAGGATATCGGATCACAGGGACTTAGATGTAAGTGATATTTTTAGGTGGTATACCATCTTGATATGATGTTCTATGTTTATGTTATATTTTTTAACTATTTATACGTTTATTCTCAGAGAGAATAATTTTTGACTCATTGTCCGCAGTCGGCGTCATCAGCGTGGACGGTGATGTCGTCCGTGTGCTCGGAGCAGCGTGTTTGGCGTGAACTAGTCAAGTTTCACTTCACGCAGAATCAAATTGATTCTGTCCATAAAGATGAGAAGGATGTAGATTGGAAAAAAGTCTTCCATCAATTGAGAAAGTAAGTTTGAGTTTGAGTGAGCGTTGAGTTCCGTCACTCAATATGCAATGTCTCCAGAATTCAACGGAGAGTGGGGAGCGGAGTGTCTTAACACTAGCTTCCCTCTGCCTACCCTGCTTTGTGCGATATAGAGCGTCAAGCTGTTTGTTCATGCGATTATAAATTATGGGCTTGATTCCCATCCAAGGCAATGTACGTTAGTTTTAAATATTTAAATTATTGTTACGTCATTTAATTTTTTATTATCAATATCTTATATTAACTAACTTAGCACTAAGTTCAATCTGTGTGTCTTTAACATACAAAATTTGAATGTATACAACAAAAAAATAGCAACATTAATAAATTCATTTTTTGTTTGATTTATTTACATTATTCAGATCAATTTGACTACAAAGAAAATCAGATAAACGCGAGTGGGCTTTCAAGAACATCGATTAAACAATATTTTTTCTTATAAATACATAAAAATACATATGAAATATTTCTTAAGCCATTAAGGTTAAAGAAATATTTAAGTAATGAATAAAATTTAATGAAAAACCTTAAAAAAATATTTAAGTAAATTAATAAAATTATAAAAGTATAGTAGTGTATAATACTATAGTAATTAAAACCTGAGACTGTCGCAGCGCAGTGGCACGAGCGTGTGATTATAAGCGCGACGATTGTAGGTTCGATTCCTTACTATCATTCCTCTGTCTACCCTGCTATGTGCGGGATACAGCGTGAAGCTAAAAAAATTTACCATTTCTTCTAGGCTATACGGTCTAAGGGAAGACGCACAATATGCAGAAACATTGTCCCTGTGCCGCCATTGCAAGTGTTTGTTTTGGCGGTCGCTCGGACACCCTTGTATAGCTGATCAGGTGAGATTTTTCTAATAAAAATAAAATTTCATTTAAAATTGCTTTTTTTGTATCCTAAACATGTTTTAGTTAAAAAGCGTCTGATTGTTTGTGTGATATGTGACAGTTGTGGGTTCGATTCCTATTTAGGAATGTTAAAATATTTTTTTCATATAATTGTTCCAAAGAAAACGTAATTTGAAATGATAATGTATATTTATTTTATTGATGCAAGGGATCAGCGTGTGACTAAAAACACGACCGTTGTGGGTTTGATTCCCACTTGGGGAAATGTGCGGGAAGTGGGAAACTGAAACAGCACTTGCCTTTTTCTTCCTACCCTGCTATATGCAGCGTGATTCAGAAAAAAATATTAATATTTGTTTGTTTCTTTGCCCGTCAGTGTCCAGAATACCGCGAGCGACTGAAAGAGGCGGGCGGCCCGCTGCCCCCTCACCCCGTACCTCCGGCCGCGTTTTTGAAATTTTTCTCGCTTTAAACTATAAATAACATAAAAACACGCCTACTTATATTTAAATAAGTTTAAAATTATGAATTAACTGCGTTTGTTGAAACGTCACTAAATTCCAAAATGGCTGCCATTACAAATTGACATGTGTTTTGAATTGTCAGTATTAGATTTATTTTGTAAATCGATTTTTCAATGTTGAATTCAGTAATGAATAAGGTAATTTAAATAAATATAATACTTTATTGAGTAAATATTCATTTAAAATTTATATCTAGGCAGCTATTTTGTTGACTAATAAATATTACTTGTTCTTGTTTTTCACTCTGCCGATTCTTACCGCCATTATATTTTATTTGTAAAAAAAACTTATTTAAAAATCCAAAATAATAAATTTATTATGGTATGTACGTCTGAAACTTTTCAAATTATTTAAACGTCCAGATAATGTGACTGAAAATATGTAAAATATTTTGGCTACGTTTTCTTTTCTATAAAACCGCTCCAGTATTTATAGTTTATAAAGCTAAGTCTCTTTATGATAATATATTTTAATATATATTAGATGTTTTATAATATTATCACTGAGTCAAAAAATACTATTAACAATAACAAAAAAAAACATTATTATTTTTTACTACAAAATCGCCTTACACGCTAATGACAAATAATTTTAATATAACACAACAGTTCTTTCATAGGATTTATGTTTACTCTGTTGAATCTTACCGCCATTTATTTTATTGATAAAAATCTTATTTAACAATGCAAACTAAACAATAAACAAAATATCAATATGTAAATCTTTATTTAAATTAAAATATAACCCAGAGTGTTACTTTAACATGATATTATGTTTTTATACGGACCTTTTCAATAAAAGGTCTCTTACCGCACATGTTTAAAACTAGTAGTTCATTTAGACAGCTGTTTTTATATAGAAGTTCCAAGTAGTAATAATAAAATAATATGTAGTGATAAAAAAATGTAGTTAAAATATTTCTTTATGTTATATTTTATCTGTTTGATCTTCTTTTTTATAATTATATATGTATATAATTATAAAAAATTATATTATTATATTTGTATATGATTTAAAATTCTATGTGATATTTCCAAAATTAATAAAAATATATTGTAAAATGTATACCAATGAGTGTATGTTGTTTTAATGTAGGTTTCACATTATTGTAAAAGGAAAAACTAAAAAAAAAAGATATTTAAGTGTAACATTTAGGATAAGCTTTTAATTTTACCCTTATTTTAATTTTAAACACATTTCAATAAAATAGGCTGGGTTTAAAGCAATGTTTTCATAAAATTATATGTATATATTAAAATTTTGAGTACTACCCATTTTTGTCACATACAATATTCATCAAAATTTCCTATATAAATTACTGAACTTGTTATTTTAGACTGAAAAGTAGTCATTCTATTTAAGTCATTAAAAATAACTATTAGAGAAGTCAAATAGTGACTGCAACTTATATTTCTATGGATAAATAAAATCATGCTACAGCAATATTTTTCTATAAAATAAATAATATTAAGCTGTTTTGAAATCGGGCCTAACTAGCTACCGATTATATTTTATAAGATATAAATGAAGACATAAATGGACGAAACATTTGATATGTATTTTTTTTTTAAGTAACAAAAATTTAACCTGTGTTTTGGAAATCGTCCAAGCACCTGTCGCCAATTAAGTTGTATATTCTTATCAAATTTCTTATATGCTAATTATCTCTTACATATTTTTACAAAGTACTTTTAATATATGTTTCTTAAATATTTATCTTCTATGTAAAAATATTTAAACAATATTTTCTTGATTTGAATGCTACTACTGAATATATGACATATCAACTTTCTCCATTTATATCTTTATATATTGACAGCTGAAACACCCAAGTCTGATTATAACATCACTGTCGAATGTTCATTACTTGTAGTAGTAGTATAGTTAATGATATGTGATATTTTAAGATAATTTTGGGTAAAATCTCTGATAAGCTGCTACACTCAAATATGGAGCTGCAATTGTATTTTTTTAAGTAAACTTTTATACTTCCTCTGTTCTGTTCTGTCTATTTTTAATGAAATAGTCACAATACTGAAATATATAGTTGTAAAGATACTGATTTTCTAAATAAATAAAAAGACTAGGACCATCGCTAAGGACAGCAGCACAGTGTCTGTAGACGATGCATCAGTTGTGGGGTTGATTCATACTCTCCGAGTGAAGTGAATGAGAGCTCATTCTGATAACAACACAAAGCATGATGTTGAGTTCCACCACAAGTGTGAAACTTAATCAACTTTTATAGAATAAGATCTCAGATATTTTTTTATTAATAACAGAGCATAACCATTAGACACATAATTTAGTATATTTTTAAGTATAATAAATAAATATATGTAATAAAACAATGCAGCATATGGTTTGTATTTATTAGTCATTTTTTTGTTTTTTTTTTTTTGTTTATCTGTGATGTGTTTTTGTGCAACGGAATTGTTTTTTCGTATATATATGTGTTCTTTATAACATCATTTTCAAATAAAGTTATTTTGAGAATGCTTTAGTTCTTTTATTTTAACCTAAATAATTTAATTTACATCTAATTATTTCACTAGGCAGAAAATTTTACAATGTTGTAAAGAAATATAAAATGCACATAAATGTAGTAAATGTTATAATATCATAAGCAATACAAACATTACATTTTAATTTAGAACTTAGCAACTAATATAAATATAGACAAGCTATTGAGGTAATTACGATATCAATTACAATGATATACAAAATACAATATTTGAACACAATTTTTTGTATATTATTAATTTTTACCCAAGTTCACTTTTAACTTTTTCACAATGTCGCACTAAGTCTTTTAATTTATACACAAGGTCCTGTAATTGCTGGGTTCCACAAGTAAAACGTACATCTTCGCCATCAGTCTTTAATACTATCGTATATAATAAGTTGTCAGTGCCAGTGCCTGGAGTGTTTGTTAAAACTTCTAGTTTCCACTCAACGTCCGTGATTTTAGGCAAGGTGTTTGGAACTTTATTAGGCTCCATTTTATAATAAATTATTTATTTACACTTGGTATAAAAGCATAATGTTTGTTAAGTAATTCTCTCTATATATTAAGAAAAATTGGTGCTGTATTTGTAAAGGCAAAAACAAATTGATAATTGACATTTTTCTGACAATTGACAAACGAAAGTTGTCATAAAAAGGATGACATTTACTCCAATTCGTAAATCCGTAAATTATCTATGATAGAGGAAGTTTAACTTAAGTCGTATGATCTTAAGATCACTTTCATTGCATTTCAAAATAAGACGAAAGGTTTCATCTGGAATATTTTCGCAAATTTTACGGCAATCAATTTCTAGTATTTCGTAGATTATACGTTTAATTGAGTTGAATTAAAGAACCTAGAGGTAAAAGACAAATAAAAAAATATATAAACACCTGAAAAGACAATACGAGAACCTAAATAAATAAGAATTCACGCGTGTGATTACGTATCCACACATATGAATATTTTTTCTCCACTGCGAGCTTCGTCTCGAACCAAAAATCCAGCGAAAATACACCGTTCATGAGAAAATAATTCTACTGCCTACATACGCCATTCATTGAAGTAATTAAGAGAAAAGGAATAAAATAAAACACATGTTACTTTTAAATCGTTAGTATATTTTTAACGTTTTAAGATTTTAATTCACATCAAAAATAATTAAACATTTTAATTTCTATATATAATTTAGTTTCTATATTATTTATTATATGTATTATAATATAACGTTACACAACGACATTTAGTTTATAGATTTATAAGGCACGTACAACAATCACAAGCAATATTACAAGTTTGAATCTATTTAGACGTTTAGATTTTTTTATAAAAAATATTTAGGCAAAAAATACGACTAAAATAAGCATTTTTTTAATGGAAAATGTCATCATTCCAAGATGCTTATAAGCATAAATATAATTTATGTTTACACGAATAATTTATTGCAAGTCTTATTTAAGGCAGTTTTTAATAGGATATAAGGCTTTGTTGCGCGTAGGATACGTATATTTATATATAAGTATTTTTTTCATAACTTTGACCTAAAATTAGTTTTTTTTTTATAGTTAATTGTTACATTATATAAAGATTTGTATAAAATACAAAATATTATCGAATTATAATCAATTTTAATATAATTAAAAAATATTTATTAAATAAAAACCAAAGACAAGAGATTCGTGATGACAAAAAACACTATAAGCATTCAAGTCATACATAGTGCGTTTAACTTGTGTATAATAATTATATTTCTGTTAAATAGCACCAATAAGCTAAATGCTTTATCAAATATTTTTCACAATCAATCAATAGGAATAAGAAAAAATGAAACATGAACATGAAAGAATTAAAAGTGCAAAATAAAAAAAAATACAACCTAATCATTAATTATAACAATACTGATAGTCACAAATGTAAAAAAAGACAATACATTATTAATATTCAAAACATGGTACAATTTTTTTTTTAATAAAATAAAAAGTATTTTACTTTTAGTCTATTTAATGTAACATTCCGCTAACATTGCTGGCACATGATGAGGAACATTGATTGACAAAAAAACAAAATTTTTATAAATAATATCTTAGAAGTTGCATTATTTTAAATAGAAAAATTCAGATTTTAAGTCCATTTTAAATAATTGTTGAATGTAAAATTTTCATAAAATAAAATTAAAAAAATAACAACCGTTATTATTCTTAAATACTAATTTCTCTATAACAGCATCAGTTCCTTAATAGAAATACATTTAAACCAAAAAACTTTTATTTTAAAATAAAAAAATGGATGTGTAAAATGCATTTAAAAATATTTTTGTACTTAATTGAATATAATAAGCCGCAAGCTCCTTCTCTATTAAATATTAAAGTCATATAACAACATTACAGTTATGTATAAAAAAATAACGTGATAAAATAGTAATTTTTAATATTTAATAATTTAATTAATGCACTTAATGAATGAATTATTGAAATTGCTTCTTAATTTCACTTTCTATTGTTTGATTTGTAATTATAACTTTAATATTCAATAAGGACATTTCTTTTGTATTGTCTAAGACATTTCATTTGTACCTAAGTCAACTAATGGCACTAAATGGAGATTTCTAAATTCTATCATAACTATGAATTATAAACGATATATTTGGATATATGGTAGAAATATATGTATGCATAAAGCAAGACATTCTGTCCAATTTTCGAGACATTGGGTGTTGAATTGCAGAACTTAATGTCGCGTTTTTGACAAAACATGACATTAAGTTCTGTAAGTACTAGAGCGACGAAACGTAAATAATGAATTCCATCGAGTCGTGGAGCTTATTTTTTTTTCTCTAAAAGATTAATTAATATGTTCTTTGTAAATTTCAAGCTATGTATATATGCAGAAAGAAAATGGTCACTAACCACGTCACGAATTTGTAATCTGAAATTATTTTTTGTTTATTAAAACTATCGATATCAGTTTGTAGTCGTTAAATAATGTATATCATAACTTTTGCATTAATCTCTTATCCTTTAATCTTGTAGGCAGAGCACGCAGCATGTTAAAACACTTCCGTTTCCCGTTTCTTGTGTTTCGCCACTGAATGGTAGAACTCAACGCAGTGCTTTGTCTGGCTACCAGAGGGAGAAAATGAATATATTTAATTTTTTCGAGTCGGAATCGAACCTACAACCAGTCAAAGGTTTCAATTTCATCAATTTTGAAAATTACAATATTTGCAGAAAACAAAAATATTAAATGTTCAATGTAATTAAAAATCGTTATTATCGTCATTGTTTTACCATCTCTCATAAATATTACGTTTAGTTATTAATCATTATCATTTTTGTTATCTATTCTAATTTTATGATGTTTATCAATATGTTAAATTTTAATATATCGAAGTTACAAAACAAATAAATATTCATACACGAGTATATGTCATACATACATATTATACAGTACGGTCGTGGCAGTGGTCGTCCTGAAGTTAGCGCTAGATGGTTGCGCAGATTTTTGACTATTTTCTTCCTGAGTGTACAATGCACAAAAGTCCAGAAAGCCTACCTCCATGGCAGCCACGACTCGTCGACCGTACTGTACAGTGTAGTATGTTTTAGCGCTTCATTTTCTCCAGGATGGGTAAAATCATTTCGAAGGAGGGTCGCTTTCCGGGGTCCTCGTTCATACATATTTTGATTAACTTAGATATATGGGGGGAGACGCCGGGCGGGATGGTGATGCGCAGGCCTTCCAACGCCACCTTCATGCCGCACTCCATGGGCGACAGGTGGGCGAAGGGCAGCTCGCGGGTGGCCAGCTCCCACAGCAGCACGGCGAAGCTCCACATGTCGGCGGCCTCCCAGTTGCGGCGCGCGGCGGGCTTGCACAGCGCCTCGGGCGCCATCCACGCCGGCGCGTGCGCGCGCCCGCGCTCCTGGAACGAGAACTTCGCGTCCGCCATGTTGATGCGCGCCGTCAGGTCCTCGTCGATCTGCAAGCGGGCGGTTACTTCACAATAGGCGGCTAACGGTGGTAACATATTTAGAACTTGTTTATAATAAGTTGTCACCCGTATTTTTTTTATAAATTTCCCAATATGCTACTTTATGCCTTATCTTTTTTGTAGCTTCACGCTGTAACCCGCAGGGTAAGCAAAGCAACGTCCTCACTTTCCGCCGAATCCTTTTAAGTTTCGTTACCAAAACAAAAAATAAAAAAAATTAAGACTTTTATAAAGAATCCAGTTATGTTCGACATATTTAAGATGCTAAAATTTTTTTCCATATATATATAACACATTTGAGTGTCACAAAAAAACAAACAAGCTAACGTTATTTCCATATAATAAATTATTGATTCCAATGATTCTAAATATTTACAATTAAAACTAAACATATATATTTGACCAATTATACCATAAATATTATAATAAAAATCCATCATCCATTATTCTGCTTACATAAATAAAAAAATAATATAAGTAAATATTACTTATTGAGGTCGTCATATCGCAACTACAAAGCATATAACTATTACCCCAACAGTTGTGAGATTTATTCCAACTCAAAGAAATTAATTATTTTCATAAACAAAGCATGCTTTGTCTATTTTACGAGAATAAGTTCATAGAGGGAAGAAGCTCAACGCCATAGCATTGAGCTTTTTCACTCTATGAAAAATGAATAAAGAAGTGTCTTAACAATAAACTCACCTGCCTACCCAGCTACCTACCGAATACAGCGTGAACCTAAAACACAAAAAAAAATTCAAAATCTATCAAATTTCAAATATATTCCACAATACTAACCATAACATGTTTACTATTCAAATGATAAGTGGGCAGCACTCTATCCCTCTGCAAAGAGTGCAGATACGCCATACCGGCGGCCACATCCCGGGCTAAACGCACAGCGGCCCCCGCATCCACCACTACGCGCCCCCCAGCACCCCCAACACCCCCCGACCCTTGACCGTGGAGTAACGCGTATAGGGAACCCCATGACATGTACTGTGATATGACGACTAAAGATGGCGGTGACACGCAACAACCTACCTGTGAAGAAAGAAAAGTTGATCTTATTGAGACCTTAGCGGCCCAATGGGTCACAATTTAACACTAAATGTGACGATTGTGAATTCAACATCTATTTGTGGACTGAATTATTATCATGAAAACTCCGCACCACCGTCTTGAATACAGGTAGAAAATGGAGAACACACCAATGAGAGTGTGTGTGTACTGGTGGTATCTAGCGTACTCTAGAGTAGTACTGGTGCTATCTAGTGAATTCTGTGAGCATGTGCACTAATACTGGTGCTATGTGTATGTGTGTGTGTGTGTGCATTAGTAATGGTACTATTTTGTGTTGGCGTTGAGGCGTAGTTATAAAGTGTCTAATCATACACATGTTCTTGATATCAATCTTACCCATGAAAAATAAAATTTAAGTTTTGTTTATTTATTTACGCAAAAATTGTCTGAAAGAGAACTTACTAACTTCTGATTAATTAGTAGATAGACTGTTATCTCTTGACAATTATCGTTAATCTTTAATTTATAAAAAATCTTATTATTATAGTTATGACGTCGTCAAAACAAGGAGCTACATAGCTTCTGACTGTAGGCAGTTGTCGGTTAACTCAAAGTAATATATTATTTTAATCTCCTTTGTTGACTTCAGCGATTCCACAGAACGGAGGAACAGAGTATTTTAAGACTGACACCTAGTGTTAAAACACTGCCTAATCGACTATATGTGGGATATAGCGAAAAGAAACCCAAAAGAAATTAATAATGATCTCACTCACCACAGGCAATATATTGGGGTGAGAGAATATTCTCAATTTGGGGAATTCCTCGTTGAAATCTCTTTGTATTCGCGGCGTACATTCCCGTACGGCTATTATTTTAGCCACAATGTCGTTTTTCTGCCAACGACCGCGCCACGATTCACCTTGAAACAAAATAAAATATGTGTTTACACAAAAATGTTAAAAAGAGTTTTTTTATTTGGAATTTGGAAAGACCAGTCCTGAACCAGGAGAACAAGCGTATGCATGTGGATTAGCGCTGAAAAAACCGAGCTCAAATATTCGTCGAATCGAGGCAAAGTGCGGCGTTGATTTCCGCCACTCAATAATGCAATGAGTCCAGAATTCTCCTAATTAAGAAATCAATCAATACCCACTCGAAGAAATTAAATATTTAATATATTTTACTAGGTTCAGAGGGAACGTGGCCTCTGAATACTTTGCTATGTGCGGAATACAGCATGAAGCAAAAAAATCTAAACCTTACCAGACGGTGTAACTGCAATCCGAGTGTGTAAAGCCAGCTCATTAATGTTAATGCCTTTATGTCTGGACAATGTGGCGTCTCTGCTGCGAGTCTTTAGGCCGAGCCAGGATTGATCTTTGAATTGTATCTTCTTTAGATCTTGCCCCTGATTTTGCGCTAGTTCATGGAGTCTGAAAGAACAAGAAAAATTCCAATTTAAGAAGAGAGTCGACCCACATGTAACAAGATCCGAAGTAATAAGTTTGTAACAAGTTTTAATAAAGTTGTAGTTAACAAAAAAAAATCAAAAAAATTCAAATCCAATAAAAATCTTATTCGATTTTTACATATGGTCTAGAAATTATCTTTTTTTTTAGCAAAACACGCCGTTTAGGCCATTTCCGTTTCCCACTTTCCACTTCATTTTCGGGATATTGTGTTGAGTGTCGGGACTTACCTGCCTCGTTACCAGATCAAAGAAAATGAAATAAATAAATAAATCAGTTTCACACTGTATCCCGGACAGAGCAGGGGTAGGCAGAGAAAACCTAGTGTTAAGACACTCTGGTACCCACTTTCTGCCGAATTCTGGAGACATTGCGTGTTGAATGGCAGAACTCAACGCCGCGCTTTGCCTCGACACCAAAACGAAGAAATGGAAACATACATTTAAATAAATATTTCATCTCTTCGAGTGGGGATCGAGCCCACAACCAGTCGGTTTTAGTCACACTTTGTGCCCCTGCGCCTTGACTGGCATCGAACCCACAACCTGTCACGTTTACAATCACAGCTTCAACGTCAACAACCGATATATTAAGCAAAGAAATACCAAAACTTAATATAACATTTTATCTAAAACAAAAATTGTATATAAAAAAAATCCGAACACTTTAATATGATTTAAATCACGGTAGAATTTGAACCATATTAAAAGGTTTGTGTGTGTGATCATTATATGAAAATTATATACAAGTATGGAAATATTTGTATGCATAGTTTTATAGTATTTTTGTAGTATTAATAACTATATATATACATCGTACCTTTGCACAAGCTGACCCCTTGTTTTATCTAACGGCGTGTCGCCATCTTTATTTGCCAAAGAAACCAAGGCCCCAGCTAAAAGCAAATCTTCAGCTATGGCACTATATCCCCAAAAACAGGCGTAATGTAGAGGAGAATTACCATGCTCGTTTGTGAAGTTGACATCAACTCTGTTTTGTAATAGCTGTAATTGAAGAATAAATATACTGTTTTAATAAATATACTAACTAGTTCTTAACCATGGCTTCTTCCGCATGGTCAAATAATTAATATAATGTAATATAAGCTATAACCTTAATCAATAAATGAATCTTCAACATAGATTTTCAATTTATAATCAGTATTTCCCGAGATTTATTAGCTTATTCACAAAGTGTTCAACTTTATAATATACTAATATATACAGGATGTAACAAACGGATCAACGGTGTCTGAGTGGAAGACTTTAGTATCTATCCAATTGTCTCCCATGTATGTTCAGCGATTTTCAGTTCTTCGGCATATATTTGAGAATGTATAATTCTTTGGTAAAAATCAGATTCTTAAAGAAAATTGGAAAATGTGCTCGAGATTTTTTTTCTCAATATTGTTCAACAATAGGCCTTTAGTATCATATAATAGCTTAAAACTATTAGTTTATAAATGTTGAAATAACATTAAATAAGAAATTGTTTTAAATAAGTTAATTTTTACCAAAAAATTCCAAAAATTACTGGTGATTTTTTTCAAAAGTAATTTTAAAAACTACAGGCATTTGTGTTCTGTGAACAACAGGCATAGCTCCAATGACAACATATTAAAAAAAGTGCTAGAACAGTAAAAAATTGTTAGCTTATTTAAGTGATTTCTATTTTGATGTTATTTATAAGGCCGGTCGTGGTGCAGCGGCACAAAGTGTGACTGTAAAACCGACTGGTTGTGGGTTCGATCCCCACTCGAGGAGATGAAATATTTACTTAAATTTATATTTCCATTTCTTCGCTCTGGTGTCGAGGCTAAGCGCGGCGTTGAGTTCTGCCACTCAACACGCAATGCCTCCAGACTTCGGCAGAAAGTGGGGAACGGAGTGTCTTAACACTAGGTTCCCTCTGCCTGCCCTGCTGTGTGTGGGATATAGCGTGAAGCTAATTTAATTTAATTTTTTTTTAATTTATAAGCTTATTGGCTTTAAGCTATTGTATGATACTAATGGCCTACTATTGAGCACTATTGAGAAAAATCGAGTCCAAACCCAATGCTTGGGCTGTATTTCCCAATTTTCTTCAAGAATCCAGAAAATTATCAATTCTTAAATATCTTCTAAACCACTGAAATCTTTGAACATACATGGGGGTGATATTGATAGATACTGAGGTCTTCTACCCATAGACAATTGTTAATCCATCGATCATGTTACACTCTGTATATTCCACTTTCAACTCCAAGCAAAACCAAATAAAGTGGTTAGGCAGAGGAAACTAATTGTTAAAACACTCTGTTCTCCACTTTCCTGGAAATTTTCTGAGTATTGTGTGTTGAGAGGCGAAATTTAACTCTGCATGATATATATATCATAAATTAAAAAACAAATAAATTAGCTTCACGCTGTATCCCGCACACAGCAGGGAAGGCAGAGGGAACCTAGTGTTAAGACACTCCGTTCCCCACTTTAGGCCGAATTCTGGAGGCATTGCGTGTTAAGTGGCAGAACTCAACGCTGCGCTTAACCTCGGCCACGCGCCACGACCCACGACCGGCCTCGTATATATATCATGCAGAGTTAAATTACCAGATACCAGAATACCAGAGCATTGAAATGTAAATAATTTAAATATATTCACTGCCACACAAATCACCTTGAGTGGAGTTTGAACTTGCAACATTTGTGTTACTAGTGTGAAGCTAAAAATTGAAAGAAAAAAAAAACATTTCTTTTTATTCTTACCAGTTGAACAATAGGCCTGTGTCCATGAGCAGCGGCCAGATGTAAGGGAGTATCATCACCCATATTAGTAACATTGATTCTCGCTCCTCTTCTTATTAACATTTCGACTATTTTTATATGACCCTCCTTACATGCCCAATGGAGTGGACTGAAGCCATGATCATCACTAAAAATTACATATTTTATTAGATTGATAATTAATAAAATATTCATATTTTTGAATGAAATACAAAATTATCAAATTATATATCTCTAAGTTAAGTAAAGAAAATATATTTAAAAATATATAAAGTTAGTAGAGGGGCATGCACCCTTATGGCTCCTGGCTTGAAGTACATTTATCTGGGTAGTCAAAAAAAAGTTGTATCTTTTTGTCCACTTTTCAATATTATCAAAAGTTTTATTTTACTAAATTTTAATTTATTTTCCACATATTACATTAATACTAGGCCACCTTTATTCTATTTTTTTAAGACATAGCAAGTTGAATTCAGGAACTCATTGCCACACTTTGCCCACCAGAGCAGCTAAATAAAAATAATTGAAATACTAGCATTCCACAAATAGGAAATGAACCCATATACATCACATATGCAATCAGATGCAGTCCCACTATGCCACAATGGCCTACTGTATTTGTCCTGTTCATTAAGCATAATGGAATGATATGAATAAACGAAACAGTTTTCCTTTTAATTTATAGAACATGTATTTTAGGTGTAAAATAAAATTTATGACTCATTATTAACATCTAAAACTTTATAGTGTAACAATTATTTATTTCAAAAAGTAATAAGTAATTTAATTTTATTTATAAATAGCTAGCTTTTAATTTAAGTATTAAGCATAAACTAAAACTCATTTTATTAAGTTACTTATTTTAATAAATACAATTGCAAAATCATAGAAATTCCATTGAAATCAAAAAACGTTAACTCTGACTAATGCTGGTACGAGATATTTTCATCTTGTAAACTGACATAATTTACTAGCCTTGGCCATACTGGTCTGTGGGCGACAAATGTAAGTTTACGTTCCAATTATGGAAATAAGTAGTAGCCATATGGACACTTTATAAATAAATTAACGGAAAAATATTCTGATCTCACCCTTGGTTCATATCATGTTCAGTATCGTCCAGCCAAACTCGCACCTGCAGTGCATTTCCTTCCCTACACCACTGAAAAATATCTTCCATAGTTTTTGCAAATATATAAGTTTTTCAAACTGTTTTTATTATTTACTTGTAAATAACACAAATTTAGGGCTATAAAACAAACATGAAAACAAAGCTATTTTTTCATTTATTAAACAAAACTATGCCTAATACTACAATCCAATCCGACTCATTCATTAGGACTTGACTTTGACAGTTTCGCAATCACTAAAAATAAAGTACTAAGCGACTATTTTAAAATAGTATACTTTATTTTTTGTCATTTAATTCTTTCTCTTTCTTACACATGTAGTTATAATGATATTGCCCACAAAGAATAGTCACCTATACGTAAAAGATTTGACTATATAATTTAGAAGGGTTATATAGGGATACCATTATTTTAAATTTCTTGTAAGCTCAAAAATCTAAAATTGGTTTACGATACGGCAACGCACTATTAAATGCTTATATATAAATCAGAAATTCCTTTTATTTGTTATTTTACTCAAAAAAATTAAGCTTATATCAAATAAATTTATATTTCCATTACTTCACTCTGGTGTCGTGGCGGCGTTGAGTTCCGCCACTCAACTCGCAATACCTCCAAAGTTCGGCGGAAAGTGGGAAACGGAGTGTCTTTACACTAAGTTCCCCCTGCCTACCCTGCTGTGGGATACAGCGTGAAGATGATTTAATCAGGATCCAAAGAATAAATTACTGGAAGGACATAGTTTTATGCTAGTCCAGTGAAATACGATTAACCTAATTGTAGAAAGCAAAGCTGTAGGTAACAAAAAAGATCCAGTAAATTTGTATTAGTGATGATCATTTTTTATTCAATCTTTTATACTACCATCATTGCTAATATTAGGGGTAAATTGGATGATATTGTTGTATCCAATTTTTTAAATGCAATACATCACCTTTATTTATTATATTTTCATATAAACCGACCAATATTCTAATTCAATGTATAACAAATATTCAAATTAATAAGTTGTACTATGTTTTTCATGGTTAGTAGTGTCACATATTTTATTTTACAGCTATTTCTTTTTATATTTGTGAGTAAATACATATTCTATAAACTAAAAGGAAAATTGTTTCACTTACTTACTTATCAATACTTTGATATTTTTAAACTTAATTCACAATAAACCGTCTAGCTATACTAGAACCCATAACAAAAAAAGCCAAGGTATCAATAAAAGTCAATATAAGAAGCTTAAATGACTAATCACAGCCAGAGAGCTGTTATGGCCAAGTGCAATGCTCAAAACAGTTCTCAATATTTTTAAAATCTTTATTTATACTTATTACATAGTAATATAAAAACTATTTCTTGGCAAATGATATTTTCATTGCATGAGTGGGAGTTATTTTAAAGCCTTGGAGAGCTTCTTTAGCTGCTGCTGATTGCATTTCATTGGCAAATTCGACAAAGGCAATGTCATGTCTGTTTGGAACCAGCCGCACTTCTTTGAAACCAGGAAACCTGTAAGAAAAAAGTAATTATTAATAATAAATCCCTTAATTGAATATTTAGATTGTTCTGTGGACATGGACAATGTTGACAATAAAAGACAGCATCTGACTGAAAAAAGAGATGGTAGTAGTTTGATTCCTATTTTCTTCTTTCGTATTCGGTTCATATTAAAAATTATTTCCATGCTCTAGTAGAAAAGCAGTAGAGTGTTTTCTAAATCTCAACATCTTAAAATGGGATGGATAGTTAAAAACAGTATTATTATATTAGGTTCCCTCCAACTACCCCATATACAGGAAAGAGAAGCTGAGAAAAATGGTGGTTAATATTATATAAATATTAACATTTTTTTTATCATTTTTCATTAGGTATTAATAAGTTTTTAGTAAGTCATCCTTAAAATATGCTAAATACTCAAAATTACACTTACTGATTGAAAAGCATAGACAACATCATTTCAGATGTCTCATCAGGCAGATTTGTAAGGAAAAGAATTTGATTAGGTGGCTGTTCAACATTGACATTATTGAGAAGGCTTGGTTGACCAAATCCAGGTACAAGTGGTCTGTTTGCATCTTTGCTCTTCTTTTTCTTTCCCTCGTCAGCACTTTTTGGAAGCTTAGGCCGTTTTGGTCGTTCTTGGAAGGTACCCTTGATTTTAGCAATTACATCACTATCTCCTTTGGAATATTGGATTCTCTGTAAATAATATATTTAAAATAATGAGACTAAAACAATATTGTATATTTAAGTTTTAAAAATATATTTATAACATATACTTACCATTGGTTTGTCATAAAATGGGAATCCTTGCATGCTTCTTAAGGCAACAGTAGCACTTGATATTTCTTTAAATATAACAAATGCTTGACCTCTCATTTTAAGAGTTTTCATTGCAACTATATCCAAAATTTGACCAAATTGTGAAAAAATAGCATAGAGGGACTTTTTCAGTTCCTCTTTTTTAATTTTTTCATTTAAATTGTTTATGTAAATCGTGTGATTAGGTCGAATATCCATGGCTAAAAATCAAACAACATTTTGAGGTTATACAAAAAAAGTAAAATAATTAACAAATTAATAAAAAAAGGCAATAACATTTACTAATTCAACATTTAACTCTCTAAGGGATGTATGATATTGGAAAATAAATAAAGCATACTCACTCATTTTGGATCTTAATAGTTAACCTAAATCGGCGCCGAACAATTGTAAGCGACAAATAGTAATAAGTAATAACAAATATCAGCACGTAAAAAGATTGAATAAAAATTATACAGCAAGCACAAAGCAATTACGTTAAATTTCGTCCGATTCCGATTCAAGCTAAGATAAAACAATTAAAATTGTTTTAATTTTTCTTTTAATATTTCTAAATTTATAACTTGTAAGGTTTTGCAGTCTAAATAGTTTAGCGTCTAAAATTACACAGATAAGAATTATAACAATTAAAATCCTACCCTACAGATTAAAAAGTATATCTTAAACTTTAACCCCAATACTGTACCGCACTATAAAATTATTATTTTTCTTAATTAATAAATAATTTATAAGATTTACGCTTATGCGTACATATGTATAAAATAAAATTTCTGATCTATTACATTAAGACAATTTAACAATTTCTTATATTTGTAAAAAAAATATTTGGACATATGACTTCTGTCTTGTCAACATTCTAGTTCTACAATTCAATTCAATCTACACTTTACATTATTTTCGCGCGCTAAATTGTTGAAATCATATGTTTTTTAATACAATACTCAAGATAAACACCAAAACAGTTAACAGTTTCAAGTAAACAAAAACATACAAAGATTCTATTTTAATAAATGTACTAAAATAATTTTTACGAGGCATTAATAAAACATTAAAATGCACGATCTGCTTCATGATTTCGATTCCATTACTCCCAATGTTTGGATGTTAAATGAAGAAGGATGGAAAGATAAATTGTTAAAACTACCAAGCTGGCATAAAGTAAGACATATATTATAATAACTTCATTATTGAATTTCTTGCTTGAAAATGATCTTTCTTGACATATATTTGACCTCTGTTTAACCTTTTAGATACCTTTGATAAATTCGAATGCATCACATAACTTGCCCGATGGGTCTCTCGTCCGATTTCGTGGAATGATTCAAGACATGCACAATCCTGAATTTTACTTCGAACAGTATGAAATATATAATTCAGAAACAAATGAAATAAAGTTAAAATCAGGAAAATATACAGACACTGCTAATATACTGGTAAAGATAAATAATAATAATATTAATTAAGATTCTGTACATAACAATAACTTTAATCGGTAATAACTGCATTAATATTAAACTGTGTTGCAGCTATTAACCTCATAGTCATCCTTTAAAATAATAATGTTACTAATTTTCACAAACAAATAAAATAATATCATAATATCTAACAAGAACCAAACATAAATAGAAAAACAAAATTCAATAATTAAAAATATATACATGAAATACCCAAAAGAAAATTATAATAATTGATAAAGATATTTAAGTTATAACAATTAATTAATATAATAAGTAAAAACTATTTTACCTTATATTGTTTAGGAACATGAAAAAATCAATTACACAGAGAACTTAAAGAGTTCCCAACGTCAAACAATTGTTGTGGTATCCATGCCAGGATTTAACAGTTGGGCTCAAAAAATTGAAGACGATAAAAACCATTTAAAGCATTTAGATCAACATCCTAACACATCTAAACGCTTAAACTTAAATAGTACAAAATTAAAAAGAAGTTATGATGAGAGTGAAGACCCAGATACAATGGAAGTTGAAAATGATAATACCAATAAAGAACCGAGAACTGAGGAACAAGTGAATGAATCATCTAATGTTGTGTCAAGAGAACATTTGCTGAACTTTCCATTACCTGAAGTTGCTAGCATGTCTTGTATTATGAAGGTATAGGAAAATTATTAATTTATTTTCCTGGCAGAGGCACCTAATATTAAGATACCCTGTTTCCCATGTGCTCCCCATGTTTCAAATAAATTACAATCTTATGTCTTATAAAAGTAAAAATCTATATCATACGAAATTAAACTCATTATTACAGCTGTATGAAGAAGATGAAAGCCTCAAACTAAATGATATGATAGAAATAGTAGGTTTCTTATCAGTAGATCCAGCACTTTCAGGAGAGTTCCAACCTGATAAGGATCCTTTATTGGACCCCATAAGTGAGAGTGAAGCAGAGATTCTAACACATAACCCACCACCGAGTTTAGTTCCGAGATTACATGCTGTTTATGTGAAAAAATTAACTCATTGTAATCCATTGGTTGATGAAATTGATCAAGGTAAAAAAAATAATATTTTTTATTGTATAACAGAAAAGCACAACACATATGTATACATATTAATATTTAGAACAGTACAATAGGCTGATCAATGTATCTTGATGTATTATATTAAAAAAACATGAGTGCAAATTATTAACATTAAGTGACCTGTTCAAACTAGGCAACGCTGGGCTTGCGGTAGACTGAGAGCTGGCAACCATTGTTTTTCCAATTCCTTATTTCTTTCAAATGATATGTGATTCACATAAAAAACATGAGTGCATTTTCTCCAATAACACATTACGAAAATAAAATAATTAACGATGATTGCGACAGGAAACTCTAGTGAAATCTATTCTACTATCATGTATCATTCTTAAATATAAATTTAATTAAAAAAAACAGATCCCTGCAGATTTAAGCAATGGGATCTTAGGGCATAATGTGATGGCAAATATTGGCCAAATGATAAAATATTCGTATTTAATTGTTTAATAAAGATTTTTAAGTAATATAAATCTAAATCTCTTTTACCGAAACATGTACTTGCCAACATGTAAAGACACTGCTTCTGAAACCTTACTGTTTCGGTGATTATTTACACAGTTTTCAAAAGCATACTGAAACATCTCAACGCGTCCGCTCATTGGTGATGGTCGGTACTATACTAAAATTAAGTATGAACACAATGCATTTTGTGCTCCTATTTTTCGGGCCGTTTTTAGAACCAGATGTAACCCTTAATAATATAGTTGATTTAAGACATTTAATCACAAAATAAAGTGAATATGGAAAAACTTTACATATAGTTAAAAATTAAACTTTCAGAAGCAGCACTTAAAGATGCAAACACTGCAAGAGAACATTTAATGAAAGCTTTGACTGAATTACTGTTGGGAGATAAGTTAGCGGCGGAATTTTTAATCTGTCATCTCATAGCTTGTGTGTGAGTATTATTTGTATGTTTAAAGTTAAAAGTTTATATATAGGGTAAAATATTTTAAACCCATATTTAAATAAATTAATCAAGATACCTCAAATGTAGGATTTTTTTTCATTTCACAATGATGCATAGATACCAATAACGTAAACACATATTACTACAAAATACTACTAAAGGTTAATCAACTTTGAATGTTGCCGCCAATTCCTACCAAGATTACCTACGACTCGATTTCGGAATAAGGAGTATGCAACAGTTTCCTTTTAATAGGTTTATGTCTGCGTGCGTCGTTCTTGACAAAAGGCGTTTTATTATACAACGATAATTCTATTATTATTTGTTTAAAAAAGTCACTTTTTCATTTTTGAAAAAAAAAATATAATAATATTAGGCTTTTATAGAGTAGTTATAACTGTGGTTTTATTTAAAGTGGTGCTGACAAAAACACTCTGTATATGTAGGTTTTAAAATATGTGTGTAAAATTAGAATAAAAATTATTCATATAAGAATATAACTAAAATAAACCATAACCAGGAATAAACTAAACAAGAAGCAAATATTGTTATTCTGCAACTTTAATTCACTTTTTTTTTTCTCTTTATTTATGAGCTTTGTCGTTACAACGACCATGCCGCTCTGTTTGTTTTACATTCTAATTACAGTTAATTATTTCTTTTCTGAACTATATAAAACAATTTCTTCGCTAATTCAGAGTCTGGTACCGCTAGCAAACTATTACATACTCCTACATTGTTGTCTCTGCCAATTAATAACCTACGTCTCATGGGCTCATTCTGGACACATTCCATCATAACATGATATACGTCATCTGAAGTGTTGCACGTACAACAATTAGGAGTATTTATTTTTTTCATTAGAATTGTGAATTTATTTGATGGAATGTGTCCAGACCTAAGCCTTAAACACGTCACACAATCTTTTCTATTTAAGCAAACAGTGTCAATCCACGATTTGATTGAAGGTTCTGCTTGAATAGTTCTGTACCAAATACCTTTAGTTTGAGATTGTTGGTCAAAATATTCCTTCCAAAATGTGTTACATAAATTCCTAATTAAATAAACACAATCAGAAAATACAGGTTCAATAGCCATTGGAAGACCATCCGTAATTCCTTCTTTGGCAAGAGCGTCAACAATTTCGTTACCTGAAATATTAACATGTGAAGGAATCCATTGTAAAACTATTAATTTATTCTGCTTATCATACCTATGAATTAATTTTAAAATATTAAATGCTACGGGTATACCTTTAGGATTAGAGGTGCGAGCTATGTGTTGAATAGAACTCTTTGAATCAGAAAATATGACAAATTTGTTATGATTTACTGAAGAAATATACGATAGTGCTTCACAAATGGCTAATAATTCTGTATGCATGATGGAAATATTTTTACTGATCTGAAATCTCATAAATTCCGAATTTTGGTCATCATAAAATGCTGCCCCTGATGAATTACCCTCTTTGGACCCATCCGTAAAGATCTTATAGAAGCCATTGTAATTATTGTTTATAAACTGTTGGCAGTGATTACCCAAGAAATCAATATCGTAAGTCTTTTTAGGTTTATTGAAATTATCTACATTTGTTTTAATTACATTTTCTACTGTTAAAATATTAATCCAAGTATCAAATGAAAAGAAATGAAATTTGTTATTCTGATTTACTTCAAGATATCTAAATTGCTCATGAATTTTTAGTAATAATGGTTTTCGGTTTCTTTCCCATTTATATAAAACATCACTTGTAATAGAATTTTCTAAAATCTGAATAGTATCACAGAATTTAAATGACTTTGACCTCAACCAAAACTTACCACATAGATAGAACCTTCTAAAATGTAGAGGTTGTATACCCAGATCAGATTCCATAACATGTGTTGGAATAGTTCTAACATATCCGCCAATAACTCTTAACGCTTTATTTTGTAATAAGTCCAATTTTTTAAATGTGCTTCACTACTGTCATCTATTAAAAAACTTGCATAATCTAAACGACTTCGAATAGAAGATAAATAAATACGTCTAAGGTGTTTGGGGTGAACGCCCCACCCAGATCCAGCTAGTACTTTAAAAACATTAAGAAATTTTAAAATTTTACCTTGCAATTCATTGATTTGTTTAGACCATCTTAAAGATCTGTCCAGCCAACAACCCAGATACTTAACGTTTTCTACCACTTCTAACATTTTTCCATTTATATATATCTTAACAGGAAATCTATTAATGCCCTTTTTAAATACAGCAATTTTGCTTTTAGAAGTTGAAATTTTCATACCTATATCACTAATACAATTATAAAATTTATTAACAGCCATCTGCATAACGGATTCCCCTTCATTTATATTAAAACATGAAGTATATAAAACGAAATCATCCGCATATTGTAGAAAATTAATATTGTTCATGGTTTTGCATATATTAGAAGTAGCAATGTTAAATAATAACGGAGATAACGGATCTCCCTGTGCTATACCCTGGCAAGTCCTACGAGAAACAATAACATTATTAACATTAATTTGAAGATATCTCTCAGACAGAATATTCCATATATAGTTACACATTATAGAACCAATTCCTAAATTGTCGAGTATTTTAACTAAAGAATAAATATCCAAATTATTGTATGCATTATCAAGATCTACAAAACAGGCTATTGTTAAAAGATTTTTTGTAAAATTTAATTGTGTGCTAGATACTAAAACACTAAGACAATCCAAAGTAGATCTCATTTTCCTAAAACCTACTGTATTTGGTAACAAAACGTTATTATTTTCTATATACCATTCTAATCTTTTATGAAGTATAGAATGAAAAATTTTACATAAACAGGATATTAATGATATCGGACGTAGAGCGCCAGCATTTGATATATCGCGACCAGGCTTAGGAATTGGTATTACCGATATAGACCGCCACTGCTTAGGAATAAAACCATTTGTAAGAATTCTATTGTAAATATCTATTAAAACTATAAGAGCATTAGATGATAAATATTTTACCATAGAATATGAAATATTATCATGACCTGGAGTTGTATCTTTAGATTTAATACAGGACCTCAATTCGTTTACCGTGATACTAGACTCTAGTTGTTGATTAGATGAGCTAAATATAGGACTTTTTCGGCATACAAAATCTGGACATAAATTTCTTAATAAATTTGTAGCCATAGTATCATCAATATAAATTTTTAGCATTTTATAACCTTTAATCCATGTCATTTGGTTCCACATATCCAAAGATGAAGTTGATTCTCCAATAGATGTACAAAACTTATTCCATGATTCTATCTGTGCTCTCCTAAGATGTTTTTGAAAACTCCGAATTTTTTCTTTTAAAATTTCATAATTTCTGAGAGTTGGACTGCGACGGAAATTTCTAAGGGCTATGCGACGTATAGCTACTGCTCTACTCAATTCTGGTTTCCAATAAGATTTTGGTGTAAATTTGGTAGTAGGAATTGGACAATATTTAAAAAAAGGAATAAACTTTTCAGCTGCCTTATTAATTAAATTAATAAAATTATTATAATCTTGTTGAATGTTGTCAGTGAAAATAAAATTTGTAAATAATGTTTTAATATATGTTCTATAGCCGCACCAGTTAGTTAATTTGAAGTTACGTTTAATTTAATTCACTTTCATATTAAACTATGTTAGAAAGTTCACTTATTTAATAATATTTATTAAATAAGTGAACTTTCTAACATAGTTTAATAAGTTAAATAATATTCTTTACAATACTAACTAAACCAATGCTAATAAATAAAAACCATTTATACATATATACACTTATAATATTTATTTATACCCTTATTATATTTGATATCCAAATTAAATTGTTTTGTATTGCTTAGGCTACCAAACTCGAGAATGAAATTACAGTACGGTTGATGAATTATGGCCGCGATGAAGTTAGTTGTAGATAGCTATACAGATTTTGTATTAGTATACTTCTTACCGTTGATTATTTTTACAACAATGCACAAAAGTTAAGAAAATCTGGCCACAACTTATCGACCATACTGTACAATTTTTATCCACACACATTTCCCATGAAATGTTGTAAAATCAATAAAATTACAATACTTATTTAGAAAACATATAAAAATTTGAACGTAGCGGGACTCCAACCCGCGCCTCTTGGAAACCAACATGGTCGGTTTTCAGGTTTTCGAAATAAGTATTTTTTTTCCTAAGTGTGGAGTATCACTTTAAATATGTTAAAAATCTAATATTTTTTTTAATTGATATTCCAGGTACCTTCGTCAAGAAACAATAACACTGGGACAATTTTGCTTAAACATATCCAACTTACCTACAAAAAAGTATCCAAACTATGCAAAGCAGTTGTATGACATCATCAAACAGTTTGTCACCAAGAGCTACTATTTGCCGTTGACTGTTGATAATATGAATACTATGACTTTGTTGCCTAAGTAAGTATTTTTTTTTGTTTCATTTATTGTTACTTTTTTAATTTTTTTTAATTTAAACCTATAATTATAATTTATATAAAATATAAGGTCTCCAAGTGTGAGCTTACTAGATGAGAAATCAAAAATTTTTTAATCAAAAACTATTTTGTGTTTTTTATTCTTATACTTAATACCAAACATAAAAGAAAAATATTTTAAAGATAAGTATTCCCTCCAAATATCTATTAATTATTAATATATTAAACATACACGTATGTTATACATTAAAGTATTCATTTAAAAAATAAGCTTCAACAATTTTTCGAAGTCGTCGTATGTAGCGACATAGAGAAAGAGCGGCGCGAAGGGAACGGACATTATATGTTATTGCTAGGTTGCCTACATTTGTTTAAAACATTAAATAATTTATAAAAATAAAAAAAATCTTTTTTATTTAATAAATTGATGAGAGCCGGCTGCACGCACGGGAAAGAGTCACTCATTGTCACGTTCTGCTTGAGTGAGAGCGCGGAACGAGCGATAGAAGATAAAAATTAGAGATAGAGAGGCACGATCGGCCTAAGTGGCTTATGACACATCTATCTACTTATTGTTACTTGTTATTTAATAGGAAATTATTACACAACTAGCGGCCTGCTCGCGGCTTTGCCCGCTTGAATTACATGATTATTCATTTAAGAAATATAAATATTACAAACAGCCTTAATTATTAATTAATTGATTTGGATAAGTACTCACAATATTATTTGTAAAATAACTTATATTAGCTCCTGTTTATATTAACTCCTGTACAGTTTTTAAATTAGTTAAATATATAATTGGTATACAGAATATACATAGTAAGCACGTTTTTAAGCATTTTTATATAATCTATAAAATAATCAACATTTTCGGGCAAGTTCAAGTCGTACTCATGCCCCGAGAGTTTTCGTACCAGTTTCATGAAAGGAGATACACCAAAAGAATAACTAATTAAGTTGTCATTTTGTATCAATTTAAGTACAGATTAAAATTTGTACTTAATGGTTTTTTTAACATTTTTAAAGTGTTATTCCACACTTAGGATTTAGGTTTTATAGGTTCAAAATTATTATACGTTTTCTAAATAAGTATTGTACTTAATGGGTTTTTCTGTGACACAAATACAAATAAGTAGTCAATTTTTGAAAAATAATTTTGGAATTTTCCTTTATACGTGCCGTAAGTTTTAACTTCTTAACAAATTTCGAAATTGTATATCAACGGGAAGTACCCTATAGTTATGATAGAAAATGCGACAAAAAACAAAGCATAAACCCTCATATTTCATCGTCATTTGATTGCGATGATTTAGAAGATAGATTTTCGTGCTCTAAGGGAATATAGACATGAACATTGAGGTATCTAACCTTTAACCGATCTTGTACAAAATAGTCTTGACAGACGGACAGACGGACAAACAACAAAGTTATTTTATAAGAATTTTGAGGTATGTACCCTAAAATACCCTTGGCACATACATACATGCAACATACAGGTGCAATAGTGCAATGTCGGTACGTGTC